>JAVGVS010000347.1:288283-384201 GCA_032718565.1 Distichodus sexfasciatus | reverse complement strand
CGGAGAGAGAAAAAGAAAAAGGAGGTAAGGAGAAGGAGAGACATGAAGGAAGAGACAGAAAGAGGAAAGAAGCAGAGAGATGTAGAGAGACAGAGAGACAAAAAGTCATAAAGAGAGATGAAGTGGAAGAGACGAGGCGTCAGAAAGCCAGTTTGCGGCAAAGACAAAGAGAGTGAAGCAAGAAAGAGGGAGAGTTGAGAGAGAGAGAGAGAGAGAGAGAGAGAGAAGAGACAGAGAGAGAGAGACAGAGAGAGAGAGAGAGAGAGAGAGACACAGAGAGAGAGACAGAGAGAGAGACAGAGAGAGAGAGAGAGCAATAGAGAGAGAAAGAGTACAATGAAAAGACAGAGACAGAGAGAGAGTGATGAAGAGAGTAGGGGAGAGTGAAAAATACACAGAGACAGAGACAGAGAGAGATGGAGGAAGAAAAGTGGGGAGACAGAGGAGAAGAAGGGAGACAGGGAGTGAAAGAAATGGAGAAAGAGATAGAAAGACAGGGAAAAAACAGAGACAGAAAGTGAGGTGGGGATAGAGAATGAGAGAGGGAGGGAGGAAGGGGGGAAGGGACAGAGAGAAGAATGAAAAGACAAAGAGAAAGATAGATGAAGTGTTACCACAGACAAAAGAGAAAGAGAGATGGAGAGGGAGATCACAAAAAGAGAGGGAGAGAGAGAGCACTTATCAGGAACACAATCCAAAGACAGCGATGAAGAGACAGCAAAATGAGAGAGAGAGATGTCAGTCTGTGTGTGTGTGTGCATGTGTGTGTGTGTGAAGGTCAGACAGGAGCAGGTCAGTATAACATTGTGTCTGTTGTGTCATTAGGTTTCCATGGTTACATTAATCACATCAGCAGGACGCAGCAGCGATCAATACTGACCACTACATCAGGACCACTAACACACACACACAGCAATATGGCTTCGTAACACAACTCACTGTGTCCCAACACACCACTCAACTATAGGCAGAGCTGAAAAGACTAAAAACTTAAAATCAATATTTTTGTACAAAATGTTGATGTGTGATTTCCTACCTAATTTAGTCAAAAAGAAGTCATGCATCTATGGTGCTCATTTTTGATCTAACTGCCCAGAAACAACTTTATATGTTTAAATAAAAAATGCACATCAACACAAGAAAGACCTCTACAGACCTATAAAGACCTAGACCTATAAACATTAATACATAAAAATCCCAATTGTCTGGTGGCATTCAGGCATTAAACACACACCAGATTATGTCAATTTGAGGTTCTAATTTTGTCAGTTTCGATTCATTGATTAATCACTTTGCATCATATTTAAAATTTTTAACTGAAGCATAGCCTTAAAATGGACTGTGATCTACTTGTATATCTGTCGGTACCTTAGAATTTCAAAAACAATTGAAATAATCGACATGGGCAAGATTATGTCAGTTAGAGGTTCTGATTGATTTATTATCAGTTTTGACTCATTTTTGATTAATTGCCCAGCCCCTTTGTGGGACCCAATCCTATATGTCAGCTTAATCTTAATTTGATACTTCATCTCTCAAGAGTATATACTAAAAACGGCTAGATTGAATTTTTGTCAGTTTTGATTAATTTTTGACGAATTATTATATGGCCATACAATTATGTTGCACTACATTCTTTTTTTTACATTTAAGATGTAAAAAACAGGACCCAAGAATATAAAAAATAATCCACTTATACATCAAGGGCAGGATTACGTTGATTAGAGGTTCTGAATGTCGGTTTTGATTCATTTTTGATTTACAGCAACCCACATTTTCACACACACATCTCGACTGGCATGCTGAAATGTCCTTGAGAGGTCGTGCTGCTCCAGTATCGAGCGTCTGAGTAATCTATACTGCTACTTCTGTGTGTGTGTGTGTGTGTGTGTTCATGTATTAAGGTGGTTTGTGAGGACCTGCTCGTTATTTAAAAAGAGAGGAACAACTATGATTTGTCCATTTTATTAGTTTGTGAAAACATTTTTGTGGAGACAGGGATCCTACGTATTTTTCATTTCAAAGTTCTAAAAAATATTCTGAATATATTCTAAGAAATATTTAGACTTGTTTACTTCACCATACTAATAACTGCTGAGCTTGTTGGTCATCACTATATAATATGGCAAGTCATCACACTCCTATAGCTGTTTGATCCAGTAATACTTCATATTTGTGCAGCAGGACACTCTTAAAGCAAATAAATGAAAAAAAGTGAAAAATGATGTTAATAGTAATATGAAAATTTATATTATACAATACAATATATTGTCAAATCACAATCAGGTATCAATAAGGTGTTTGAGGTAGAGAGTGTTGTGATTTTCAGTTTGTGTAAGTTCCTCTGACTTCATCTGGCAGTTGCCGAGAGTGCACTGTGATGCAATGAGTAGCCTATCAGCAGTGGTGGATAGAATACTGAATATATCTACTTAAGTACAAGTACAATTACTTCTTTCAAAAATGACTTGAGCAAAAGTCAAAACATGGCCAGCACGGTGGCACAGTGGTTAGCGGCGTCAGCCGTAGGGCCTTTCTGTGTGGAGTTCTTTCAGTGTGCATGTTCTCCCCGTGTTCGTGTGGGTGTCCTCCTCCTCCGGGGGCTCCGGTTTCCTTCCACAGTCCAAAAGCATGCACTGTAGGTTAATTGTATTGGTCCCTGCTCAGGGTTGGTCCCCGCCTTGCGCCTGTAGTTCCCGGGGTAGGCTCCGGTGGCCCCCGGGATTAAGCGGATTGGATAATGAATGAATGAAGGAATATTTGCACATACTACTGATTGTAATTTTGTGAAACACTATTGCACTATATATATACTGTATGTATATATATTTTTCAAGGTACAGTATTTTTAGTACCGCTACCTCTAGAGTTTTTATATTTTATAGTCTATGTATACAGTTGTGTTCAGAATTATAGCAGTATGTTTAAAAAAACTGAATAAAGCTCAAAATCCTTAAAATAGCTTTTATTTCCATACACACAGATGCACTGGGAATACTGCACATTCCACCCCATTCAAAACATAAGGCAAAAATAATCAATTTAGTTATTCTTTTACAGAAAGTTAATAAAAAGGAATAATAGGCTGTTCAAAAAAAATAGCAGTGTCTGCATTCTTCTTTACAAACTCAAACATTCACTGTATAAACTGAAAAATGTTTCAAGATTTTGCTTTTCTTTGAATCCCTGAACTAATATTTACTTGTATAACCACTGTTTCTGAGAACTGCTGCACATCTGTGTTGCATGGAGTCAACCAACTTCTGGCACCTATGAAAAGGTATTCCAGCCCAGGATGATTCCACAATTCTTCTGCATTTCTTGATTTTGCCTCAGAAACTGCATTTTTGACGTCACCCCACAAGCTCGCTATTGGATTAAGGTCCAGGGATTGGGCTGGGCACTCCATAACATCAATCTTGTTGGTCTGGAGCCAAGATGTTGCTCATTTACTGGTTTGTTTGGGGTCGTTGTCTTGTTGAAACACCCATTTCAAAGGCATTTCCTCTTCAGCATAAGGCAACATGACCTCTTCAAGAATTTTTATGTATTCAAACTGATCCATGATCCCTGGTATGCGATAAATAGGCCTGACACCATAGTATGAGAAACATCCCCATATCATGATGCTTCTGCCACCGTGCTTCACTTTCTTCACAGTGTACTGTGGCTCGAACTCAGTGATTGGGGCTTGTCTGACAAACTGTCAAGACCCAAAAAGAACAATCTTGGTTGTGCCATTTCCCTTGAGGCCAGTCAGTGTGTTCTTTTGCAAATTTTAACCTCTTCAGCACATCTTTCTTTCAACAATGGGACTTTGTGGGGGCTTCTTGCTGATAGCTTGACTTCACATGGGCGTCTTCTAATGGTAACAGTACTCACAAGTAACTTAAAATCTTCTTTGATTTTCCTGGAGCTGATCATTGGCTGAGTCTTCACCATTTTGACTATTCTTCGATCCATTTGAATGGTAGTTTTCCTTTTTCTTCCACGTCTTTCAGGTTTTGGTTACCATTTTAAAGCCTTTGAGATCATTTTAGCTGAGCAGCCCATCATTTTCTGCACTTCTTTATATGTTTTCCCCTCTCCAATCAACTTTTTAATCAAAGTGCGCTCTTCTTCTGAACAATGTCAGGTTAGTGATGTCGGACTGCTATTATTTTGAACATAACTGTATATTTTTTTGTTTCCTCTATGTGCCTTATTTGTATTTGTATTTATATACACTGCCATTCAAAAGTTTGGACACACCTTCCCATTCAATGTTTTATTCTTTATTATCATGACTATTTTCATTGTAGATTCTCACTGAAGTCACTATGAATGAACACATATGGAATTATGTAGTAAACAAAAAGTGTGAAATAACCCAAAACATGTTTTATATCTTAGATTCTTGAAAATAACCACCCTTTGCTTTGATCACTGCTTTGCACACTTTTGGCATTCTCTCGATGAGCTTCATGAGGTAGTCACCTGAAATGATCTTCCAACAGTCTTGAAGGAGTTCCCAGAGATGCTGAGCACTTGTTGACCCTTTTGCCTTCACTCTGCGGTCCATCTCATCCCAAACCATCTCAATTGGGTTTGGTCAGGTGACCGTGGAGGCCAGGCCATGTGGCGCAGCACTCCATCACTCTCCTTCTTGGTCAGATAGCCTTTACACAGTTCATTCACAATTTTGATGTCTTTAGTGAGAATCTACAATGTAAATAGTAATGAAAATAAAGAAAAAACATTGAATGGGAAGGTGTGTTCAAACTTTTGACTGGTAGTGTATTGCTCACTCTATGTTCCATACTTTGTCTTTTTGTACTGTGGAAGCTGGAGCCATGTCGTCTCATCTCTTAGTATACTTGTATACGGTAGAGATGGCTGAATAAAGTTTTCTTTGACTTGACTATGACAGTGAAACAATGAGCTCCCTACTAACCCTCATTGTAAATACACCTGAAACTGCAGCAGTGTTTGGGACAGCCTATGATTCCACTCTGCGTGCACCTAGAGACAGATGTGTTCAAAAACGAGCATTTTTTTGTCCTGAGATGGACTTTCGCCCCAGAGAATAGACTCGTTGTAAAAATGTAATTGAGTAAAAAGTAGATTACTTATTTTTTGTAACGTGTCACTACTTACACTTCCCAATCAGATGCCACTTCCGCCAATTCAGCATCACAACCAGCTGCAAATTAAAAATTAACGTCTTTGTACTGAGAGGAAAAGACGAGTGTTATATGTAACAGTGTATTGTTTTGCCACTTCAATAGCTATTTGTAAAAATACAGCTACAGATTTGTAATAGCTGTTACACTCCTGATACGCTAGTGATGAAAGTTAGCATTGGTGATCAGTCTTAGTTAGCTACTCTCCAACAATGTGTTGAAAATTCCCTAACAAAAAATTTAGGTTTCTGGCAAACAGTTCAACAAAGGAGGCCATCCCATTTGGATTGACAATTATTTCTTTGACAAAACAATTTTCAATTTTCTTTAATGTGTATGTGAAAAGTTTTGGAGGAAGCTTGGTCGTCGGTTCACTTGTCTCTGAAGCCGGCAGATCTGGCTGGGAGACCAGGCACGGAGGCGAAGGAGCCTTCCCCCGGACCAGGACGGGGAGCCGAAGGTGGTGGGGGGGCGGAGGTGGGCGAAACTGAACAGCTGCAATGGCAGAGAAGAAGGCCAGATTTACAGCTTATATTTAAAACCAGGAGTAGTGCGATTGGACGCGCTGGCGTTGGCTCATTAGGTCTCCTTGTTTGAACTTTAGTATTTACTTACATTTGCCGTTAACCTTTGGCAACGTTGCCACAAATTTGCAGCAAGGTCGTATTTTCACATGCAAATTAGGTTTGTGACAAACTTGTGGTGGGCTCTGTGGAAAAATTATGCACCTGGCAAATGTCACCAAAATTGTTTAGGCAAATCACTGACAAACACATTTGTCACTAGTGGCAATTTGTCATTGTTGCCAGAACAATGCCGCAAGTTTGCCATGAGTGACTAACAATAGCAAACTTGTGGAAACCTATTTTGGAAAACTCCACTGTTTGCCACAAATTAACCACAAGTTTGCCGCAAACAGCTCGTTTTTGTAAGGGATTATGCGACTCCACTCCAGGTTCATAAAGGCTAAACTCCAGAGCAGACGCGGTGCTCTGCTGTAGGTTTCACTACTTCCTGTTTGCTGTGGCTCCGCCCCCTGCTGAGAGCGCTTTCCTAAAGAAGGACCTGAGTGAAACCCCCACTTCCTGAGATATACTGCCTTGAGGGGCACCACAGATTGTGTGTGTGTGTGTGTGTCTGTGTGTGTGTGTGTGTGTGTGTGCGTGTGTATGAGTGTTTGTGGGTGTGTGTGAGAGGCATGTATGTGTGAGGTGTGTGTGTGTGTGTGTGTATGTGTGTATGTGTCTGCGTTTCCCACTGGGCTCTAATCAGGCAGATGTGACATGTTACAGGCAAGGATGAAGATGAAGCAGAGAACATACACACAAACGCACAATCGCAAAGACAGACACACACACACACAAACACACACGCAAACCTACTAACACACACTCACAACAGACAGGAAACATACACAGGAAAACACACACATTAGAACACATTCACAACACTTCCACACACACAATAACACACATACGAAAACACAAAAACATATGCACTAAAAACACACACACTGGAAAAACACACACACACACAATAACACACAGACACATAGGAAAACACTCACATGAAAACACATATACACAAGAAAATATCCACTCAGAACACGTACACAAAAACACACATTAACAAACACCCACACCCACGCTCACAGGCACGCACCTACACATGAAAACACACACTCACAATATGTACACAATAGTGCATGCATGTAGTCACATGAAAACACAGACACGTGTTAAAACACACAAAAAACACTCAAACGCGTGCACATGAAAATACACACACAGAAAGCTTTCTTACTGATGTTGTTCAAAGGTCTCTATGGACACATAATGTGTGTGTGTGTGTGTGTGTGTACAGGACAGGGGTCTAAATCAGAACCATGTGTTGCCCCATCTGGCTTTTATTTGGTCTGCATCTCCAACCACTCACACACACACGCACATTCACACACACACACACACCTTTAAGTGATGGAAGTGGACATTTGTTATAAGCTGGTCAGTAGCATCCTCCACACCACAAAACACACTCTAATGCAGATAACATACACACTCACACACACTCACATGCCTTGCTCAAAAACACTGGGCTAAAGACTTTTTGTCTGTGTGTGTGTGTGTGTTCATGTATTTAGGTGGTTTGTGAGGACCTGTCTGTCCCCTAAAATACAGGAAAAACTCTGCTTTTCCATTTTTACGGTTTGTGGGGACATTGTGGTAGGCGAGGACCCGCCCCCGTCTAGATATTATTGGAGCTCGTATAGACAGTAATACAAGAGTGTGTGTGTGTGTTTGTGTGTATGTGTGTTGTGATCTGCCTTATCACAGTTAACAGGGATAATCTAGTGCCATCTGTGGCAGTGTCTTGGCATTTCCTGGAGCTCATGGCTTTATAGCAGCAGTGACAAGATCACAGATCCTGCACTGGGAAAATTTCCTCCACTCCTTCATCTTGTCACTCCTCCTAATTCAGCTCATATTTTTCATCTATAATTAAATTATGCTGCTGTTGTATCCATCAGCAGCTTTATACATGCACAACGTGTGATGAGACGTTTGTCCATGGCCACATTGTAGCATATAAGCACATTTTTTGCTCTGTGTTTTTGGTGTTGCACAGCTCGATTTGAGTGAAAAGAGCATGTTTTAAAATGTCCCGAATGTCCAGATATTTTCAGGTTACGATGGGGTCATTGTAACGGTTCTCGGGGACTACCTGTACCTTTATACAGCTGAGATGACAAAGTTTACTTTGACTTTCAAGAGAAAGTAGGGGACCGGGTAAGGGACCCCATCCTCCTCTGGAGTGTACATGCACAGTTATGTGTAGGGATGCACAATATGGGAATTATTGGCCGATGCTGATATCTGATATTTTTCATGCGTATATCTGTCGATATAGATAAATGAGGAAGCCAGAGTTGAATGGTAAAGTCAAGATATTTTGCTCGCCAAAGATTCACTGCACGCTAAGAATTTGGGCACCAAATTAACATCACAGTTCTGACATTTCTAACACAGCGGCAAGTCAAGCGAGCGTGAAAGTGGAATGGAGCGAGGGCAGAGCATTTTGAGCGTAGTGCACAATGTGTTGAGAAAAAAATGACTTTCCGCCTTATGTGGTGTACCAAGTCAAATAGGGCACAGGTGACACTTCATGTGCACTACCTAGTGCGTAGAGAGCCGTTACTTATATATATTTCCTGAGATGCATACTACCATATTTGACAGTATAAGTATGATGAGAGCGCCTTACCTACCATACTATGAAGCGCAGGCGTGCGCAGCTCGGGACACAACCCATGTGCCAGCTCGCATTGCATAAGTGAGGCAAACACACAATTTAGTTTGTTAAATTTTTTGAGCGCGTAAAGACAAGAGATTTGTGAACGTACCACTGCATGCTCATAATTTTGGCACAAAATGACACCATACATTTCAAGACAGAAAGTGCGGGCCGTATAAAATCCCCCCTCGGACTTTGGACATTCCTGGCACAAGAGCTACCTTTCCAACGTACAATAAAAGTTATATAAAGTATCAGCTGGAAATATTGGGCAAATCTGTGTACCAGTCCGATGCTGATGACAAAAAAAGCAAGTATCGGCCAATTCTGATATCATCTTGCATCCCTAGTTATACGTTAATGTGTGTGAAAATGTCATACACAAGTTAACATTAGTTCAATATTAAATTTGCTTTCAGTTCAAGTTCAAAAAGTCAGACCCCATGTGCCATCGTGCCACTCCTGGATTTTAATAGAGACTCTAGAAGCCGGTGAAGCGTGGGTCAGCTCGGCGAAAACGGAGAAGGAAGAAGGCATTAGTTCCCTATCTTTAACCTCCAGCAGGTCTAAACTCACTACAGCAGACCGGTTAAAAGGGGCAGTTGGTGGCAAAACAGTAGGGTGTTCGCCCCATGATCAGAAGGTCGCAGGTTCAAATCCAGGGCCAGTAAAGTTACCACTGAGGTACTCATGAGCAAGGTACCATCCCCAAGCACTGCTCCCTCATGGATGGGTCAAACGCATTGTGGTGCACTGTGTGCCGTGGTGTGTTCACTTTCACAAAATGTTAACAGAGCCACGAGGGCTTCCTTCTCAGAGATCTCAGCGTCAGGCCAAACTACCGTTAACAAGCTTGAGTGATCATGTGAAAGTGGCAGGACCAATGCCCATTTAATCTCGAATCACCATGGACCTCCAGATCTCACCGTGGCCTCCAAAATATACTTTAGACTAAAGACTGACTAAAGAGGTAGAGTGTTTCTGAGCTCCTTATACTAATAGGAAATTTACTCCACAATTGCGGCGCTTTATTTGTGGTGTTAATAAAACTCTTGCGTCTTGCGATCGAAGTGTGAGTTGGATTGTAGCTGTAAATCAGCTCATTCACATGCTGAGGTGAAAGACCATTAGAGCTTTAAGCCAGAAAGTGACAGAAAGCCAGTGCAGAGAGGCCAATACAGAAGTTTTGTAAAGAAACCTTTATTTTTCTCATGTTTTGACTCCTCCTTTTGGGGTTTTGGGTTTCATGATAACTGGGCTGTAGGTGTGAAGTCTCGTCGATTAAGGCCACGGCTTCCTGCCTGGCCGCCACTGCTGCTGCTGCTGCTCAAAATTCAACTTTCTTCATTCGTCACATAATTATACGCGTACAACATGTCGAATGTTTTCTGAGTCCTTCCTAAAACTGCACAAATGCAAAGAGAAATTTAAGTGTTGCAAATATAGCAAGACACCAAATCTATAGAACAAAAAAAATATATACAGAAAATATGTAGAAAAATATGGTTGTAAATATACATTTACGGCGGGACGCTGACGTAGTGGTTAGCGCTGCCGCCTCACAGTGAGAAGGTCCTGGATTCGATCCCCAGGTCGGCTATAGAGCCTTTCTGCGTCAAGTTCTGTGCCCCAGTTTCCTTCCACGATCCAAGGCTAAATCGGCCCTTAAGGTGTGAGTGAGAGTGTGATTGTGTGAGTGTGTGTGCCCTGTGGTGTGTTGGTGCGCACCCAGGGTTGGTCCCCACCTTGCGCCCGTAAGTTCCTGGGATATGCTCCTGCTCCCCCCGCAACCCCGGTTGGGATTAGGCGGTTCGGATAATGAATGACTGTAACCGTACCTGTGCATGTTATGAACACATGCTGTATTTTTAGCTGTTGTTTTTGCTTAAATGCAAAAAAGAAATCATTTACAAGTGAAAGTAGTTTCCTGCATCCTGCTTTAACACAACAACACACACACAACTTGGCACACCTGAATGTTGCACCTTTAATCTGCTTTTTGCCTTTGTTATGAGAAATATGCATGCAGGTTTTTTTTTTATTTTTTGCTAAATAAAAGCCACCAAGATTATTGAACAGTGGTATTAAAATGGATGTTGTTGCTGGAAATTATGTTTTTATGTTTCTGTAATGAATATTTCATTGATCATATGCTGCTATGGTGTTAGGTTTGATTATACAAATTATTTTATTCATTTTTAATGTTTTTATGAAATGGTAATTTGATTAATTTTGCATTATTTTTGTATAGATTATTAGGAAATAAGAAAGACCAGAGCAAAACATTCTGTATTTCTTTAAATTTTGTTGTACAACTTATATTTTTATGCACAGTCCATTTGGTATTTATATATTGTATATTGTTGCTGTCGGGGGGGGAACCTTTTATGTCCAAAGCAGTTGTTTTTCAGGAAATTGAAAAAACATTCTACATTCTAAATATATAAACATTGTATATAAATGTATGAATAAGCAGTTTTCAACACTTTTCATTGGTTAAATATTTCTAAAACTGTCAAGCCAGTGTGAAGACCGATTAATAGAATTGTTTTATGACAAAAATAAAAATGACCAAAAATGGACGAGGTTTCCTCCCAACAGCGACGGTATGCTGTGTGCAATATTTGCTTGAGCTGGAACAGCTGTGGTCTTGGTCAGGTCTCTTTTGTAAAAGAGATTTTAATCTCAACAAGACTTCCTGGTAATATGAAAATAGATCAAATAAAAACACCAAGATTTAATACTACATTCCGTATCAGAATGAGAATATGTCACTTAAGGTAATGTTTACAAGGAATTTGACGACTTTTCATTCTAGTATTAACAACAATAATCACAGAAATAAAAACTAAAAAAGAACTAAATAAATAAATAATTTAATATCAATAAAATAACAAAATGTAAGAATATCAGGATTATAGTACAGACAGTAATGTGTTAATTTCACACAATTAGCAGTAAATAACAAAGTGAAACTGTAAAGTGTTGAACACGGGAGAGATCGGTACGGTTTTAGTTTTAACACTGCACAATGGTGTGTGATGAACATTGTTTGGGGTGGAAACTGAACCTTGCTGTGTGGTTGTGTGGTTGACATTTGCCATTTGAGTTTGTTCAACATTTTTATGCTTGGGAAAGTGGACCTGGAGGCCCAAAGGTCTGTACTTTCAAAAGAGAAGAAAAATCTGTTAACTCAGTTTATATGTAAAAAACTTGGTGGAATTGAGAAATCTGAAACAAATTAATTCTGCAAATTTATGTAATTTATGAGACGCTTTGTTTTCTATCATTTACTACATTTACAATGGCAAAACTGGAATTTTTTCAGTCAGTGACTGGAAAAATATTGGTACTTGTGGTGGTTCCAGGTTTATTAAGTTAGGCAAGTAAACCACAGGTTTCATCATGATATGATATTATATCGATTCAATCGCTAGCAATGTGATGTCTGAAAATATCACAAAGTTTGCTATAATATGATTCCTATGATACGATACGATATGACAATATCACTCGCATTAATAGAAATATCCCAACTTTAATAGTGTGTATATATTTCATTCATATCAAATGACAAAAAGCTACTGAAATATAATATAATTTGAACATTTTAGTCCCAAGTTTAACCAGACATTCAAATGAAAACAAATTGGACTTTATTGCAATGCATTAAAAATAAGGTTCATATCATGTCCCTCAATATATCGGCCTAATCGGACATCATACATATTGTAACTTCACTTTATATTGATCGTGTTTTTTATTATTTATACGCTTTTATTGGTGAAGGAAAAACATTTGGACCTCATTCCTCAATGCTTTTAAAGACTTTTGTCTTAAATGAGCTCTTAGGAAATAATATAAGATATTTTAAATATATTTAAAATACTATATCAGTATTAGTATAATAAACTACTGTAGAAATGAAGAAAATCCAGTAAAGCTAAAATTGGTGTAAGTTGCTCTTTGCACTCTTTAGATTCACACATTTTTAGATTCTTGCTTATTTCAGATCAAATCGGAAGTATGAAAACCTTAGAATCTTTAAATAAACTGTGTAAGTGGGATTTAAGGACAAATTTCTCTAAGAACAGGGGGTGAGTGAGTTCCGATGTTCGCCGTCTTCGTGTTTTTGCCGGTTTGTTCTTGTAATTCATGCTAAGAACACAACATGAACCTCGTTTGCGTTCTTGGAATTGAGAAACATCCCCAGATTTGAGGAACACAGCCAGTTTTGAAATGACACTGTGAAACCTCGATCATACAGCAATGTAAGAAAACTGAAGGAAGAGAGAGCTGGACTGAGTCGCAGCAGGCGGTTCATTAAACTACAGCAACCTCACAAACAACTAAACTGTAAAGGTTTAAATAGGGATGAAATTAAAACTAGGGTGTTATGTTTGTGCCTTAATTCTGAGCTCCTATGCCTACGCACACTCCAAACACTCCGCACCCTTGCGCTCAGATCTATGGAATGCCAAAACGCCACCTTTTACAACAATTTTACGGCATTGTTTGACCACTAGAGTGACCACAAGTCACTAGAGCACTGCGAAAAGGCGTAAAAAGCGCTGTTATATTAGAGTGCTGCAAAAACAATGTTTTTAACTAATAATATGGCATAAAAATGTGTGCTTTACTGTCAGTTGGATTACGCTTGTGGACGTTCCACTGAATTTAAAGAAAATGTACTAACTTGTGATATATTGTTTCAAGATATGGAATGACATATCAGGATATGAGATTTTGACATGATGGGTCACATGATGTAATGGTTGTACGTCATCCTCAACTCTGATTCGCTTACTCACTTCGTGGTGATTCCTCACAGCTGGGGTTTTGATTATTTAGGCCAGCTTGTTACTGAGAAAGCGTGAACGAACACCATGGATCCATGGGAGTTTGGTTTCGCTTTCGTGTGCAAGTACCAGAGAGGCTGAACAAGAGCAGAGTGAGCGTCCGTGCTGTGCGTGTATTTATGTGTTCGTTCCAAACATTAAAGGGTGTAAGAGTGAATAATGAATCCTGATTTGGCGTCCTCTGTTTCAAGGGCTACTAACCCAAACGTGATACTTCCTGTTGAACGTACTGCAAACGGGGCGTGGCCTATTCCATTAAATCAACATATCAACCTATCGATATAATAGTTTTATTTACAAACAATGCATTAAAAAAAAAAAATTGTACATATTGTGTCACTTGATATATCGCCCAGGCCTAATCAGACGTCATACATATTGTAATGTCACTTTGTATTAAACATTATTTATATGTTCATTTTGGTGCCCGTAAAACTGGGGGTTCAAATCGCAGAAGAGCCTAAAATAAGACCCGTAAGCCCAGGTTATTTTGAAGATTAATTTGTATTGAGGAAATGGAGGTTGCTCTGGATAAAAACGTTACTAGGGGTGCAACGATTCATTGATCTACACTGATATATTGATACATTGATCAGTGAGCCCATAGCACCGAAATAAAATAAACCACTAGCAATGTCCTCTTGTTGTCTGTGCACTTCTGACTTTTCTCTGAAAGGGTTTGTTAAGGTGTGTTGGCAGTAACTTTTTTGGATGACAGGTGTTGATTTAAGTCTAGCTTTACAGACTGAAGAACAGTGATGCTAAATGCTGTAAATGTAAATCATCCAATGATCAGCAAGCCCACAACATCGATCCAAAATGAAAACATCGTACGACATCATACGTATTGTAACATGACTTTATATTGAACCGGAGGTCTATTTTTGTTAAAAGAGAAATTTGTTTTTCATTGAAATGTCTGTTTAAGCTCAGGGCTACAAATGTCAGATGATACATTGTGATTTGATATGAATGGATATGGATGGTGTTAAATCAGCATATGATATATTCTCATATCGATCTTTTGTGTCGACTGATTCGAAGTGAAATCGTATTATAGCAGACTTTGTGCTATCGGTCGAATCGCCATTTGTTAAATCGAAATAATATTGAATCGATATAATTGTGATGTAACTTGAGATGACACAACAAGGATAATTAAACCTCCCGTCTCATGTGTGTAGAGGTGGTCCCTAGACGTCCTCCTCGTTGCGTTCCGGTTAAACCCCCCCGGTGTCCCTGCCCAGCCCCGGGGCCCCACAGCGCCGCTCTGATTTAGGTCACAGCTGTTTCTGATAAAGTGAAGCTCTTCTGGGTTTTGAGCCACCGCTGTGTTCCAGGTGTGGACGAGACGCTCACACATGAGTCCTGACTCTCTTTCATCCTGCCAGGATCACTCATCTTGCTCGCCTTTCCCTCCTTTAAGTCCAAAATATTAGTTTTTCATTCGATTTTGCTCAAATCACACAGCTATAAAAACTGACAATTAGAAAAGCAAGGAAAAGGCAAAAATTAAGTAATAAAAAAATTCTGAGCTTAATTTATTGTATTAATGGAAAATAGCTGTACATGTATGGGTACATACAGGGCAGTTGGCAGTGTAACCGTTAGGGCGTTCGCCCCGTGATCAGAAGGTCACTGATTTGAATCCCAGACCGGTAAAGTACCACTGAGGTTCCCAAAGCACTGGTCCCCGGGTGCTGCTCTTGTCAGCTGCCCACTGCTCCTTCACGGATGGGTCAAATGCAGAGGTCACATTTGGTTGTGGTACACTGTGTGCTGTGCTGTGTTCGTAATGACAAATAATCAGTCATGTACATGTACTGTGTGTATATATATATATATATATATATATATATATATATATATATAATATATACATACATATATATATATATATATATATATATATATATATACATATATATATACATATGTATAATATATATATATATATATATATATATATATATACACACAGTATATATACACAGTATATATATATATACATACACACACACACACACACACACACATTTTGCTACCATGAATATGATTTGCTACAGAAATCTTTGCTCATTTACAGGCGAAAATGAATCCAAACTAGTTGAAATTACTCAAAGCGATGTAGTTTTAAAAGTAGTTTTGAGCCAATTTAGACTCATTTTGGCCTGTAAAATGATCCTGCATAATCAGCATCATAATAATAAGTTGGCGATGTCCTGCTTTTTATCTCAAATATACTTGAGATCGATTAGCGGAAATCGTAACTACTAGAGTCAATGGGTGGAAATCTAGCCGTAGTATTGAGAACTTTTATCCTGAAAGAATGTGTGCACAATGACCACGTTTTAAAAATGTAAGCTTAATATTGGCCAAACCAAACTATCGCGGTTCACTAGGGTGTATCGAACCGCACAGGGCGTACCGAACGTTGCGTCCCAAATATATATATATTTTCATATTTTGCATTTTTTTAAATGTAATATTCATTGGATCAGTTATTTTTTTATAAAGAATCCTGAATCTAGAAAGCAGAAAATTGAGTTTAATTTGCACTTTGTACAGCGAGCTTGAAGGAGGCGGGCGGTGGGCATAAGCCTCGAGCTATAGTTAGCAGTTGGAAGGTGAAACCTAGATAGGAATTTAGAAGTCACGATCAACCAGAAATGCGCATTATTTCTCATTATAAATGTAGCAATGTGCAGCCTTTGATTTAATTTTCTCGACAAGGCCGGGCATCGAACATCCTCGCCAGCGTGGTGTCCCAGCGATAGAGCGTTCAGCTGTGATTACAGTTTTTAAAAGCCAAATGATCACACCAAGAAAGGAGATAAATGTATAAATTAAGTCATTTTACTTTAAGTAAGTTTTAGCATTAAAAAGTTAATGACTCAAAGTCTAATTCTGGTTTGATGGGGAGTTTTTTGTCCTGCTGGGAAGTTGATGGCTGTGAAGTGATTTGGACGTGAGTGTGTAGCACCCGAGTCTTATTTACACTGTGTTTATGAGACACGTAGCGAGTGTGCGGCATGCTGATGGGATGGCCAGGTAGGCGGAATCTTGGATTCATGGGACGATGTTACTATTATGGATGGAATCTGAATATTTTCTCAAGCTGGTGCCTTAAATCTTACAGCTGGATATGCAGGTTGGTCTGGATTAAAGATCAAGAATTCTTTATACTAAATAATTCAAAGCAATTTTTTAAGTAAGACCTTGAGTTAAAGTGAGTGATTATTTGTGGTTTGTGAACACCTTTAGCACACAGTGCACCACAACCAAATGTGACCTCTGCATTTGACCCATCCATGAAGGCACCTTTTTGTCAGCAACCAGGAACTTTTCTTGGAAGTCGTTGCTCGCCAGGCAGGGTACCATCCTAAGCACTACCTTCTGGGCACAAGCTAACCACTGCCTTCGCGGATGGGTGAAATGCAGAGTTCATTTGGTTGTATTACTTTTCCTACCATTTTTATCAGATCAAAAACTTTGTGTATTATCAGTGACCCTTTTGCTCTCGACACTTTGCTTTTTGGTTTTACCAAAACTAATGGCAGCTACACACATATAAAGTGTTGTAATTTATAATCAGTTGCTGCAAATTTGGAAAAATGCAACAGAGTGAAATTTAATTTAAATTAAGGGTGCAGAGTCTACTTCCCACAGTGCAGAATGTAGCTCTTGTGGTGAGAATTAGAGCTGAGCAGAAATGTGTAAGTGTGTGTCCAGACTGGCTAAGTACATGAAAGAACTAGAAATGGGCTCTAAAAATAAAATTCCCCCTCAGTGTGTTCATCAGCACGATGTAGCAGACTGCAAAGAGTCAGAACTAATGCTACAGGCTGGGGTTGGGTTGCTTGAGACTTTATTAGCTTACAGTATATTTCGTGTGCAAGTGAGAGTTCCATGGGTACCATGTAGAATACATGGCCAATGGCCCATATGTGCCTTCTTATATCACGTGTTTGTGTGTATGTCACGTTTTGCAGAGCATATCTTTGTGTGTGTGCATGTGTGTATTTGTGTGCATATATATATATATGTGTGCTTGTGTGTGTGCATGCATGTATATGCATGTGTATGTGTTCATGCATACTGTATGTGTGAGAGAGCGTGTGTGTGTGTGTGTCTGTGTGTATGGGTGTTTATGCATACGTGTGAGTGTGTGTACATGTGTGTATGCATGTTGTCTGTCTTTTGTGTGCATGTGCATATGTGAGTGTGTGCATGTATGTGTGTGTGTGCATGTGAGTGTGTGTGTGTGTGAGTGTGTGCATGTTTGTGTGTGAGTGTGTGCATGTGGGTGCATATATGTGCATGCATGTGTGTCTGTGTGTGTGTGCATATGTGTCTGTCTTGGTGTGTGCATGTTGGTGTGTGTGTGTGTACACATTTGCTTGTGCATGTAGGGGTGTGTGTGCATACAGTATGTGTGTGCATTAGTGTTTGTGTGTGCATGTGTGTGTAGATGTGTGGTGTGTGTGTGTAACGGCTTTGACCTTCTATTTGCACTGTTAGGTGTCAGGGGATATGAATTTATGAGCAGGTCAGAGTGATGTGTGCGTCTGTGTGTGTGTGTGTGTGTGTGTGGGAGAGAGTGTGTGAAAAGATGGAGAGAAAGTGGAGAGCTGGTGTTGACACGATGATTGTGATTGAGATGAAGATGGAAGGAAAGGAAAGACATGTGTTGCTTTTGTGTGGTGATAAAGAGATTGATGGTGCAGAGTCAAAGGAGGATAGCGTGTTATGTGGAGAGTGATGGAGAGTGATGGCTTGTAATCAGGGAGGAATGACAGAATAAATCACACCACAGAGGGAGAACAGAGAGAGACGAGCAGCACTGTGCTGCTGCAGCCTGCACATTTACCAGCATCCTCTCTGCCTTATTAGACACCTTGGCGTAGCAGGAAGGTGGACAGGTAGAAGCGTCCTCTGAGGAAAGTGCTGGACCGTTCACATTTATACAGGCTGCGCTATTTTCCCACCCACCTAAGTCATTAAGTTGTTCTGGGGTCAGAGGCTATGCGATATGTGACTTCTGCACAGCAAATCAGTCGCTTGTCGCCTTGGAGGTTCGAAACGGCGTTTATGTTGCGTGGGTAAATTACTGGATTTTTGTTTTAGTGTTTTTGAAACAGTGGAAGGTCTATACTGTACCATTGTGAATAAATTTCGCTAAAAAACACCCTTTCCATCCTAAAATGTGACTTTCTTGGTGAGAATTCAATTTCCAGCAGAATGTTAAAGTTTCGAAGTTTTGACGCTTCAATATTCCGCGGTAGAAATCCACTGGTTGACTAGCGTGAAGATATTTCTCCATCTCCAGTTCAGTTAACCCTACTTGGTAGGCTATCCGATGTGGCTGTGAATGCGGCGTAGGCTACGTAAATATAAGCGTGGCAGCGGCGCACCAAAGCGTCTGTGAGTGCTGCGGCGATGATCAACTTCAAGAGCGAATTTCTCCGTTTTCACTTGCGTGACAGGAGAAACCGACTCCTTTGAATGTTGATATCTGGTCATATAATAGTCGATTCATTCCATATAGGTATCGTTTTGAAGCGGTTATGCCCTTTCATGAGAACATAATAACTCGATTTTGAAAATTTGCGACAAGCGTCTGGTTTTGCCATGCAGGTCACATATTACCTCAAATCAAAATCACAGTGCAATAAGAAAATTATAGTTTTTATCCTCATAGTTCTGCGACAAAATCTGTACTGTAAATAATAACCAACTATTCCCGGCTAGCGTGGTGTTAGTCAGTGTTGGAGTAACACATTAAAATAGCATAATTACGTGTGTCTTTTTGCTGTAGCACTTGATCTTTATATACATTTTCAGTAATATTATACTCATAACATATTTCAGTAATGCACGTTACAACACACTTTTAACCGAAATTTAGTGCTGTTTTGTTTATATATAAATACATCAACACCGTGAGACCTTTGTACAAGAGTAAAATAGTGTGAGTAAAAGAGCTATTTCCTAGTGAGTGTATGTCTACAGTCATTATGCTGCACCACATCACCTCCACTGGCTGTAGAGTGAACTGCAGTAAACTACATTTTAACATTTTGCAGCATGAGAATCCTACTACTACACTTATTTTTGGTGACGTAACTCAAAAAGTAATGCAGAATTAGATATGTATCTTTACAATTCAGAAGACAGTAATATTGGGGAACCAATTACTTTTGAAATAACAGTAATCTCTAGCAATCTAGTACATTTTGAATAAATAACTTGGCCAGAAATAATGGTGTTAAATCAGCATGTGATATTGTATGATATCGAATCGAAATTGTATTCTGATTTAAGTGAGTGATTATTTGTCATTGTGAACACAACACAGCACAGTGCACCACAACTAAATGTGAACTCTGCATTTGACCCATCCGTGAAGGAGCAGTGAACAGATTTTTGGCACCTTTTTGGAGCAGTGTTTGAGGAGACTGATAGAACCCAGTGGCTTTCCAATCATAGAGACGCTCCTAACCATTAGACCACGAACTACTCCTGTGATACAGTATCAGCAGGCTGATCGAATTATTGTCCACTGAATCAATATGACATTGTATCATGGCCGAGGTCTTCGCAGTTACCTCCTAGTGCTGGTGTCATCCTGAAACCCTTGCTGTCGTCATTTTGGCGTTCGGCAGTTCACGATGTCACTTTCATTCTTCTTTCTTCATTCACTTTCCTGATCACCTTGGAGTAAGTTGGTAGTGTAACTGTTAGGGTGGCTCTGTGATTGGAATGTTGGCGGTTGAACTCCCGGCCAGTAAAGGTGCCACTGAGGTACTCATGAGCAAGGTACCGTCCGCAAGCACTGCTAAAAAAAATTGGGTTCTGCCAAAAAATCTGCCCACTGCTCCTTCCTGGATGGACCAAATTCAGTGGTCACTGGTGATTGTGACGGTGTGCTTGTGCTGTGCTCTGACAAATCATCGCGATAGCAAGATAATTCATCCTTTATTTTCTGAAGAATGAGCGCCAGATCTATATTTGCATGAATATTAATAATTGTGCTATATTTCTTTGTGTTTCAGTTAGTGTGTTTGTGTGTGTGTGTGTGTGTTGTCAACTCTGATTCATAGTGCGTTGAGACCCAGGGGAGCCTGACGTCTGAGTTTCTCTCCAATTGACGGAGATCTTTCATCTCGGCTCGCTTTAAATCTCTTTTGCATAAACTGAATTAGATCAGAATAACACAGAGAGGGCGAGTGTGTGTGTGTGTGTGTAAATGAAAACTGATGTAGACATTTAGACACACAAAAATACTTAATGTAAATACATTTCAGCGTAGGTTTAATTTTGTGAACTTTTTCAAATGTTCTCAACTCAGACACTCCTGAGCGCTCCTGTCAGCTACTTATAAAGTTAAACAACAAATAAACCAATGAATGAATAAATAAAATGAAATTATAAAGTGATATAATTAGTAAAAAGGAAATTATTCTCTAAATTATTCATATTTATTTAGCAACAGCAGGTTGTAGATGGGCTTGCATCTCAGCTATACTTGCTCATCTTTAATAACATTTATTTCATTGGCTTTAAATAATGCTAAATACAGTATAGCGGACTGAGAATCGGTTAGATACAAGAAGAGACAAGAGAGAAGTCTGATGGTGGAGAAAGACAGATAAAAATGATGTGAAGAAACAAATAGAAAAATTAGATGAAGACAGAAGGTGAGGAGAGAAAAGAGATAAAATAACGGCGTGAAGAGAGTCAGACACAGGGAAAGAGACATGAAGAGAGAGAAATTGGGGTTACATAAAATTGAGAGGGAAAAGAAAAAGAAAGGGAGATAGAGATAGAATGGAAAAGAGGAGAGGAGAAGATTGAGAGGAAGAACATAGTGGAGAGAGAAACAGGGGGTTACACAGAAAGGTGAGAGAAAGCGGAACTGAGAAAAAGAAAGAAAGGGAGATTGAGAGAAAGGAGAAAGCGAGAGGGGGAGAGAGGGATTGAGGAGAGAAGTCAGATAAAAAGAAAAATAACGAGAAGAGACAGAGAGAGAGAGAACAAATAGAAAAGACAGAAGGGGAGGAAATGAAGAAAAGAAGATAAAAAAAAAACTGAGAGAAAAAAGAAAAGAAGATAAGTGAGAAGGAGAGAACGATGCGAGGAGAAGGAAGAAGGTTGAGAGGGACAGACAGATATTGAAGAACTACAGAAGGAGAGAGAGGGTGGCGGGATAAAGAGAGGTAAAGAAAAAGATAGAGAGAAAGAGTGCGAGAGGGAAGAAGGGAAAGAATGCGGAAAAAAAAAAGGCTGAGGGAAGGAAAGGGCAGAAAGAGAGAGAGAGATAAAGAGGTGTGTGTGTCTTAGCTGTATGCTGCACTCTCACACCACAGCGGTTGCAGGTGGACAGTTAGCGTTAGTGCTAACAGGAGAAAACGAATATACTAATGAGGAAGTGATGCATGTGTGTGTGTGTGTATGGGGTGTGTGTGTGTGTGTGTGTGTGAAAGGCACACGCCTGTGTTCACACTGCCTGACTTAGTTTGTCACTTTCTTTTCTGGAACATTCTAAAACTGATAAGCCAGCTATTATGCACATAATGTGTGTGTTCAAGGTGTGCAGAAGTCAGAAAGCCTGGGAGCTAGATGACACTGAACACACACACCTACCTCAAGTGGCTGACAGAGGTCTGATGTCGTGATGATAGACATCAGAGGAGAGGGGGGGGGGGGGGGGTGCCGGGGGAACGACAGAGAGAAACAAAAAAGAAAGAGAGAAACTGAAAGATAGAGATAAAAAGGTGAGAGTGGATGAGGGAGATATATATTTATATATTTTTTGTTTTATTTATTTAGTATAAATATGTAAATATACTCAAACAAATAGCTAAAATAAATAACTAAAATAACTATATGTGTATATTAGTTATTTTATTTTATTTTATCATTTTCTCACATTGAGACACATGACAGTTTAGACCTCAACAGGCAATCACCAGACAGATCATCAGCAATCAACACCTGCATATAGACATGGAATCAGACCTTAGACAGATCGACAGGTCAGACCTAAACTGCTGGAAAATTATATATATATATATATATATATATATATATATATATATATATATATATATATATATATATATATATATATATATATATCGGTCAAAAGTTTGGACACACCTTCCCATTCAATGTTTATTCTTTACTATCATGACTGTATTTACATTGTAGATTCTCACTGAAGGCACTATGAATGAACACATATGGAATTATGTCATAAACAAAAAGTGTGAAATAACCCAGAACATGTTTTATATCTTAGATTTTTGAAAATAACCACCCTTTGCTTTGATCACTGCTTTGTACACTCTTGGCATTCTCTCGATGAACTTCATGAGGTAGTCACCTGAAATGGTGACTTGATGGAGTTCTCAGAGATGCTGAGCACTTGTTGGCTCTTTTGCCTTCACTTCACTTCTCATCCCAAACCATCTCGACTGGGTTTGGTCAGGTGACTGTGGAGGCCAGGCCATGTGGTGCAGCACTCCATCACTCTCCTTCTTGGTCAGATAGCCCTTACACAGTTCATTTATAGTTTTGATGGCTTTAGTGAGAATCTACAATGTAAATAGTAGTGAAAATAAAGAAAAAACATTGAATGGGAAGGTGTGTCCAAACTTTTGACGGGTAGTGTATATATATACTGTATATATATACAAACTCCACACAGACAGGCCCTATGAACAACCCGGGGATCGAACCCAGGACCTTCTCGCTATGAGGCGGCTGCACTAACCACTACACCACCGTCCCGCCGTACACTGTATATGAAAACACAAATGTACCATTTTTCATGTTATTTATTTATTGAGTCACTCTGCCCCCTGCTGGTCATGCAGCTGCATTACAGTAGAGAGTAGAGTCAGATGGAGAGAATCCATCCTCACACTCATCCTCACATTGATCACTCATCCTCATATTCCTCCGTTCATTTTCTTTTTCAGGTGATGGACACACTGTCCAAACTCTCCAACACAGCGATTGCACTGCAAACTGGGATAAGGTCAGTGGAAAAGTGATTTAAAATAAAAAGGGTTTAAAACTGTTTAGATCAGACAGAATCTTGTTTTATTGTTCAGAGCTGAACTTTAATATGCAATATTTTTTAACAAGGTTTAATTGTTTTGGTTTTTTACAGTTTAAGTGCAATATTGACCAATACTTTATAGAGTGCTGTGCTGAAGTGTAAATTTCTACCTTGTACAGTCAAAACCAAACCACTTACTTAACACACATTTTTCTCTTTTTAATTCACTGTCTCTTCATCAGGGCATTCCCTACAGAGGAAAGTGTGGAGGACGAGGACATTTATAATCACCTCGAGGATTTAATAGAGTACGAACGTTTTAACATTTATTAATCGTGTGGAGTTAAAACACACTCAGCAGTTTGAAATACACACACATGCACAGTTTGAATGGGATTTTTCCAGGTATGATTTGATTTGTGTGTGTATGTGTGTGTGTTGATTTTGTGTGTGTGTTTGCTTGTCTCTTCCCCCTGGATCAGAGTGTGTCAGTGTTTCAGGAAGTTTACTCACTCTAGTGTTTTCCCGAAGTCCAGACAAGGAAAACAGATGCACACTTACACACCCCCACACAGGATGAATGAGCTGTGATGGACATATAAAGCTGCAGCTCTAATCACACGTCCGATCAGATCAGACTCTCTTTAGAACACTAAGCCTAGTAACTCTGTCACATTGGTACACTTATATCGTCATTAAACAACACAACTGATGGTGTTGTATAAAGTTTTTCAAATATTATTTCAGCAGTAAATGTAGGCCTGATGTGTCTGACTTCATGTGTCTGTGTGTATGCTGATATAATTTTCCATCTATTGAGGTCTGATCTGTCTGATTTCATGTGCATGTGTATGTGATGTCATTTTCTATATGCTGAGGTTTGATCTGTCAGTTATTTTTAATTTGTGTATTTTGACAAGATTTTGCGGTCTGTTGGTGTCTGATCTGTCTGATTTCATGGGTGTGTGTAATTTTCCATGTGCTGATATCTGATCTGTCTGATTACACGTGTGATGTTATTTTCCTTTTTAGAGTTTGATCCGTCTGATGTGTGTGTGTATGTGTGTTTGTGTTGATGTTACTTTCCGTCTGTTGAGGTCTGATCTGGCAGATTTTGTGTGTGTTTGTGTTGATGTGATTTTTTGTCTGTTGATGTCTGATCTGGCTTTTAATATGTGTATGTCTGATTTCATGTGATATTCCAACTGTTGAGGTCTGATCTCTCTGATTTCTTATGTGTGTGTAATGTCATTTTCTTTCTGTTGATATCTGATCTGTCTGACTTCTTGTGTATGTATTGGTGTGATTTTATGTGTGTTGTTTTCTGTCTGTTAATGTCTGATCTGTCAGATCCTCGATGTGTGTTTGTGTGATTTTCTCTCTGATTTTAGTCTCTGAACTAATTTCCTTTAAACACCGACATCTGATTTCCCAAATCTGATCTCTTGTGTGCTGTAAAGCCTTATTTCTGGGGTGATGTGATGTCTGATCTGTATTTTTAGTGAGAATGGTGTGGAGGATGAAGAGGATCTGTACGACTGTGTGTACGATGAAGACGATGGTGGAGAGGTGTACGAGGACCTGATGAAGGCGGAGGCTGGAGCTCCCCCGGTGGGTACAAACTCAACCTGAAAAACACTGTGCCGTAACATTACCGTCTGATGAGCTTTCATCTGATCTAGTCTGATCTCCTATAGCCATCACAATAAATAATGGCAGAGTTTCTGTATCCCTATATGGAATGTAATTATCACAGTGCTCATTAAGCTTTATGGGAATTGTAAATTGTTCTGGGCTTTTTGAGTTACAGAGTTATAGCGAATAGAAACGTGGACGATGACGTCAGGCGAGGAGAGGGTTATGGTTAGGATTAGGGCAAGAATTAGGGCTAAAGTTAGGACTGTGTTTTGGATTAGGTTTGCAGTTAGGATTTGGGTTAGAGTTCGGATTATGTTTAAGGTCGGGATTAGGGTGAAAATTAGGTTGAGGTTATGGTTTAGCCTTAGAATTAGGATTCCATTTTGGTTTAAGTGTAGGGTTAGGATTAAGGTTAGATTTAGAATTAGGTTTTGTGTTAGGGTTCGGGTTTAGAGTTAGAATTAGGATTGATTTTGGATTAGGGTTAGAATTAGGATTAGCTATCGGATTAGGCTTAATTTTAGGGGTTAGAATTAGGTTTGGGGTTGGGTTTAGACTTAGGGTTAGTTTTAGAATTGGGATAGAATTAGGATACAGTTAGGGTTATAATTAAGGTTAGATTTTGGAATAGGATTACAGTTAGGAATTTGGATTAATGCTACGTGTAGCTTTAATATTATTAATATTTTTTACATCTAGATAGGCTGTGTGTGGGTGTGTTATGGTGTACACTCTGGGCTTGGATTGAGTGTGTGTGTGTGTGTGTTTGTGTGCATGATCTGATTGCAGAAACAGGCAGAGACAGACATCAGGAGCTGCTGTTTGGCAGAAATCAGACAGACAGAGGAGAAATACACAGAAACGCTCGAGTCCATCGAGAAAGTATGACATACACTCATACAAACCACAGCATACACACTACAACACATACACTACAACATGAACTGGTTTAATATTTTAATATAATAATTTTGCAAACGATTTGGTTGTTTTATTGGTTGCTTTACTGAATGACCAGCCAATTTCTGTATGTTTACAGAAAGTTTACTGTATTTGGTAGTTACAATACAATATTTAGTGTAATAAATAATGTACAGTACAGTATGTACATTAACTACAAAACACAGCATATGTAAAAGCATTTGAAACAATCAAACTATATTTATTATAGTATATTACGTGTATTTATTTATTCTGAAATAAAGCTTAGAATATAGTTTACATTTCATCTTCTCAAATTTGTTTAGCTCTCTGTAGCTTTAACCTGTTGTTCTGTCCATGAGCGCAGTGCAGTTATTCAGAACAAAACAATACCACAAAAACTACCGTTGAAACTGGAAAAAAATAAAACTGGTCCTTACACACATCCCTTGTGTGTACAATATATTACCGTATTGTAAAGAAATGACCTGAAAACACAAGCCCGCTGTAGATTTACTACCTTTCTTTTGCTAAAAAATAAGGTAAAATACTGTTTGGAACTGATTATACATTTACAAGTGCAGATTAAAATAGATATTCTGTCCTCGCTTTTTTCTCCTGACTGCAGTTCTTCATGAGGCCGCTGGAGCAGTTCCTCTCGGCTGCCAACATCACCAAAGTGTTCGTCAACATTCCTGTGAGTCTGGTTTAGCAGAGTTTAGACCACGGTGATTAACACCATACTTACAGTCTTCATGCGTACACACAGAGAATACATTCGTCAGCCTTACAGTAACCTGTGAGATACAGAGGGAGTGAAACCTGAACCTTTTTATCAATTATAAAATCATATTTGTACTTTTAACAAGCTTGAGCTACAGCCAAATGATGCAGCTGATCACAAATCTTGATTAAAATACAGAACTGGGGTTATTGAAATAAATTAGGCTACTTGTAAATTTCCATTTAATTATTGGCCTGGGAATAATCTTGACAATTTCAATTGTCATTTTTGTGTTTAATATTCTATGTGTTAAATATACTACGTACTAGGGGTGCGCAATTCAGAAAATCTCACGATTCGATTCAGTTCAATTCTTGTGCTCACAATTAGAATCAAATCGGTTCAAGTTTCAAAATCAATTCAAAATTCATAAACGATTCACAATTCAATACATGTATGAATTTGTTTCCAGATTGCTGTTTTGAGTTACTATTCCCATTTGATGGCAGCAGATCAACAAAACAAAAACAATGAATCAAATGTTGTTTACTAAATGTAATGCATACACAGCGTTTCTCCGGTTTAAAGCTTTACATGAAAACAGATATTCTCACGCTAAAATTTACACTGATCCTCAGCATCAAGTACATTTTTTAATACAATTTGCGCAAAACCATTGTAGCATCTGAATGAAGTTGATGTTTATTGCCGAGAGATGGCATGTCATTGTGGAAATAGGTTGAATGGCATAAGGCTTTTTATTTTGTTTAATAAAAGGATAAGGTATAGACCAGTTCTATAGGAAAGGTAACCTTAAATGACCTCTGTTGTGGACTTGTTTTGAGAAAAAAAGTAAGCTAGTGGCATTACGTTAGTTGAAAAAATATGAATTGATTTTTTGGATTGCATGAATCGATTTTGAATCGGCAGAGAGAGAATCGTGATTCAATAGGTTTTTTTCTGCACTCCTACTGTGTACATGTTTATATCCGGGTAAAAATTTATATTTTTGCCACTAGAGGTTCAGAAATGTTATTTTAGAGCCATAAACAATGTAAATACAGTAATTTGAAGGTACCGCACTCGTCCCCTGATAGGCTACAGCTGCGGTAACAAAGCATTTGTACGTTTTTAGGGCCACTCCAGTCCCTTGTGTTATTTTTTATTTTTTTAGCAGAAATATCGTCACATTTTGATATCGTGGCATGAGATATCAGCATACCCCTAATTGATGTTATATTGATCATGTTGATTATTATATTATGAATTAGGATTCACACATTCAGAAAGCGAAAACGATTGAATTGGATCAAAAGCTGGTTTAATTCATGGATCTGTGAATCGAAATTCATTCAAATTCAAGAGCGTTACAAGTTTTGGTACCGATTTTGGGAACAGGAGCTGGTGAAAGTGCACAAAGGCCTGCTTCAGGAGCTGCAGAACTCCATCAGCCACCAAAGTGCCAGCAACCTCTTCCAGATCTTCATCGACTATAAGGAAAGGTGAGAAGCAAACGTCTCTGCTCCTTCCTCTCTTCCTGGCTTTATTCGTTTGTCCGTCACTCGTTACCTTCCTGGAACCGGAGGAAGCGAGCTGTAGTAATGTAATGGTCTGGTTAAGAGCGTCGTCCAGAGAAAAGCTCTTTTCTTATTGGATTTTGGCTCTCAGGTTGCTCATCTACGGGAAATACTGCAGCCACGTGGAGACGGCCATCGCCTGCCTAGATGACATCTGCAAAAATAAAGAGGACGTGAGACAGCAGTTAGAGGTGAGATACCTTATTTACGTAAAAATTATTAATAAACTTCAAATGTAAAGCTTAAAAACAGATTTGAACACACAAACGGACAGATATAAACCCAGATTTGTACACTGTGAGTCAAAAACTAGGCTGGCCGAGAGAGCACAATGCACAATAAAAAAATAGTGCAACAAAACGTATTAATCAAGTTGATACCACACGTGCAAAAACACTGCAATTACCAAGAAAAATTCAGAAAACACTTTCATCAAAATGACAACACATGCACCAGATTTTACAAATGTACATTCATAGACACACTGCACATGCAACTTCACAAATACAAGTGTGACACAAGTTAATATTATTAATAAAGATGGCACCATACCACTTTTTTATGTCTGATACCGATACCTATATTGTAAATTTGGATATGTGCCAATAGCGATTCAAATCCAATACAGTTTCTGAGTCTTTCTTAAATGGAAAACAGAAAATAATACTTTAAAAAATATCTGAATTCATGATTAAGATTATTCCGTTATGTTAAGCAAATACTGGACTTGAATACTGTTTTCCTAACTAAAACAATGTAATAATTACAGGGAGCTGGTGTTGTTAAGGAAATTAAACAGTATAATGGTGTGATTTGTTTTTGGGGGGTGCACTGTGGTGCGTTACTTATTCTGTACATTATCATATCAATAAATAGGAATTAGAGTCTCGAACAATAAACCAGCTTTACCGTAGTACCACTTCCCATGCATTTACAGATTGGCTCCATAGATTGGCCCAATGCCACAGATACCCGATCCAGCTATTTGAGTTATTATCGGCCCAATATCCCATCCACGTATGGGATCAGTCCCATCTTAAATTTTTAATACATAATATTGTCAATGTAATAATCAATTTGTTGCTAACGTAATTCAGAATTCAGCAACTCAAGAATGATGAAAATCACTCAACATTTCTTAGTTATAGGCCAAGCTACAATGATCAAACTTTTGACATGTTAAGAACTGATTCATGAACCGATTCATGAACGAAATGAATCTATTCATGAATTTGTTCATTTGATTCATGAATTGGTTCATTTGATTCATGAACTGATCCATTTGATTCATGAATTGGTTAATTTGATTCATGAATTGGTTCATTCGATTCATTTGATTCATGAATCAGTTAATCTGATTCTTTTGATTATTTTGATTCATGAACTGGTTCATTTGAATCTTTTGATTCTTGAATCAGTTCATTTGATTCATTTGAGTCATTAGATTCATGAATCGGTTCATTTGATTCATTTGATAAACGTATTAAAAATTCTAAGCATCGGTCCAATGCCGATGACCAAAAACAAACAATTACTGGCCGATTCTGCTACAACTCTGATATTATCGTGCATCCCTAATAATCACAACTATTCTAGCGAACATATTACATATTTGATTTTTTTTCTTGTGTTAACAGGTTTGCTCTAAAAGGGCAAATAATGGGAAATTTACATTACGGGACCTGCTGGTCGTCCCCATGCAGCGAGTACTCAAGTACCACCTCCTGCTGCAGGTGAGCTGTCCGAGTGTGTATGTGTGTCTGAGGTTGGATTTTATGTATTTGTGAGGACCTGATTATCCTAGAAAAGAAGGAATAACCTAAGATTTGTCTGTTTTTTTTGCCTTTGTGGAGACATACTGTATGTGTATGCAAGCACCAGTCCCCAGAAGGAAAACATGCTTCAATAGAAGGAAAATATTCTATAATAGAAGAATGTCGGGGTTGATGTGAGAAACTAAAAGATGTAGAGATGTAAGAGGTGATGGTGGTACTGACGTACTCATGAGTAGGGATAGGTACCGAAACCTGGAACTAGTCGTGCGCTGGGGCTGAATTTTTAAAGAGTGGAATTTGGATAAGCTCTGACGTTAACAGTATTACTTTCAGTACTGAAATAAATCAGATTTTTGTTATTACATAAAAGTAATCTTTCCTAGTTTATCTGAGCAGCTCGTTACTGATTAAGACGTTAATCTAGAGCATTCTCAGAAAGTTCTGTTCTGCTTATAGCTGTATGTGGTTTGTATATTGATATCCAGTGGAGCCGGCCGGATCGACGAGAGTATGCACACAAATTTACACTTTAAATGACATTTTAATACATTGTAAGACATATAAAAACACACATGCACAATCACTTAACTTAATATTCATTAGTAGACGTTGAAATACCTGACAAGTACAGCCTGCCTGCCAGCAGATATGCAGCTTTTTATTTGATCTGATATTGTAAAACACTTAAATAAATGAACACCAACTCGTTGTGGACTGAGAAGTTGTTAGAAAGAATTAAATCCAACAAAAAAAGTTGAGTATGTTATTTTATTATAATGATTTTAGTGATATTGTAACTCCCATGTGAGAGAAGGATTTGTCATCTTACTGTGTCGACATTTTGTTGAAGTATAAAAGTAATTTATTAAATAAAACAATTTTTATTTAATTTTAAGTGCTGTTCATTTGATTTTTCTTCAAAAAGTCCCAATAAGAATATTGTTAAAGTACTGGACCGATAAACTGTAACAGTAAGTACCGTTAAAATCTTAACCACGCCCGTCCCTACTCATGAGCAAGGTACCGTCCCCAAGCACTGCTCGCCGGACGTTGCACTACTGCTCTTTCACTATGGGAGTCACGTTGGAGATGTGTAAGTGTGTGCGGTTATACATGAGCATGCATTGCCTTGCAAATTTCTGTGTGTGTGTGAATTTAGACAGTGTTAAATTCTGTAATAATCCAGCACATGGTGCTGAGACTTTATGCTGACGGAAGCATGAACACCGGCTCTTTGGGGACCTCAATAAATAAACCTGCCTCCTGTAGTACTGTGAGCCGCCACTAGGCTATACTGTTGTCCACATTTTTTTTTGCACTCGTCCAGAAGGGGCAGCGTGTTACTTTTTCACGCCAAGCAAAGTGTGTGTGTGTGTGTGTGTGGTATGAGGACAGCTAACATATTCTTGCATGAATATTTCATAGTGTGTCTCTCTCTGTCCATCACACATTGCATGCAGTTTATGCTGGGTGTGACCCGACCATGTGGGGGCTGAAAGTAAATGAGCGGAGGAGAGATGCACGTGGAAAAACAGACGGGGAGGGAGGAGTGTAGATGTGCTCTTGCTTCAGCTTCAGACAGAATGCAGAATCAAAGTAAACTTTATTGTCATCAATACTATATACATGTACACAGAGAGACGAGACGACGTGGCTCCAGTTTCAACAAACAAATGAACATGAAGCAAGCAAAAAGATAAACATGGATTATAAAATCTAAAAAAAAATCTAAATTAGAGGTAGAAAAAGAGACTGTGCAATTTAGTTACATGTAGAATTCAGATGAAATTTTATTAAGAATTTGGTCCTGGAATTATATTTTGCATTGAATGTGCATTTGATCTGCAGCAGTTGAATATGAGAATTCTAAGCAGGCAGTTACAATAATGTTCAATAACACATGCAAATATGGTAACAACAATGAAGTGCAGAAAATTTACAATCGGTACTAGGGGTGTTGAAATTAATCACATAATTGATGCATCACGCTGCAGACATGGACGTTTCTAAATTGATGCAGTGGCAGATCATAATCGATTATACTGGAATTTTCAACTGGTAGTTCACGGCCCCCTGGTGATCTGCTGCGGCATTGCAGGTGCTCCGTGAAACGCATCCAGTTTCAATACTGAAATCACTTTTGAAAAATAATTTTGGATTTGGGCATTTTTTTGAATAATGCTTCTTAGTTTGAGTGCTGGTTCCTGGGACAGAACCAGTTAAAAACCCCTAGATTATATCATAATGACGTTGGTTGCTGTTTTTCTGGCTGTGCCATAAAAATTCTAGTTAAAAAGAACATCCCGGTAATAACTATGCCTGCCTGATCTGAGATCCATGCACGATCTGCGTGCAATGTGAAGTAATGTAGAAAAACTGATAGGATGCATCGTGATATCGAATTGAATCAAAATCAAAGTAAACTTTGTCAACTCTGCTATATACTGTACAGATATACCGAGAGACGAGCCGACGTGGCTCCAGTTTTCACAGTGCAACAAGAAACAACAAAGATCAAATTGGGCATATAGAGTAAACAATCGAATCGAATCGAATCGTTGACCTGATAATCATAATCAAACCGAGTCGTGAGACCAGCGAAGGTTCACACGTCTAACCAGTAGTATTATAAATAGCTTTTTTAAAGTACTCGACATCGGACTGATGCTTAGATTTGCTTGATATTTTCTGCTGATGTTTGATGACGCATTTATTTTACGTGGGAGAAGCACGGCCAAAGTCGGAGGTGGGATTTTATACAGCCTTCTGTCTTAAAATGTTTGACGTCACCGAGCAAAACCTCAACTTAAACTAAATTGCGTGTTTGATTTACTTTGCGAATGTGAGCTCGCGCAGGCTGTGTCCCGAGTCGCGTACTACTGCACTTAACAGTATAGTAGGTAAGGCGCTCTTATCATACTTTCCTATGCGGTAGTATGCCTCTCAGGATTGTAGCTTAAAGGCTCTCTACGCACTAGGTAGCTCACGTGGAGAGTCGCACGCGCCCTATTTGACTTGATACACTACATTGTTTTGCTTAAAATGTTGTGCACTATGCACGAAATGTTCCGCCCTTGCTCCACTCTGCTTTCACTCTTGCTTGACGTGGTGCTGTGTTAGAAATCTCAGAGCAATGGCGTTATTTTTGTGCCAAAAGTTTGAGTGTGTAGTGGTACTTTGGAGAGCAAAATATCTTGCCTTTACAGCCTCAACTCTGTGTGCGCTCGCGCTCGACTCTGCCTTCCGCATTAATCGGTATCGGCAGATATACGCATGAAGAACATTGAATATCGCCGTCGGCCAATAATATCCATATCGTGCATCCCTACTCTATTTTTCGTTGCGCAGGCAGTATGGTGGTGCTGTGGTTAGGGCCGTCCCCTGCGCTGTGTGGAGTTTGTGTGCTCTCCCTGTATTCGTGTGGGGTTTCTCCAGTTGCTCTGGTTTCCTCCTACAATCCAGAAGGTTGATTGCGGAAAGTTTGGATTAATGTGGAACCGTAAACCTGCCCATGAAATTTCCCAGAATTTCTTGACTCTTTCCTCATGGCAGCAGTGTGTTTCCTTACTCTCCCTCTATATCTCATTTTTCCATCTCTCTGTGAGGATGGAGTGTAAGGCAGGCTCGGTGTTGCAGGTGATAATTACGCTCGGGTTCGGCTCGGCCAAGCGGCGTTTCGCTGGCTTTCGGGTGCCAATCTGTCCGACGGGCCAAAGGGTTCCCAGGTATCAGCCCCGGGGTGAGAGTGTGTTTGTGTGTGTGTGTGTGTTTATCCTGCTGCATGCCCGGCACGGCCTGTTTACTTCAGCCTTGGGCAATATCAGCTCCTGCTCAAAGAATTTTACTTCTCATTTCAATTCTCAGAACCCTGACGCAGACCAAAATATCGCTCCCAATGCAGACAGATGTCTTTGTGTGTGTATGTGTGTATATGTGCATTGCAGCATCATCAATAAAGTTGTGGTTTGTACTTTGTCCACTAGAGGTCAAACTTCAAGCTTAATGTTGGCTTTTTAACTTAATTAATTTAGAAATCCGTCTTGTTAATCACATTAGTTAATCATGATTAATCACAATTTGCCATATGTTTAAAAGCCTGCTTTTCTCTGTAATAAATATTATTATGTACCTGCATGTGTTAACCAGAAATTCGGGTTAAATATAAACCAAGCTTTAATGATATTAACAATTTAGGTTTTGGGCCAAATACGTATTAAATTTCCAGATTAATCACCAAGATCAATCATTTTTCCAGAAGCAGTTTTAATGTTTTTGAATTTTCTTTATCAAAAATGTACCACAGTTAACTGTACAATTTAAATACATTTTTTAATTCATTATGAAAATGAAACAATCTTAAAGCAAGTTTACTTAATAAACTGCACGTCTAAAGATAGATGTTTAGATTTAGTGTTGTTGAAATATCATGATAATATAACATCAGCTGAAATATTATATGCTCTGATGTTATTATATCATAACATCAGCTAGCATTATTAAAAGATTTTACAATTTTATCAGAATTGTTTGTGTGTGATGGTCAGGCGCTGTATATGGCTGAAGCCTAGGGACCCCCATGTGTGCCAGCCTGCCAGGGGGCTCTTGATTGGCCAGTAAAAATATTGATTCATTAAAATAAGCCCTGAGGGTGGGGCTAACAAAGTGTAGCCTAGGGGCCTCTGTACACCTTAATCTGCCTCTGGTGATTAGTGTGTGTGTGTGTGTGTGTGTGTGTGAGCTGGTGTGTGTGGTGTCTGACCTCCAGTTAAACACACTGTGCTGATGACGTTCTCATATTTCCTGTGAGAGGACTTCATAGAGTTGGGTGATAATTAACATATATAAGCGTTTATCACCCCAATGTCGAGCTCATCGCTTACTTTTATTTTCCCAACAGGAATTAGTGAAACACACTCATGATGCCACTGACAAGAGCAACCTGCGTACAGCCCTGGACGCCATGAAGGTGAGCAAATAAATCAGTTGCAGAACTCCAACATTACCAACATTTACCATAACCATACCAGCATGCAGTAGTTTCCATCCTCATGTGTGTTGAAATTCAGTTACATCATCACAATACAAAATATCGAATGGACAACGAAAAAAATCTAACCTACTTCATTCAGACCCTTTACATGCTCAGTGTGATTCACTTTTACTAATTCTCACTGACAATATCAGAAGGAATTAATATAAAAACACAAATGTTTAGGGACCAAAGATGATTCGTTTTGCTTTCATGAGTGAGCCGAAGCTATAAAACAGTACGCTTTGAAGCTGGTGTTGACATACCAAGAAATATTAAAGACTACACAGTAAAACACACACAGACGGTAGTGGGACTGAATTCCAACTCAGGTAAAATGGGTTTATTAGTCACATCGTGTGAGAGCTGCTGCTGCCGACCCTGAGGCTTAACCCTTAGTGACGGCCACTACTATTATTACTACTATTACTCCTCCTTCTACTACAGCTATTACTACTACTATTACTCCTACTGCTACTACTGCTCCTAGCACTACTACTATTACTACTACATTACTCCTACTCCTACTTCTTATTCTAGTGCTGCTACTACTACTACTACTACTACTACTACTGTTACTGCTACTACTGCTCCTAGCACTACTACTATTACTACTACATTACTCCTACTCCTAACTACTTCTTTTTCTAGTGCTGCTACTACTACTACTACTACTACTACTACTGCTACTGCTACTGCTACTACTACTCCTAGCACTACTACTATTACTACATTACTCCTACTCCTACTTCTTATTCTAGTGCTGCTGCTACTACTACTACTACTACTACTACTACTACTACTACTGCTACTGCTACTACTGCTCCTAGCACTACTACTATTACTACATTACTCCTACTCCTACTTCTTATTCTAGTGCTGCTACTACTACTACTACTACTACTGCTACTACTGCTACTACTACTCCTAGCACTACTACATTTACTACATTACTCCTACTCCTACTTCTTATTCTAGTGCTGCTGCCAATACCACTACTACTACTATTACTCCTACTGCTACTACTGCTCCTAGCACTACTACTATTACTACTACATTACTCCTACTCCTAACTACTTCTTTTTCTAGTGCTGCTGCTACTACTACTATTATTACTCCTAAAAAAAAAACCCAAAATGGATTAGCACTCCGTGCCCCAAAATATGAGTGTTGCTTTTCCTTTTTTTGCCCAATTTTTGACTTGAGCACAAACTGGGAAATCGTTAAACTTTGTTACTCAGTTTTTCATTACAGTTTTGAAAACAAATGGATCTTTTTGATGAGCAATTTTTGGTACTGTGTATGTTGTGAGAACGTTTAAGTTCCGTTCCCTATGCGGGGCGCTAGCAAACAGACGCTGACAGCCGAGCACGGCTAGTAGGAGACAAATGGGGCCAAGCCACGCACCGCAGTCGTGATTTCATTTGGCTAAATGAGCCACTTAGCATTGATTGGGGCGTTGCGTTAACGTGGTTAACCTCCTCCGGCGCCACCGCTACGAGAGCGCAGAGTCACCAGCAGTTGTCTTAGCTCCTGATTAGCGCCGTGGCGTGTGATGAATGAGAGGATTGGGAGAGACAAGTGCGGGAAACCCTTGACGTCAGGACGCAACATCAGAACGAAAATAACTCTCTCTCTCTCTATCTGTACATTCATACACATCTATTTCCCCATTCATCCATTCATGCATCCATCTATTAATTTGTCGGTGTATCCATCTATTTATCTTCCCACCCATCCATCTATCTATCTATCTATCTATCTATCTATCTATCTATCTATCTATCTATCTATCTATCTATCTATCTATCTATCTATCTATCTATCTATCATTCTGTTCATCCATCAAAATATGTATCTATCTATTCATCTATCCATGCGTCCTTCAATCCATATATCCATCCATCTACTCATCTATTCATCCGTTTATCCATTTATCTGTCCATCTGTACAGGTATACATCTATCCGTCAATCAATACATCTGTCTATCCACTCATCTATCCTTCATTTCAACCCTCTATTCATTCTTAAGTATACTTATCTGTACGTCCATCCATCCATTTATCCATCAGTCGATCCATCTTTCTTTCTATACATCCATCAAACCATCTATCTCTCCATCCATTCATGAATCGTTCTATCCATATATGCATCCATCTACTCATCTTTCCATCTGTTTGTCTATTTATACATTCATCTATACATGTATCGAGACACCTGTGCATCCCATTCAAACCATGTATCTATCCATCTATCTGTCCGTCCGTCCATCCATCCATCCATCACACTCAACCTCATGTTATTGCTCTACATCTCTGTTATTCCACTTGATCTTTAAGGAAGTTGATTATCAAAAAACATCACGAGCTGGGCATTTGAAACGAGGAAGTTGGCTTACTGTTCAAGGAAACACACATCTTATATGTCTTACACCTTTATTCCTCCTCTTCTTCATGCACTTGACCCCAGTGACCTTCGCTCTGTCCATGCTGACTTCCTTTCTCTTTTCTACAGGACCTGGCTCAGTATGTTAACGAGGTGAAGAGGGACAATGAGACGCTCAGGGAGATCGACCAGTACCAGAAGTCTATCGAGAACCTCGTAAGCACAAACACTCTCTCTCTCTCTCTCTCAAACACACACACATGCACACACACTCGTATTACAGTTTTTGTGAGTCCCAACTAGGTCCCCACAAACCTTCTAAACACTTGAATACACACACATGCACCTTGCATTGCAATCTATCTATCTATCTATCTATCTATCTATCTATCTATCTATCTATCTATCTATCTATCTATCCTCAGAATCAGGATGATGTAGGTGCAGGTGCTTACTTTCAATGTGTTCAGCTTTTGTAAATGTCAAATCATAGTTTTTACACCCTTTTATGGCACAGCAAGGTCCTCACAAACCAAATAAATACGTGTGCACACACACACGCACGCACTTGTTACTATCTTTATGAGCTACTTACTCGCATTAACTTGCATAATCTCTTTTTCTCAAATAAAACATGGGCATTTTCTATAAAATCATTTCCCATAATGTCCCCACAAACCATATCCATGGTCAAATCATTGTTTTTCCTCTCTTTTAGGGGACAACCACAAACCCATAAAAACATGTACACACACACACACACCTTTCAGCTGCCTCACTGCAGTTTCTATGGAGTTGAAAAGGCTGAAATGGAATGAAACGAGTAATAAAGCCATTGTCGTTAGTTACGTATGTTATTGCCCCTCGCTAAATGAATCTCGTAGCTCCCTTCTTGGGGAGCAGCTTCTGGTAATTAAACGACTTCGAGATCTTATACGAGGCAACTTTTTCAGGCCCCTCAATACACAACCACCCACCCAGCCACACATACACACGCACACACATGCAAACACACTAGGGGTGTAAACCATAAGTGTAGCCATAATACGATTTTATATCGTCTTAACGGATTACTTAATTTGACATCAGCCGATATCGCTAAGATACGATTTCCATTCAGTTCAATTAAGGAGTCATCTATTCTCAGATTCACTCATCTGTCAGTCCATCTTTACATCTATCTAGACACCTATCCATTCATCTGTGTGTCTATTCGTCTGTTTATTTATTTGTCCATCTGTCCATCCATTCATCCATCCATCCATTTATCCATCTATTCATTCATTCATTCAATTACTTATTTATTCATTCATCCATCCATCCTCAGATAGATCTTCAGCTTTTGTTAATGTCTCGTTATCGTCTCGTTAGGGCCTGTAGTCGGGCGTGAGGCGTGACGTCATGCTGATTATTCTCGATTTTGTTTGTGCAGAACCAGTCTCTGTGTAATTACGGCCGGCCGAAGGGGGACGGTGAGGTTCGAGTGACTTCGGTGGACAAACGAGCCAAACAGGACAGGTGAGACTCGCTCTGCTGAAGTGTGCAGCGTCTCTACACCACACACACACACACACATATACACACATGTACACACACAAACAGTCATACACATCTAAAATACACATCCTTATCTCAGAGTAAAATTCAGTGCTTGGAGATGGTACCTTGCTCTTGAGTACCTCAGTGGTACCTTTTACTGGTTCAGGACTTCGGTGACCTTCTGATATCCAATCAGACGCTAGATCTCTAAAGGTGCTTGTTCAATTTAAAGTCTTAAGTACTGATAAACGTGTTTTAAAACGAATTCTTAAGGAAACAAGTGAGCAGTGTAGCCTGGTAACACAGGACTCATGTGCTCAGTTAGAGTTACTACCGTAATAGTTCAGGTAAGAATGAGGGAGAAACTAAAACCCAATGAGGTTATCATTTTAAAGTCGGTTTGTGTGTATGTAGACACATCTTCCTGTTTGATGGTGCGGTGATCGTGTGTAAGAGGAGAGGAGACGTGTACGAGATGAAGGAGGTGATCGACCTGCATAACTTTAAAATCACCAACAACCCCACTTCTGACAAGGAGAACCGCAAGGTGCAGTACACTCTCACACAGTCTTTACACTCGCACACACTCTCACTCCTTACATTCTTTAAACTCGGACACTTTAAACTCTTACACTCTCACATTTTACACTCACATTTTATTCTCTTTACATTGTTACACTTTACACTGACTTAACACTCTCTTATATTCTCTTTTTACAATTTTAATTTTACACACTCACAAATCTTACACTATTGCACTTCTCACACATTTACACTCTCACATTACATATTCTTTTTACATTGTTATATTTTTACCTTTTAAATGGACTTTTTGTATAATTCTTGTACTATCTTTACACTCTTACACTTCTCACACCTTACACTCTCTTACACTTTCACATTTTATTCTCTTTTTACATTGTTATATTTTTACACTTTCTAACACTCTCTTTTTACACTCTCTTTACACCTTTTTACACTTCTGCCACACCTGCCAATTCACACTATTGCACTCTCTCACACATTTACACTCTCACATTTTATGTCTTTACATTGTTATATCACTTTTGCACTCTTGCAACACTTTTACACTCTCTTTACTATCTTTTTACATTTACACTCTGCCACCTTACACTCTTTACACCTCAAATCTTTACACTATTACACTCTCACATTTTATTCTCTTTACATTGTTATACTTTACACTTAACACTTTTACCCTCTTTACAATCTTTACACTCTCACAATCTTTATACTATTACACTCTCACACTCTTTACACTCTTTGCAGTCTTGCACTTTACACTGTTTACACTCTTTACACTTCCATAGTTTCCACTCCCAAACTCTTTACACTGTTTTACCCTCACACTTTTACATTCTCACTTTTTACACTCTACACCCTCACCCTCTTACACTTCCACACTCTTTGCACTCGTTACATACACTCTTTATACTCTGACACTTTTACACTCAAACTCTTACACTCTCACTCCTTACACTCCTGCACTGTCACACTCCTTACACTCTTTAAACTCATTACACACTTTATATTCTCACACATAATGATTACTGAAAATGATTAATGATGATGGTGTTTCTGACTAATCGTGTGTATGTGTGTTTCTCTGCTGCAGTGGTCCTATGGGTTCTACCTCACACACAACCAGGGCCAGAACGGCTTCGAGTTTTTCTTCAAGACCAAAGATCTTAAGAAGAAGTGGCTGGAGCAGTTTGGCATGGCCATGTGAGTGTGTGTGAGAGAGAAAGTGAGAAAGAGATTCTTTGTGAGTCTTTGCGAGTAGTGTCCATACAACGTGTGTGAGAGTCAGTTATGTGTGTTTATTGTATATGTGTAGAAGTGCATATTACTAGGTACATACACTTGTGTGTTTGTGTTGTATAGGCATGCGTGTGCATTCACATGATGTTTTTTGTGTGTGTATGCATGTGTTGAGTGTGTGTTGTGCAGCAGATATGTGTGTGCATGCACATGATGTGTTGTGTTGTATGGCATGCATGTGTGTGCAGTGTAGGTTTGAAAGTATGTGTGCGTGTGTTCATGCATATAATGTGTTGTGCATGTGTGTGTTATGTAGGCATGCAAGTGTGTGTGTTCATGGACATGTGTTGGGTGTGTGCATGCATATCATGTGTTGTGTGTTGTGCAGATATAAATGTGGGTGCATGCACATGATGTGTTTTATCTACCGCTGCAAGTGTGTGTAGTACATGTACATGATGTATTGTGTGTGTGTGTGTGTGTGTGCATGAGTTTGTGTTTAAAGCATGATTTATCCAGTTCATGATTTTTGTGAGTGTGTGTGCATGCTGTGTGTGTGTGCGCATTGTGTGTGTGTATATGTGTGTATGTAGCATGATGCGGTCCTGCCTCACTGGTCTTTCAGGTTTGTTGGTGTGTGAGATATATTTAGCTGAGCTGTTGCTTTTTCTGATACACACACACACACACACACACGCAACACACACATTTAGCATTGCACGCCATCGTCACATTGCCGTGGCCCCACGCCAACATCAACACACTGCCCTCATCACACTGCTGAACAAAACACACACACACCGCCGCATGTTACAGGACAGACTGGATGGTGAGACGGGTGACTTGACAGATGGCTCTGTACCTGTGTGTGGAGCTCAGGTGTGTGTGGGAGTGGAGGTCAGGTGTGTGTGAGGTATGTGTGTATGTGTGTGTGTGTGTGTGTGGGAGTGGAGGTCAGGTGTGTGTGAGGTATGTGTGTGTATGTATGTGTGTATGTATGTATGTATGTGTGTGTGTGTGTGTGTGAGGTGTATGTGTGTGTGAGTTGTTTTTTGCGCTACAGCTCTCTTCTAGCTAGGTCAGGCCGTATGAGCCGAGTCCTGCAGCTGGAGGAGAAACTGAACTTGAGAGAGAGAGAGATGAGGAGAAATGAAAGAGGGATGAGAAGTTAAAGAAATGCAGGAGGAGAGAGAGAGAGAGTTTTATGTGTGTGTGCATTTAAACAACTCTCTCTCTTTCCCTTGTGAAACATCTCACTTGTCTTTCTTTTTCTTTGTTGTTTCTTTCTTTCTTCTTTCTTTTGAAGTGTATTTCTCTTCGCTTTTTTTTCGTCTTTCTTTTTGTGTCTGTTTTCTTCTCTTTTCTTTTCATGCTCTTTTTCTTTCTTTCTTTCTTTCTTTCTTTCTTTCTTTCTTTCTTTCTTTCTTTCAAAACATCTTTCCCTCTCTCAAATTCCAGCAGCTTCATCCCTCACTCTGTGTTGTTTGATTAGTGGTATTTGTGATCTGGATTGTGAGGGTTTTGTTTTAATTATTTCTTCCCTCTCTCCCTCTCTCCCTTTCTCTCTCAGCTCCAACATCCGTCCAGAGAACGGCAGCAGTAACCTGCACGATTTCCGCATGCACACTTTTGAGCGGATCTCGGCCTGTAGTTCCTGTAAGATGCTGCTCAGGTGAGGAAGAAATAATCACAAAAAGCACAAAAATCCCACATCACAGCAGGTGCATCTTCCCTCTTCAGCGCTGCCGATTTCTCTAGTTCTCCCTGTGAGACGCGATGGACCGTTTCAGCTCCATAGCGAGACTGACCTTTACATTTTAATCACTTCCACAAACATCCAACCTGGAGGTTTATTCTGAAGGTTGTGTCACAGCAAAACAATATTATCAGTGTGTTTGAGTGTGTGTGTGCTTATCATTCTTTCATTTTGGTTTTGGAAATGATTGTTGGTTTTGAGGAGACAAAATTCATTTGAAAAACAGATGCGCGTGTGACACAGGGTTTATCCGTCATGGTGTGTGGCGGCGTGATGTGTTTTGACACACTGCTGCTAACATGAGTGTATGAGTGGTGTGTGATGTGATTGGTGTGTCAGGGGGTTTTGATGTTACTCGACTGAAAAGCTGACAAACTGGTTTAGAAGTCAGATGAACGAGATACAGCACAACATGCTACTGTGGCTAATAATCAGTGTACACCAATGGAAATGACTAGCGGGAGACAATAATACTACAATCTCTCTCTCTCTTAATCTCTCTCTTTCTCTCTCTCTCACTCACTTATGTGCCTTTTCTCTCATTCTTTCTCTCTTTCTTCATCTCTCTCTCTCTCTCTCTCCCTCTCTCTCTTTCTACTTCTCGCTCTTTCTCAATTTCGTCTCTCACTCTATATCTTTCTGTCTCTCTTTCTCTCACTGTGTCTCCCTCACTTTTTTACTCTATTCTATCTACCTGTACTCTCTTTTGTTCTTTCTTTCGTCCTTTATCTCTTCCTCGCTCCTTTTCTCTCATTCTCTACTCCTTACTCCTTCTCATCCTATCTTTCTCTATCCCTCTCATTTTGCCTCCTCTCACACTGTTTCTTCTGCACTCGCTTTCACTCTCTTTTTTGATCTTTGTCTCACTATTTCTCACTCTATCATTCTTTTTTTTCTCTCTCTCTTTTTGCTTAATCTTCTCTTTTATATTTCTCTCTCCGTCTCTTTCTCACTCTCTATCACCTCCTCTATCTCTCTCTCTCTCTCTCTTTCTTACTTGGATGCTTTCTCTCTTGCTCTATGTCTCTCTCTCTCTCATCTCCTCCATATCTCTTGCTCATATTCATTTCTCACTCTCTCTCTCTTTGTTTCTTTCTCCTTTTCTCTGTCTCTCACTATATGTCCCTCTTGCCCTCTCACTCTCTCTCTCTCTCTCTCTCCATCAGGGGTATATTTTATCAGGGTTATCACTGCTCTAAGTGTGGAGCTGGAGCTCATAAGGAGTGTTTGAGCAGAGTGGCAGTGTGTGAGAAAGCCGGCAACTCAGGTAAGTCACACACACACACACACACACACACACACACTACATGCTCATCATAACCACATACACACAGTCCATACACACAACCATGAACGACTTAACACTCATACCCACAAAATACACCACTCCACACACTCAGCACACCCCGTAAACACTACCACCACACACACTTGTATTACTATCTTTGTGAGGAACACTGCAGCTACAGCTCATAACCCTAACCTCAGTAACCAAAAACACACCTTTTACCTCTTTTAGTTTCTCAAATAACACATGAACGTTTACTGTAAAATCATTTCTCCTCATGGGGACCAGTCCTCATATACCACAGTGTCCCCACAAACCATTACAACATGGGCATATGACAGATATTCCTGTCTTTTAGGGGACAGCCAGGTCCTCACAAACCACGTACATACATACATGAACACACACATTCGAGCGCACGGTTTGTGGAGCAGCAATCTTGTGGAGCCTGTTTGTGTGTGCAGGCTGGAGTTTTATTGATCCATCACACACACACACATTACTGTAGGTTAACTATTAACTCGACCTCTACACACACACCTCACTGCCACGTTGGCCCATTTACCCGGCTGAATTATAGCCTGCACACACCATGCAAGTTCAACACACAAGCACATACACTGGCCTGAGACACTCACACACACTCAAAAAGACACAAACAGACTCACATATGCACACACAACAAGACACAAACACACAGTATATTTTAGCATTCTGAGAGCCCGAGGTCATAACCGGACACCAAACAAGGTGGGGATCGGTGTCATTGTGGGGATGTAAAACCTGCAACATACCTGTTTCTTCAAGCTTAACCTCCCCATTTAAAAGTTCCCATGCTCATATCCTAAAAAGTGTGTGTGTGTGTGTGTGTTCTGTATGTTAACCTTTAGTCTTGCGCATGCTGTTTCTGTTATGTAAAAGTTGCTGTGTGCAATGAATGTGTGTGTTGGGAGTGTGTTTGTGTGGTTTGTAATAATCCAGGTTGTTAATCCACCTGCGGCCCTCACACACACACTGTTGGGATATGACGGGCTACTGTTGTTTGCTTTAGTTGACTGAACTTCTTCATAACGAGAGATAGAGAGAGAGAGAGAGAGAGAGAGAGAGGGAAAGAGAGAGAGAAAGAGAGCATAGATAGATGGATAGATAGATAGATAGATAGATAGATAGATAGATAGATAGATAGATAGATAGATAGAGAGGGATAGAGAGGGGGGGGGGGGTGAGAGACTAGGAGTGAGAAAGAGTGAGAGAGAGACAGACATAGAGAAAGCCTGCACGAGAGAGAAAGGCAAAATGGAGGAGAAAGAAATAGATAGTGAGACAGAGTGAGAGTGAGGCAAAGAGAGAGAGAGAGAGAGAGAGAGAGAGAGAGAAGGAAACATGGAGAGATTAGTGCAAGAGAGACAGGAAAACAAAGAAAGTCATTAATAGAGAGAGTGAGGGGGAGAGAAAGAAGAAAAATGACAGACGTAAGGAAAGAGAGACTGAGAGGGAGTGAAAAAGTGTGACCGAGAAATAGAGTGAGAGAAGAGTGGAGGAGATGATGAGGGAAAAGAAGCAGCATTACAAAAGAAAAGTGTAAATCACTCCATCCTCATGTCGTTTACTGCACGTATTCTTCCTGTTCACTTTCCACTTTATAGTGTGTGTGTGTGTGTGTGTGTGTGTATATGTATCTACCTATAAAGTACCCTCGTTTAGTGGGCCAAAGTACACAGCGGGCAGGTTGCTTAAGGGGTGTGGCTACCTGCAGACTATCCAATCAGGTGCAGCACACTCCTTTCAGACTCCTCCCTTATACCTGGTGTCAAGATACACGCTCAGGCACACACACACACACCTGCAAAACAGCAAAAACTCCGAGCACAAGGCGTACTGCACACGCTAATCAGATCAGCAGCACAGTGTGTGTGTTTTGTGTTTTTACCTGTGTGTTTATGTGTGTGTAACGATGCCTGTTTTCACCATGCTTGCAGATTCCAGCTCCTTTAAAATGCAGGTAAGATCATTAATTTACCTTCACCTCCAAACTTTGCAGAAACTTTGTGTGTGTGTGTTGGACTTTTGGGGTACAGGCTCTGCACCTGCAAAGTGGGGACCAACCACCTTTTGGGGACTAAACAAAAAGTGACGTCCTCATTTAGTTTTTTCTTAAAATACTGTATATTTTAACTAAAATGTTGAAAAGTTTCATGATACTGTGTTAGGTTTAGGGTTGTGTTAAATTGTTATACATTAATATAACTATATAAACATTAATATATCATACACTCATCATTATGTTTATGAAATGTCTCCAGAAGCATGTTTATGTGTGTGTTTCTGCTGAGCAATGCACATTTTGCAGTTTTGTCACCGTTACATATCTTAATCACTGCTTGTGTTGTTGTACTTAAAGTGAAAGTGTGTGATGATTTTCATTTGTGAACACAGCACATAGTGCGCCACAGCCACATTTGAGCTCTGTATTTGACCCATCTTGAAGGAGCGGTGGCCAGCTTTTTTTGGCAGTAGCCAGAGAGCAGTGCTTGGGGACAGTACCTTCTCATAAGTACCCCAGTGGTACCATTTACCGGCCCTGGACTTGAACCGACGAGCCTTTGATCACTGGACTGAGTCTTTAACCGTTACACTACCAACTGCATCAGTTACTACCAATTCAAGTTAGCGTACTTAAGTAGAGTTTAACACTTAAACTGCTGTTATGTTGGTTAAACTAAAGTTCTGCTGCAGTTCTGAAACATACAGAAGATTTGTTCACTAAACACTTACTTGATTCTCCCTGAGCAGTGCTGATTCAAATATTACCAATAGCCATCATTACTAGAAATAAGTGTGGAATGGATTGAGTATAAAGTTCCAAATCAGTAAAGCTCTTCTACTTCTAGACGGGCAGCTGGTAGTGTAACAGTTAAGGAGTTAGCTCCGTGATCTGAACATTGGCAGTTCAAATCCTGAACCAGTAAAGGTACCACTGAGGCACTCATGAAGAAGGTACCGTCCCCAAGCACTGTTCTCCTGGTTGCTGGCCAAAAATACTGCCCACTGCTCCTTAACGGATGGGTCGAATGTAGAGGTCACATTTGGTTGTGGTGCACTGTGTGCTGTGCTGTGTTCACGGTGACAAATAATCACTCACTTAAATTCACTTATAACAAATAAAATCACTTTAAGAGAAACATGAGTTTAAAACTAAGATTATAAAAAGAAAATTTGATTTGACCACCATTCTAATGAGAGTACTGTACTTTTACTTTTAACATTTCGATTACATTTCTGCTGTGAGGAAATGTTCCTCCGTGCAGCGTAAAACTAACACACTCTGCAGCTTTGGCTGGAGCAGTAAATCGTTAATGTGTGTTGAAGTGAACACACTCAGCATGAGGAAGTGAAGTGGTGATTGTGTTCATTGTGAGCTGCTCTTGTTGTGGATGTAAAAGGTGGGTTTTAGTTTTTAGTTTTAGTTGGTGGTTGGAGATTTTGTTGGAAGTTTAGAGAAAAACAAACATTTAGTGCACGAAAGTTGAACGCAGCTCTGTTTACTCTCACTGCAGGATCGAGCTTCCAGACGTGTGGATCCAGGTGAGTGGTTAAGAGAATACACACACGCACACACATGCGAACACAAACAAACACAGAAGCGAGCACTTCCGCATACATTTAAAAATATGTAGAGAAGCAAATATGCACGCACAAATACATGCATAAATGAACACATGCACACACAAGCATGCACAAATACACACATGCACACACAAGCATGCACAAATACATGCACAAATACACACATGCACACACAAGCATGCACAAATACACACATGCACACACAAGCATGCACAAATACATGCACAAATACACATATGCACACACAAGCATGCACAAATACATGCACAAACACACATGCATATGCATGCACAAATGAACACATGCACACACAAGCATGCACAAATACATGCACAAACACACTTGCACACGCATGCACAAACACATGCACACACATGCACAAACACGTGCAAACACATGTGCACACACAAGCATGCACAAACAAGCATGCACAAACACACATGCACAAACATGCACACGCATGCACAAACACATGCACACACATGCACAAGCACGTGCAAACACATGTGCACACACAAGCACGCACAAACAAGCACGCACAAACACACATGCACAAACACATGCACACGCATGCACAAACACATGCGCAAACACATGTGCACACACAAGCAGGCACAAACAAGCATGCACAAACACACATGCACACAAGCACGCTTAAACACACACATGCACACACAACCATGCACAAACACACACATCCACACACAAGCACGCATAAACACAAACATGCACAAACAAGCATGCACACACAAGCATGCACAAACACACATGCACCACACAAGCACGTACAAACACAAATACACACACGAGCACGGACAAAGACACATGCACCACACAAGCATGCACAAACACACACATGCACACAAAAGCACGCACAAAGACACATACACACACAGGCACGACCAAAAAAACACACACACAAGCACGCACATGCACAAAACACACACATGCACACAGAAGCATGCACAAACACACACACGGTTCATACACACATGCACACACAAGCATTCACAAGCACATGCACACACAAGCACATGTACACACAAGCAAACACACACATGCTGGCATGCACACGCACACAAACCTACACATACATATGCATTCAAACACACACACATTTACACACAATTCTACATAAAGACATGCACAAGCACATTCACACCAGGGATGCCCTCTGTCCCGGTTTTAAACAGACTGTCCACCTTTTTTATGGGAAAATCACACTCCTGGGACACTGAAAGTTTTTGGTCAGATGTGTTTTCGCTTGTAGGCAAAGTGATTGGTTGGGTTGGCGAAATGTCCAGGTTTTTTGTCATACCTAGGTGGCAACCCTAATTCACACACATGTATACATAGAAACATGCACACACACACACATTTAGATGCATGCACATGTACATGCACACGGAAAAGCTCAAGAACTGCTGTTCACTCTCTTCATGATCTTTTTAAAAAATGGTTATTGGTACATACAATAACTTTTTAAAAAAAGTATTGGTATTGGTATTGAGCATGATTTTGTTCACACACACACACACACACACAGTCTCTGTATTACTATCTTTGTGAGGTCCTTCCATAGACTCCCATAATGACTAAAGTACATAATTTTACACCTACACCTAATCCTAACCCTAACCCTAACCTCAGTAACCAAAAGCACATCTTTTACCTCTTTTAGTTTCTCAAATGAAACAAACACATTTTCTATAAAGTCATTTTTCCTCATGGGGACCTCTCAAATGTCCCCACAAAGCCCAAAAAACAGATAAAAGTGATTTTAGGGGACAAAAGGTCCCCACAATGTGATAAATACATGGCAACACACACACACATACACATCTATCTTTGGTAGCTCAGGACCTCCCTTACCCCGCCCCCTCCCTAATCTCCCCGTTATCATCACAACGCTGGAACATTCCGTCTCGATACTGCCCGGACCCCACGACTCCTCTCAGACATCATGGTTACGTTTGTACAAAGGGCGTGCACTAGCACGTTAGCACAGCAATGCAGTCGCACAGCTGGAATGTGCTGGAAACACGCAAATCACAGGAGACAAATCACAGGAGACTTCTCAGATTTTTGTGAGTGTTTGTATGTGAAGACGATCCTTGTAGGGGAAATATTTTATATAGAAAAGTGGCAGTTTTTATGTGAACACATGAGGTAAATTAAAAAAAAAAAAAGTAAATGTAAAAAGTAAATCTAAAAATAAAATAAAAAATCTCAAAAAAGTAAAGTAAAAATAAACATCTTAGAAATGTAAATCTAAAAGTAAATGTAAAATCTTAAAAATGTCAAAGAAGAAAATCTAAAGGTGATTCTAAAAAAATAAATGTAGAAATGTAAATTCTGTAAAATACAAAATTTGTAAAATAGCTAATCTAAACTAAACTAAATAAAACATCAAAATCTTAAATAGATAAATCTAAAAGTAAATCTTTAAAAAACAATAAAATAAATCTAAAAGTAAATAAATAAAATCTAAGGTAATGAAGTTTGCATGTTCTCCCCGTGTTCGCGTGGGTTTCCTCCTGGTTCCGGTTTCCTCCCACAGTCCAAAAGCATTGGTGACTCTAAATTGGCCTCGTAAGTTGTGAATGTGTGTGTGATTGTCTATGTGTGTGTTCCCTGCGGTGTGTTGGCACCTGCCCAGGGTTGTTCCCCGCCTTGCACCTGAAGGTTCCTGGAATAGGCTCCGGTCCCCCCGCGACCCCAGTTGGCAGGTGCCAACACACCGCAGGGCACACAGCCACTCATATGGTCTCACACACACATTGACAACTTACGGGGCCAATTTAGAGTCACCAGTTAACCTATAGTGCATGCCTTTGTTCTGTGGGAGGAAACCGGAGCACCCGGAGGAAACCCACGCAAACACGGGGAGAGCATGCAAACTCCACACAGAAGGACCCTACGGCCATCCCCACGGTTCGCTAATCACTGCGCCACCGTGCCGCCCCACATAACGGATGAATGAATGAATGAATGAATGAATGAATGAAATAACCTCCTAAAGCTGTCATTTCTAATTACATAAATCTGTTCTATACATGTTTGCAAACCTTTTATAGTTGTTCCCAAGAAACCCATATTTTATATCAGGATTATGCAGTTTTTTTACGCTAATACATGCACGAATAAAGAAGCTTTTTTGCTTATTGTTATAATAATATAATCACCAGATACAGCATTAAATCTATTTAAACATCCAGCATGAAGGGTGCTTCTTACAGGTCCTGAGTTTTACAGATGCAGTAAAAGTGATTTTAAGTTCAGCTCCAACTTTTGTCATCATCAGTAGTTTTATATATTTTAGTTTTAGACCTTTATTTTGGAGCTTTGTCCTTTTCCTCCCTGACAAAAAAGATCTCCTTGTAGTGTGTATGAGCCCGGGGTCTTCACATACATCCCAGTCCTCAAAGACTTTCTCACACACACACACACACACAGCTCTCTGTAGTGCTAAAGGTCCTTTAAAGTAGTGTAGGGGCAGTGATGGCAGCGCTGCAGGGCAAGGGCACCTGCTCTGACAAAACAAACACATTATTTTACACACATACGCGTTCGCACGCACACACAAATATATAACAAGCAGTAATGATGATTATTTTTGTGTCTTGTGTGGCTTTGCTCACATTACGTCTATTACTCAGAAACTCTCTCTTCTAACACAGCCACACACACACCCACACCAGCACACACGCCTATACACACACCCACACACACACATACATACACATTCACACACACACTTTGTTTATCTGTGTTGGTGACCTGAGGCAGCAGTAATAGATGTCTTTGTGGTGCTGAGGTGAAAAGTTCCCTATCTTTACTGGACACGATGCGGAGAGAAAGAGAGGAGGATAAAGAGAGAGAGGACGACTGAGAGAGAGAATAAAAGAGCAAAAGGGAATAAGAGAGAGGGGGGAAAGAGACAGAAACAAACAGCCTGGGAAAGGGAGAGATGAAGGAAGAGTGAGGAGAGAAACAGAGAGAGGAGGAGGTAAAGAAACGCAGGGAGAGGGAGAGAAGAGAGAGAGAAAGAACAAAATTTGTCATTGTGAACACACCACAGCACAGCACACAGTGCACCCCAACAAAATGCATTTGACCCATCCGCGAAGGAGCAGTGGGGCAGCTGACATGGGCAGTAGCCCGTCTACCCCGACGAAAGAGACAGAGAGAGAAAAATAAATGGAGAGGGAGAAATAGACAGAGAGGAGGAGAGGGAGCTAAGAAGGTAAAGGAAGAGTGAGAGAGAGAGAGAGAGAGGGAGAGACTGAGAGAGAAAAAGAGAGGAAGAGAGACAAAAAGAAAGGAATAAAGAAAGAAACTCAGAGAGAGAGAAGATCAGAGAGAGGAGAGAGGGACTCTTTTCTTTCTCCAGTCTTGTGGCACACACACTACATACTTCTCTTAACAGCTGATTATTAATATCATAATCCTAATGACCTGCTGTGTTATTGAAGTGTAATGAGATTAGAATAAATTAAGTTTTTATTGACATAAAACGTGTGTGTGTGTGTGTGTGTGGTCAGGTTTGCCTAAGATGGTAGCAACTCGTAGCTACTGTGGAGTTCCCAGCCCTGTGTGTGGTCCTGCTCTCAACATCCAGGAGGGAGACATCATCCAGCTGACACGAGCTGATCTACACAGCTGCTGGTGGCAGGTAACACACACACACACACACACCTTACACACACAGCCGAACCAAAGTGATGCCCCCTTCTTCCACATACTCTTCATCACTCTTTTTCTCACACTTGCCCTCACACTCGTCCACCTGGTGCTGCTTAATCTCCCAATGCTGTGTGTGTGTTTGCAGTGTGCATGCTAATAGGATAGCTATGGAGCTATGGAGACTTTGTGTGTGTGTGTGTGTGTGTGTGTGTGCGTGTTTGTGAGTGTGTGTGAGCAGCTGTGTAAGCACGTCTGATTCCTCCTTTTGTCAACACTCAGTACTGTTGATGCAAGCTGTTTGTCTCTCTGGCTCTCTGTGATAGCACACATGCCAACACACGCACACACAATGCACGGCGACCTGCATACACACCTGCAAATACACACAAATGCCCGTAAACACTACCGGGCGACACACCTCAGTGCCCTGCTTCTCAACACCAGTGTGCTCCTGCGCACGTGGCACGGCTCCTGGCATTCTGCTGGAATTCCGTGGCACGGCACATGTTTGCACCAACGCTCAGACTCGCAGTAGTGGTGATTTTGCTCTACAGTTGCGATACTCAGTAATACATGTGTGGGTTCACTCTAGAGCGCATTCAACATTATTGTGCTAGAGTGTTGTGTTACCATGTGAGTGTTGTGTTATTGTGCTAGAGATGCAGAGTGTTGTTTTGTGTTTTTCTGGAAGGGTGTGTGTGTTGTGTTATTGTCTAGAGTGTTGCATTGCGTTGTGTTATATAGAGTTGTATTGTGTCACTATGCTAGTGTTGTGTTACTGTACTAGAGTTGTGTGGTGTTGTGTTGTGCTATTGTGCTAGGCTTGAGTAGTGTTGTGTTTTGTTATTGTGCTGGGGTTGAATAGTGTTGTGTTGTGTTATTGTGCTGGGGTTGAATATTGTTGTGTTATTGTACTAGGATTGAATAGTGTTGTGTTGGCGCTATAGTTCTAGAGGTTGTGTTTTATCGAATCAGAATTGTGGTGTTAAAGTTATTGGGCGCTTATAGGGTTGAATAGTGTTGTGTTGTGTTATTGTGCTAGTGTTGAAAAATGTAGTATTGTGTTATTGTGCTAGGATTAAATAGTGTTGTGCTGTGCTATAGTGCTAAAGGGTTGTTTTTGTTATTGTACTAGTACTGTGTCGTGGTTGTGTTATTGTGCCAGAGTTGAATAGTGTCGGTTGCGTTATTGTGCTAAGGCTGAATATGTTGTGATGTTATTGTGCTAGAGTGTTGTGTTACCATGTGAGTGTTGTGTTATTGTGCTAGAGATGCAGAGTGTTGTTTTGTGTTTTTCTGGAAGGGTGTGTGTGTTGTGTTATTGTCTAGAGTGTTATCATGCTAGTTATATAGAGTTGTATTGTGTCAATATGCTAGTGTTGTGTTATTGTACTAGAGTTGTGTGTTGTGGTGTTGTGTTGTGCTATTGTGCTAGGCTTGAGTAATGTTGTGTTTTGTTATTGTGCTGGGGTTGAATATTGTTGTGTTATTGTACTAGATTTGTGTTGTGTTATTGTACTAGGATTGAATAGTGTTGTGTTGCGCTATAGTTCTAGAGGTTTGTGTTTTATCGAACTAGAATTGTGTGGTGTTGGTGTTATTGCCTAGGTTGAAATAATAGTGTTGTGTTGTGTTGTGCTAAAGGAAAATGTAGTATTGTGTTATTGTGCTAGGATTAAATAGTGTTGTGCTGTGCTATAGTGCTAAAGGGTTGTGTTTTAGTTATTGTACTAGTACTGTAATGTGTTGTTTCTTATTGTGCTAGAGTTAAATAGTGTCAAAAGGTTAAAGTTATTGTGCTAAGGTTGAATAGGCACAGGATGTGTTATTGTGCTAGAATGTCATTGTTATAGTATAGAGTGTTGTGTTCTGTTATTATGCTAGTGTTGTGATGCTGGTGTTGTTTTGGGTAATACAACCTTCCAGCACAGTAACACAACACAACAGCACAATAACTCATCGATAACCTTTGTGCTAGACAGTGTATTGTGTTAAAGTAGTGCTACAGTAGCAATAACATCCTAATACTAGAAGTACAATAACACAACATTACACAACAACACAACATTACATCACAATATTAAACATTAACACAACACATTAAAATTGTACTTAAATACAATTAATTAATTTCACGCATGTAAATAATATGTTAATATATGGGCTTAACACAACTTCAACATTAAAAGCTAATTTTCACACACAACACCATGACGCCCACAGTCTGGTCACATGACAAGCTGGTAACCACGGTAACACCGGTGTCTCCGGTGACACCCGTATCCATGGATACACACACAAAGTTCCTCTCCCTGTGGATGGAGCGAATCTCTCTGTAATGCGATTGGCCGGTTTAAGCAGGCTAACGCGGTTAGAAGATCTCGCGCTGATCCAGAGCTTGCTAGCACTGATGAAACCTCGTTTAGCTAAACACATCAGCACCACTTAAATAGTTCTTTACAAATCCGGTTACACCGGAGAAGAGGCTCGATGAGGCCCGAGCGAGCTTTTAACTTCTCCCAGCAGCACCACGCGACGCTAACGGATAGCACGAAGTGCCGAGGTAACGATGTAGTGTCGATGCTAACCTCGTTACCACGTTATCTTGGAGTCTCTGTCTGGCGATTGGCCGTCTCACAATATACTGCATATATATATATATATACATATATATATGTACATATATATACATACAGTGGTGCCTCGGTTAGACTATGAACATTTCGGAGTACAAAAAATTTTTGCTCAAATTGGAGCTTGGTGTACGAACGAAATCTTGAAAGATGAACCGAGCGTGGCGCCATGTTTTAGGGGAAATTGCAAAATTGCACGGAGCACAATATTTCGTAACAAGTACAGTATTTTCCATCATAAAAGTTGGAATTCCACCATTTATTTTGTTCTTTGACCCGACGCCAAGTCGACTTGTATGACAAGAACCATCAATTTATCGAAATCTCTATCTCTGTCTTCACACGTATGTATTGTTGTTATACCAAAAATTGTAAAATTGCACGGAGCACAATTTCCAACAAGATACAACAATTCTTCACTCAAACATTATTTTTGAAGGAACGTGTCAGAATTCAAGCTTTTATTTTGCACAATTTCCAACAAAATGCAACAATTCATCACTCAAACATTATTTTTGAAGGAACGTGTCAGATTTCAATCTTTTATTTTGTACTTAGATCAGACGAAAAAAACATTTCATGTGTAGAACCATCAAATTGTTGGTGTATTTTGGGGACAGGTGAATATTTTAACATTGATTCTTATGGGGATTGAACTTATTGGAATTCAAACCGCCTTCTGGAATGGATTAAGTTTGAATACCGAGGTATCACTCTGTATATACAGATTGCCCAGAGTTTTGATCTTATGATGCTGACAGCGATACAACAAAATTGTAAAAGTATTTTTTCAGTATTGTGTGTATTGATCAAGTGCAGTTCACTTAAGCAGCTCATTTTGGAATTTTTTGGTCAATGGCATATTAAAACTTTTTTTTTCTTACCATACATTAACATGCATTTTGTAAATTCCAATTTCATATATTTATTTGTGCTATCTAGGGAAAGGCCCTGCTACTTACAAACTCAAAATTACACATATAGTCACTTATCAGTCTTTTTGTACCAATAAAACCACAATTTTCATGAGAAGCAGATGCCTCAAGGTGTTAATTTTTGAATTCTCATCGAGAAGACTGAGGAGCTTGACCATGCCGTTAACATGATGTTTGGTAACGTTTGCAGGGTAAAGTGCTGTCCAGGAGGGAGGTGGGATTCTTCCCCAGTGACGCTGTGAAGCCGTGTCCATGTGTAAGTGCTGATTTCTTTTTCATCACTCTTTCCTTTAGCTCAAACTATTTCTCTGTGTAAGAATCCAATTTCTACAGGAGCAAATTAGTTCCTATTAAGCAGTGTTTTCAAAGTCAAAGTAAACTTTACCGTCAACTCTTCTATATACATCTATATAGAGTCGAGACAACATGGCTCCAGTTTCTCCAGTAAGAACAAATAAGGAACATAGAGTAAGCCAATATATAAAAACAAATGTCACATAAAGTAAGCAAAAACATATAAAATATAAAACTTTAAACTAGAGGTAAAAAGAGAGATTTTGCAACAAAGTCACATGAAGAATTTAATCTACAATTTTGGTCCCACAATTGTCTTTTTGCATTGAATGTGCATATGATCTGAGGCAGTTGTACGTGAAAATAATACAATAATGTTCAATAACACGTGTAAATATTGTAACAACAGGGAACTGGAGAAAAATTACAATCAGCAGTATGTGCACATAATGTTTCACAAAATAACAATCAGTAATATGAGCAAATAGTGTTGCAATAATAATTCCATTACAATCATGGAATACAATTCTACTTTTGTGCAGTAAATGTCCTCAAGATTAGCAGCAGTTAACGTACGTATACTGTACGGTCAGTCTGTAAACATTTTAACACAATGTAATAGTTTTCATTGGGATTAAATGATCATCATAAATGATTATCATGTGAAAGGATCCATTAGAACCAATTTATAAGATTTACTTTAAATTGGATAGTGTAGTTTCATACATCGTAACATAAATTTCCATTAGGAACCACATTTTAAGGGATTTAATTATTTTTCAGACAGTTAGCAAGTTCCTTACAAACATTTATAAGTGCATGAAGTTCTCGGAACAGAAATAATGTCTCATTCACCAATCATTCATAAGAAGACAATTGTTCTTAAAACACACACATGCAGTTTTCACCCATATTCTGACATTCGCCAAAGTTTTCTTATTTGAGATTTGCTTTTATTTAAGATCAGAATCTACCAAAGCTGAAGAGTTACACACAATTTATTTCAAACGTGTTTGTACAAAACATTAAATTATTGGGGTTTTCTTCAGATCTACAGTTGCATCATGTAATAATAAAAGTGATATAAGTGAGAGATGTTAATATTAAAAATGTGTTTGAAAAGGATTTCAAGTAAAACTTCTGTCTCATGCTTTTTATGGGTGTGTGTATTTTTCTTTTTCAGGCCAGACCTGTAGATTACTCTCCTCAGCCTTGGTGAGTTCAGATTATTGTACATTATTATAATTTTTCATCTTCACATGCATCAATTGCTCAATTTCTCATGAACATTTTAACCTTTTAATGTTTTAAACATCTGTTTATTAGGGGTGTGACGAGATCTCACAATATTAAAACAATAGAGTTTCTTGTTGAGATGAAAATCTGTCTCATGAAATAGGGGACTATTTTTGTGTTGAAATTCAGAACTTTCAGCAGCAAAATCTGGCGTCAGTCGCGCTCAACTCTGCACGTGCTCGACTCACTAAACTAGGTGCTGTGTTATAAATATGGCAAAAATCTGATGATTTAATGAGATGATTTACACTTCAATTAGAAGTTAGAATCTGATGCACAGTAATGGTGTGAAGAGATGCATGAGGAATCATACAAGAGAGAGTCCAGCCAGTTGATGCACCAAATACACTGCACGTGCACTTGACTTTATGTCTTTCAGTTAAATGAAATGCCATGTTCCACACGTTTCATCAATCAGATTTTCTTAGTGTTAAAATCTCGTCTTGTCTTGTTCACGGCAACCCAGTTTCATGTAAGGTCTCGTCTCGTGAGATGAATGTCTCGCCACACCTCTAGCTTATGTGACGTCTGCATCAGCAGCATTGCTGTTATGGAAATGATGAAATAAAGTAGTAAAGTAATAAACAAACATGCACCCTGACCTCTGTGACCTTTTTGATCTCTGTGACTTCTGTGACCTGGCAGGTTTGCAGGAGGGATGCAGCGGCTGCAGGCAGAGGCGGAGCTTTTGAACAGAAAGAACAGCACATACCTGGTGCGTCACCGCGGACACGACACCAACGAGTACGCCATCAGCATCAAGTAAGAGAGAGAGAGAGAGAGTGTGTATGTGTGTGTGTGTGTGTACATAAACTGTAAATGCGATTTTTCACTTCAACAGACGATTCGTCTGCCGATATGTGACTCTCCACGGCAAAACCAGTCTCTTGTCACAAATTTTCAAAATTAAGTTATTATGTTTTCATGAAAGGGCATAAATCAACCTTCAAAAACGATACCTATATCGAATGAATCGGACGACATATGACTGAGATATCAACATTCAAAGGAGTCGGGTTTCTCCTGTCACGCCAAGTGAGAAACGGAGAAATCTGCCTTTGAAGTTGACTATCGCCGTAGCACTCACAGATGCTCGGTGCGGTCGCGGCTACGTTTGCATTTACGGTAGCCTACGCTGCATTCACAGCCACACGGATAGCCTACCTGCGTTAGGTTAAGTGAACTCGGGAGACGAAGCTAGATTCCGGAGAAATATCTTCACGCTAGTCAACCAGTGGATTTACCGTAAATATTGAAGTAGAGCGGTCAAAACAGAAACTTTTAACATTCTGCTGGAATTGAATTCCTCACCTCAAGAAAGTCACGTTTTTAGGATGGAAAGGGTATGTTTTGCAGCGAAATTGATTCACAACAGTACAGCATAGACCCTCCACTGTTTCAAAACACTAAAAACAAAAAATCCAAAATGTTACCCCACGCAACATAAACGCTCGTTTTTCCCGGAAACCTCCGTTGCGACAAGCGACTGGTTTTGCCGTGGAGGGTCACATATCACAAAGCCTGCTACGATACAATTACAATATCATCACCAACAAAATTACTTCCACTCAAATCACACCAAGCAACTAAAATATCATTTATATGTCTAATGTTTTCATTTTGTATTGATGCTATGGGATTGTCAATCATTGAATCAATGTGTGAGTTTAAATCGATGCATTGTTATATCCCTAGTCATTAGTAGTGATATTACGTTACTTTTTATATAGTAGTGCAATAGTAATAGTAATATAGTGTGATAATGTGTTGATTGCATTGATCAGCAGAAAATCCTCCTCACTTCTCCCCCATTGCAGGTTCAACAACGACGTGAAACACATTAAGATTTTGGCTCGAGATGGATTCTTCCAGATCGCAGAGAACAGAAGGTTCAAGAACATCCTGGTGAGCGTGATCCTCAACATACACACACACACACACACACAATCACACACGGGAGAAATAAGAGGCCTCTTTAGCCGAACCCCAACTCTGCACTGCAAAAAATCAGTGTCAGAAAATAAGAAAAAGAAAAGGATAATGAGAAAAAAAGTACCAGAATCAAGCAAAATTATCTGCCAATGTAGTGAGAAAATTTATCTTGTAAAGATCCCCTAAAACAAGAAAAAAAAATCTTTCAATTTTTCCATGTTTCTAGCTTCAATATTCTTAAAATAAGCAAAGTTGTCATGAATTTCTTAACTCGTAGTGGAGAGCATGAGAACCTGTCCGTTCTCTTAATTAAATTTCTTATTTCATTTTAATAAGTTCTTATAATCAGTAATTTTTTCTTAATAAGATAATTGTAGCCAACATTTCTTAGAATTAGATTATTTATCTTACACTTAAAAGTCTAGTCAAGTAAGTTATTCTTAAAATTAAAAAAACAAGATCTATTTTTTCTTTTTAAGATTTTCTGGATTGTTAAGATTTAATTTTTTGCAGTGTGTGCAAAATAATTTGGTCAATGTCGTGTTAACATTTTATTTACTTACAACAATGATTTGTACAACTTTTAGTAGTTTTCACTGTTACACTTTAGGTTTTTACATCAGTTCATAGAAATGAAAATGTGTAAGATACCAGATAAAACTGTAAGTTGTATTTATTGCTATGTTTCAGGGTGAATATGTTACACACCACACACACTTTAAAACTTAAAAACTTACTTTCAACTGCCTGCGTAAAAAGACTTGAATTAAAATGCATTGAAGTGAATGGGGAAAGAACGAGGAGATGATAAAAGTAAGAAAAAGACTAGTGCGGGTGGAAACAGATTGAGATGTGCGTCCAGTGAGGCGGTCTGAGGTGGCATAAGAACCGTGTGAAAACAGGCCGAGGGAAGCCTTCGAGTCCTGATGTGTTCTTAATGAGAGGAAATGCATGGGTTCCTATGGGGAAAAAAATGACAGAAAAAAAGAATGAAAAAGACGAGTGCGGCTCATGACTGTTACAGATATGCAAAGAGGCCCATGTGCCCTCGAATCACATAGAATTTGGTGGCATTTTGAAGAATGGCAGCCGGACAGTAAAACGTTGAAATTTGTCTCTATGTTAGTCTATGTTGAAAAACAGGTGGAAGAAATGGACAGAACACGTGAACGAGTGCACTCGTGTATCAAAAACGTCTATACAGCACCCCACACCGCTATAGGCTGCACTTTATAGAGTTTATAGAGACAAAGTTTCTAATGCATAAAAGTTCCCACTTCAAATATGCATTCATGCGTCCAAGTGACATGTTCCATCTTCCTGAGCGTCCTCAGTGCTGCAGTTATAATCTCATCAAATTTAATAACTGATTGTTGTGTTTTTCTATTAGACGTTCCACATCATAATTTATTACAGTTTATTTATTTGATCATTTTGTTATGGCGTCGTCCTGTTGCCTTTTTAAAGGGCTTTTTAACATGAGGTCACGGCTGAGTCGAGCTGATTTCGACGTTTGCTTCTGGAAGTGCTTTTATATTTGATTTTACAAATGCCACATAAAGAGCGTTATTGGATTGTGAAGACGGCAGCAGTATTGAATCAGCCCAGACATTCATGCATTTATTTATGTGGAGGACTGCAGTAGTGTGTGTGTTTGTGTGTGTGTCTAACTGGGTGTGTGTATGTGCTTGTGTGTGCAGGAGTTAATCGAGTACTATAAGCATCACTCGTTAAAGGAGGGCTTCCGGACGCTGGATACGACTCTGCAGTTTGCATACAAAGAGCCGGAGAATGGAGGAACTGGTGAGTAACACACACACACACACTTCTTGTTGGTCACACACACTATGCTCATCTACCAGCTGTCTGCGGAGTTATGCTGCTGAAGCCTTATTTGAGGGAGGAGTGTGGGGTATTTAGATGGAGGGAGAAGTGTGGGGTTTACAGATGGAGGGAGAAGTGTGGGGTATTTAGACGGAGGGAGGAGTGTGGGGTTTATAGATGGAGGGAGGAGTGTGGGGTATTTAGATGGAGGGAGAAGTGTGGGGTATATAGACGGAGGGAGGAGTGTGGGGTTTATAGATGGAGGGAGGAGTGTGGGGTATTTAGATGGAGGGAGGAGTGTGGGGTATTTAGATGGAGGGAGGAGTGTGGGGTTTATAGACGGAGGGAGGAGTGTGGGGTATTTAGACGGAGGGAGGAGTGTGGGGTATTTAGATGGAGGGAGGAGTGTGGGGTTTATAGATGGAGGGAGGAGTGTGGGGTATTTAGATGGAGGGAGGAGTGTGGGGTATTTAGATGGAGGGAGGAGTGTGGGGTTTATAGATGGAGGGAGAAGTGTGGGGTTTATAGACGGAGGGAGGAGTGTGGGGTATTTAGATGGAGGGAGGCGTGCGGGGTATTTAGATGGAGGGTATTTAGATGGAGGGAGGAGTTTTGGTGTCTTTAGATGGAGGGAGGAGTGTGGGGTTTATAGACGGAGGGAGGAGTGTGGGGTATTTAGATGGAGGGAGGCGTGCGGGGTATTTAGATGGAGGGTATTTAGATGGAGGGAGGAGTTTTGGTGTCTTTAGATGGAGGGAGGAGTGTGGGGTTTATAGACGGAGGGAGGAGTGATGGACGAAATTGGGGTAATAGGAGGTGGATGTTTGGCCTCAGTCTTCAGTCTGTGTGTTGGTGTGTGTGGAATGTAAAATGGCAGTTTGATGGTGATGAGCTGCTCTGACATCACAGGTGGTGTGTGTGTGTGTGGTTTAGGTGTGGGTGTGGTGTGATGTGTGTGTGACCCAGCGTGCTCTTATGAATGAATGCATGAAGCCGCTCGACCTCAGGTAGCTCCTCTGTCTCTTAAAAACCTCCCAACAGATGTGTGAAAAACAGAGAGAAGCTCAGAGGGATGGAGGGAGCTGTTTAATGTTTCAGAGAGAGACAGAGACTTCACCTGCTCAAGTGTGAAAAACATGTTGCATTGTGTGTGTGTGTGTTACTTGAGAGTCAGTTTTTGTGGCTTTGTGTATTTGAGTGTGTGTGAAGTACGGTCCTCCAAAGGAAAAATGCTTTCATAGAAAAGTTTTAGTTTTTATGTGAGAAACTGCAATATTTGCGCTTAGTTATTGAAGTTAGGGTTGTAGCTCTAGTATCATTACTAGAGATGCATTTCCACAAAAAAATGCCAGTGTGATTGCTCAAGTGTAGAAAGAGTAGAAAGACTATGATTAAAATGCACTGAAGTGAATGGGGAAAGAACGAGGGATGATAAAAGTAAAAGATAAAAGTGTGAGTGGAAACAGATTGAGATTCAGTGAGTTGGTCTGGCATAAGAACCGTGTTGACTGTGCTGAGAAAGCGAATGGATTCCTATGGGAAAACGAAATGACAGAAAAAAAGGATGAAAAAGACAAAAGCGGGTCATGACGGTCACAGATATGTAAAGAGGCCCTAGAATCACGTTGGCTTAGCGAAAACGGTGGCCGTGCAGTATAGCGATGATAAGAGAATTATTGGCCGATGCCGATATCCAATATTTTTCATAGTAATATCTTCCGATGCCGATACTGATGCCGATAAATGACAAACGAGCAGGAGCGCAGGCAGAGTTGAGCACATGGGCCCAACTCATATGTGACTCTGCACGACAAAACCAGGCGACTGTTGCAAATTTTCAAAATTGAGTTATGATGTTCTCGTGAAAGGACATAAATCAACCTTCAAAACAATCCCTATATCGAATGACTTGAACGACATATGAACGCCAAGTGAGAAACGGAGAAATCTGCCTTTGAAGTTGACTATTGACGTAGTACTCACAGACGTTTGGTGCGGTCGCGGCTATGTTTGTATTTACGGTAGCCTACGCTGCATTCACAGCCACACGGATAGCCTACCTGCGTTAGGTTAACTGAACTCGGGAGACGAAGATGGATTCCGGAGAAATATCTTCACGCTAGTCAACCAGTGGATTTACCGTAAATATTGAAGTAGAGCGGTCAAAACAGAAACTTTTAACATTCTGCTGGAATTGAATTCCTCACCTCAAGAAAGTCGCGTTTTTAGGATGGAAAAGGTAAGTTTTTCAGCAAAATTTATTCACAACAGTACAGTATAGACCTTCCACTGTTTCAAAACACTAAAAACAAAAAATCCAGAATTTTACCGCACGTAACATAAACGGTCATTTTTCTCGGAAACCTCCATTGCGACAAGCGACTGGTTTTGCCGTGCAGAGTCGCATATTCGCAAACATCCTATTTACTTAGTTTTAAAAAATTGCAAATTCTGTTTTGCTTGCGTTCCACTGCGTGCTCAGAATTTTGGCACAAAATAACACCATACATATTCAGACAGAAAGGACGGGCCATGCCTGGCACAAGCGCTACCTTTCCAACATACAATAAATGCGCCATAAAATCTGAATCTGATATTATCGCGCAGCCCTAATTAATATATGAACTGAAATATGTGATACATAGACCAGGAACAAATGAAATCTTTTCGTTTTATTTTGTTTAGTTTTGTTGTTGGTTTGTGATGTACAGTTTGGACATTTTACTGAATTTTACATTTTCATCTTCACAGAAAACCAGCCCTGATTTCTCCCTGGCTTCGCTTTTCAATTAAACATGCTTTTTTTCACCGCCCCTCTCTCTCTCTCTCTCTCTCTCTCTCTCTCTCTCTCTCGTATGCTGCAGCTCCATTGCACTGTGGTCTTTCATTTCTAACTCCCGTCGGCTACAGCTTTGTTCCTCCCTCTACCACCCCCTTCTGGTCAGGTACTGCTACTGATTTAATGCAGCGTTTGTCCTCATAATCACCCGTTCACCACCTGCTGTCTTCAAGCGCTCCTCCCCCAACTCATCTTAACATCCTGCCTCATGCCACTGTGTGTGTGTGTGTGTGTGTGTTACTGTATAGTCTGAGTCTGATACACACATCAGTCTTTTGTCAGCATGACAGTGTCGACTGTCATTATGTAGAGAGCTGTCTGTTAGCTCATGATGTATTAATGGGGTTGTGCTGAACGACTGCAGTGTCAGAAGGTGAGATGGCCGTGAGTGTGTATCTGTGTGTGTGTGTGTGTGTTTTCTTGACTGAGTATGACGGCAGCTTCCTGGCAGCCATAAGCCTGTCTCTGCACGCCTGGTGATCTCAGACATCTGAGGAGAGAGCAGTCTGCCATGTGCGCACACAAACACCCACACACACACACAAACACACACTCTCACACACCAACATGCACGCACACACACACACAAAACAAAGCCTTTTTCGTTTGATTCCACAGTGTTTGTTCTGAGGCTCACTGCAGTTCACAGCTTTGGAGATTTAAAAAGTGCAAACTGAATTCAGAAAAGACTCATTCAATCACTCGCTCACTCACTCACTCACTCACTTGCTTTGTTGCACGCTCACTCATTCACTCAGTCATTCACTTACTAACTCACTCCTCCACACCATCACCCATTCACTCACTCACTCTCTGACTCATCCACTCATTCATCTGCTCACTGACTTGCCTGTTTGTTTACTCACTCATTCAATCATTCATTCATTCACTCGTCCACTCATTTACTAACTCACTCGTCCACTCACTTACCCATTCAACCATTGACTTACTCACTCTTCTATGCCCTCATTCACTCACTCACTCAATCGGTCTCTCACACACTCACTCACTCACTCATCCACTCTCTCATTTGCACACTGAATTACATATTTGTTTACTCACTTACTCATTCAATCATTCATTCATTCTCTAATGCACTCATTTACTGTATTTACTCACTTGCCCACTCACTTACCCATTTTATCATTGACTTATTCACCCTTCCATGCACTCACTGCCTTGCCTATTTGTTTAGTCACTCTTTCAATCACTTACTTCCTTGCTCAGTCAGTCACTCAGTCACTCAGTCTTCACTTCCTCATTCAGTCATTCATTCATCCATTCACTCACTCACTCACTCACTCACTCACCCTCCTCCAACTTATCTTGCCAGTCTCCAAAAGCATACACTCTGTCATATTCACTCATTCAGTCTCATGCGTTTACCCCATCTCTTGCTTCCTCGGAGGACAACAGAAGTGCCTCTTTCCCTCGCTTCCCTCCCTCTTTCTCTCCCTCGTTCATGGCAGTGGGAGTCGTAATTAACGTGCTAAACGAGAGCGATGGAATCTGTTGACATTGGGGTTATAATCACAAACAGCCACTCGAGCTCTGATTGGCCCGACCCAGTTCACGTTTGGAGAGGCTGAGTGGAGAGAGAGAGAGAGAAAGAGAGAGAGAAACGACTGGAGAATGGAGTGATTACGGAGTCGAAAAAAGGCAGGAGATTAAATAAAACCCCACACAAACTCCCTCTGTGTGTCCAAAATGGCGGTGTGCATCCTGACTAGTGAACTACAGCAACACAAAAACTTGAGGGTTTAACAATGGCAAAAATGGGCATAAAATTAGCACATTTTGACCGATAAACACAGACTGGCCCTAAAAAAATTGGGTAGTAGGTAAAGTAATGATTAGAGCATTCGCCCTGTTCGCCAGTTCGAAGCCTGGACTGGAAAAGGTACCACTGAGGTACTTTGCTTAGGGACAGTACCATGTTCATGAGTACCTCAGTGGTACCTTTGCCGCTGTGGAATATGTACCAGCAACCTTCTGATCACAGGGCCAACTCCCTAACCGTTACACTATCTATAGGCCCAGTTGGTTACTGTTGGACTTGTCCTCAGTGAGCTTGGTGTCTCTACAACAAAACCTGTGGAAGGAGTTAGAGCGACAAAAAGTGGCTAGTTGGCCCTGTGATCAGAAGGTTGCTGGTTCAAGACCCAGAACGTTAAAGGTACCGTTAAGGTACTCATGAGCAAGGTACCGTCCCTAGTGGTACCTTTACTCATCTAGGACTTGAACTTCCTAATCATTATGATATGTAATGTTATGATTAGTTATGTTTTTTGCAAAGACGAATTATAAGGAATGTTGAAAATGGCACCACACCATAAAACCTAAAGCTACAATATCTTGAAAAATCTTAAAATGGATTAAAAGTGTCATTGATGAGTCAAGGTTATAGCGGCATTGGTGAGTTGTGTCAAGCGAAAAGTGGAGCATTTTGAACATCTTCTGTAACTTGTGATTGCTCTTGAATTTGGTCCTAAATTGACATTTTATTGTCCATGGTTAAATTTTTTGTGAATTGTTAATATGAAAAATCGTTGTTTGTGATAATTGTCATTATATAGATTTGTGGGCAGTATCATCGTACAATTCAATTCAACTTTATTTATATAGCACTCTTTATAATAAACATTGTCACAAAATGCTTTAAATATAACATTTAAATTATCACCTCGTTCCAAAGAAAGAACGTTTAAAAACTGGCCACCACTGGCTTTGTTATGTTTGTATTTGAGTCTTCCGTTTTTTTTGTGTGTGTTTAGACTTAATGCGATTAATGGAGTGAAGTTTGAGCTCTAGACGTACAATATTGTTTGTGTTTTGCTTCATCACGTCTGTTTTTATTGCCGTCTGTGAGGAGAATCTTCAGTCTCTGTTGCTTCGTTGTCGTCATCATCATCATCACTTGTTAGTTTCATTACCATCATGGTTTGATTTCATTTTCTCCCATGTTCTCGTTGAGGTTGACCGTTCTCTCGTCTTCGTTTCTCACGGCAGTGTTGACCCCGAAGGTGGTGGGCGTGGCCATCGCTCGCTACGACTTCTGCTCACGGGACATGAGGGAGCTGTCGCTGCAGGAAGGCGACATCGTCAAGATCTACACCAAGTCCGGAGCTAATGGCTGGTGGAGAGGGGAGGTCAATGGCAGGGTGAGTCAGTGTGTAAGTGTGTGTGTCAGCGGTGGTTAGTTGCTAGCTAAAATAACGCTACTTAAGACGTTTTTTTCAGTAAGTTATCAGTTGTGAAGCCACTTTTAAAACACTGTCTATTTTTTTAAAAACAGTGATGGAAAACACTGTGTTGTTCCAAAGAAAAGATTATTTTTCTCTCTTTACAAAGACAAGGATTTTCAACTCCATAGTTAAACTACACGGACGCAAACAGAATCAGAACACGTAAAGAAATTTTGTTTCATTCCAATTGCAAAGTCAGGAATTTTGTGTCTTGGTAGTGAAGCCTCTTTTTGGTTACGATAGCTTCAATAAGTGGTGTTTATGAAGAAATTAATCTCTAACAGTGTTCATATAAGAAATGGGTGGTTTTTTACAATTTAATGTACATTTTGAAAGCTCTATAGTAATAATAATAATAATAATAATAATAATAATAATAATAGTAATGTTTTCAGTTGTTTTTCGCTACGCCCTGTTTGGTTTGGTACCCCCAGGTGAACCACGATAGTTTGGTACGCACAATATTAAACTATAATTTTTAAAATATGGTCATTGTGCACGCATTCTCCGTTTCTGTGACTAATTTCCGAACATTGGACTCTGTGATGGTTTTCCGTCAATCGAACGCAAAGGCATACTTGAGATAAAAGCTGATCCATGAGAATTAAAATGCGAGCGGGAGGTGGGTGCACATGGCAGACTTATTCACTGGTGATTATGCAGCCTCGAGGATCAGCTGCGTAAACACACGTGCGGTGTTTTTGACGGCTCACGGCTCTCGCTAAAACCCTCCAGTTCAGTCAAATCTCCCCTTTATTACAGACCAAACCAGGAGGTAAATATGTTCAAATATACCTAAAGAAAAAAATACAAACATTTACAGTTTACATAAAAAATGCATGAATGTCCAATCATTATAATTACAGTTGGAAGTATACTTATAATTTAATTAAATGATCCTCATATAGTGCTTCAAAAATAATAACTGACATACATGAATTATTGTTGTTCCAGTGTGCTAATAAATAAAAAAAGAAACACTGAATACAGTACGAAAAATGAATAAAGTACTGACCTCAAACTAGCAAAAACACTTGTGCTTGATAAATCCCTAAAACTCTGCAATTTCCATAAGTGTGAAATTATAACTGGTTGTACTGTGTCTAGAGAGAGAGAGAAAAGAGCGAGCTGGCGGTGACTAGAGAGCTGCGTAATTAATCTAAACGAGCCGAGGCCCTGCCACAAGTTCACGCGCTGTTGTCTGTGTGTTTTCTTGTTTTATGATCTTTGTGAGGTACTTCCCTAATGAGTAACAACAGTAACCAAAAGGCTTTTTTTTTAGTTACTGAAATGAAACATGGATATGTATAAAATCTTTGTTTCTCATATTTCAGCTGATAAATAACAACAACCAGTGTCCTACTCACAATACAGCTACTTAGTTGATATTTACAGTGTTTATTCTGGACACAGTTTAATTTTCTCCCAGAAAGACCAAAAGCAGCTCATTTTATAGAACAAAATTAGCCCAAATTGGCTCAAAATTAGCCACAACTGTAGCATTTCTTCATTTGTAGTTAATCAGAAAATATGTATTTTCATTTTTACAATGTTAGAGAGTAATCAAGAGGAAAAAGGAAATATATTATTTGTTATCAAATGATTTTATTCTGTATGCAGGTAGATACCAAATGGATGAATAAGTGTTTTCGCCTGGCACTAACCTTATTTTTCACAGTACTAAGCCACAGAATGTCTCTGCATAATAAAAACTCTCTTCTACTATTTCTAGTATTGTATCTACAGCTTTAGCAGTTTTATACTGCGTAAAGCTAAAAAAAGTTCTAAAAAATCTACAGGTGTAAGTCAGTTTTCAACAGAAATGGACTAATTTCAGGACTGTGTCATCATTTACACATCAAACTGTGACAAATCTGAGTAGTGCAGGACGTCCTGAACACAACAACATAAAGCATGTATGGCTAACTTCTACACACACACTAAAACAAGCCTAAAAACGAAGGTAAAGACCGGTCCTCACATACCACAACGTCCCCACAAACCATAAAAATGGACAAATAAAACTTTCCTCTCTTTCAGAGGACAGCCAGGTCCTCACAAACCACCTAAATACATAAACACACACACACACTCTGGGCCTTGTTCTCGAGCTCTCGTTCAGCTGAAGGACTCGTATTTAAGAATGAAGCCAGTGATCATGAAATCCATTACTGTCATCCTTGTAAAAAGCTGAGCAGATTTCTATGGCGCGAGATGAAACGCGAGCGCTGGAGGATCAGAGGGATGCGAAAGCGCTCGACACTCGCGCCCCGTTCCCGCTACAAATAAGCTTTTGGGTTTAGCAGCGCACAGCGTCGCTAGTTCGATTGAATCTGACCGAAGCTGTCAAATTGTGTGTGTGTGTGTGTGCGCGAAGCGCTTTTATCGGGACGACTTTCATCTTACAGCATTTCATCAGAGAAGAGAGGCGTAGACACACATGTGTGTGTAAGTACAAGTATTTAAGTGCTTTGTGAGGACCTGGCAGTCCCCTTAAAGATAATATGTCCATGTGTTACGGTTTGTGGGGACATCTTTGTGGTATTTGAGGACCGGTCGCCATGAGGAGGAAATGTTTTTATAGAAAATGTATTCCTTGTTCATAAAGATGTCCAAATCATCTGGAAATGTTTTGAAAAATCAATAAAATGAAATAAAAAAAAGTGATTTTAGTTGCGAAACCAGATTGCATGCCACGGACCACCTACAATGCTGCCGCTGATCACCAGGGATTTGACTAAACTCTCTCTTTTTACTGTGTGTTTGGTGCAGGTGGGCTGGTTCCCCTCCACATACGTAGAGGAGGGAGAGGAGTGACCCCAAAAAGTGGAACTAGTACTGGAGCTGGAATTAAAAGCAGGAGAAAATCCGGAGTGGACTCTGCCTTTACAGACTGGACCTGACCTTGGAGCTTGACCTGGGAGCTTGTTTTTGGTTCTTTGGAAAGCAGTGAGACCCCCGAATTCATCTCTCTTCGTATATAATGTCCTTGAAGGGCACAAGTTGGACAAAAATTCAGCCACCAGGGGTATTTACTCCACCCTAATCCTATAGTCCCGAACACATGCTGGAGTAAAAACACCACCAATCTGCCCGCACCTGCCCCGAACCGGAACCGGATCCGAGAAACGGCGGAACGTGCCTAAGTTTTGACATGAAAAACAAATGAACAAATGATACACAGACATCGCCATCTCTGCTGGAGGTGACAGACATCGCTCCCCAAGTTTTTTTGCCTTCTCATTTCTTTTTTCTCCACGCTCGGTGTTGGTGCCGCCTCCCTCGCTCCACTCCAGAAGCGCTGGCTGGTTGTTGTCGGTTCGCTTTTGCTCTTCGCCGCTGATGTTTTTCTTCCTCGCTCGTCGCCGCTTATCTCGGGAGATGTTTCCGCCGGCTGTCAACACACGTTTATCTGATCTACACCTTTACTGTATAGTCAGAGGAACACACACAGCGATAGAGAGGGAGCGAGGAAACAGCCGGAGAGCTGACGGAGAACAAGAGAGATGGTGGGAGGTGGAATCTGACAGACTTCGTTAAATATTTATTTTTCAGCAACGCCCTCAACATCCATCTCACCACCAGAATCGCTCTTGTTAGAAGATAATGTTCACTGATTCCCAAAATCTTCAAACAAGATTAAATTGAGCTGCCAGATTTTAATAATATAATATTATACAGCTGTAAAATTGAAGAAAACCCCAATACGTTTTCACAAATAAATAAAAATAAATGAACAAAACTGTTACTTTTGTTCTTACCTGCCATGAGATCTCACGTAAGAAAACACTGGCAAATGTCAGAATCTTACTGAAAACTAACAGCCTTTTTCATGAAAAACTTTACTCTGAGTTCAGAGATTTAGGAATTGTTGATCATTGAATTGATGTGTCGATGTGAACTGGTGTATCATTACAGCCCAGAAGTACTGTTCTTGATGTCAGGTCACCAGATCAAGTTATAGGGCTGAGCGATATCAGCTCAAATCAATATCATGATTAATTTATTATTTGACCTTGATTTTGATTAATTAACAACTGTTTAGCTTTGGCTTTTTGTTTGTTAGTTTGTTTTTTTTTGCCCTCATAGTTTACTGGTGAGATTTATACTGTAAATATATTCAAATATTAAACCTGGCATACTTTTTTTAATGAAAGAGTGCATATCTTTATAATTTTAAAATAATTAAAGGAAAATAGTAACAGAATTATTCATTAACAAACTATTAACATAACTTCAAAAATAAACGAGAGGTAAGATCATGTCAATGAGAAGTCCTGACTGTTGGTTTTGATTATTTTTCGTTTAATTTCCCAGCCTCAGTGAGTGAAATTAGGCATTTTGGAGCAGAAAAGAACACATACCAACACTGTGTGGAGTCTCCCGGTTTGGGACTGGAACCCAGCGGGTGGCTGGGGAGGGAGATGTATTTTTTGGCAGTGTTTTTTGGGGTGTAAATCTCCATGTCTCCCTCTGCAGCAGCTGCAACAATAAGCTCAGCTGTGTGAAGCTGCAGCTTTATTCCTTTTTTGCCCCAAAATGAAGTATATTAGGGATTAGCTCTGGCTCACACTCGCAGTACGAGTTCATTAGTCTCGGCCGCTTTGCAGGCGCTAAAGGCCGTTATGCACACATCAAACCAACACGACTATTTTGAGGCAGATTTAAAACCCTCCAAAAAACATTTTCCAAGCCATCAGATTTGGACCCAAATAACAGGACGAGACGGGAGGATTCAGCCAATCCAATCGCATTTTACAGCTTTACAATCCTTTGGCCAGCTTCATGAAGAAATTTCTTGTACAGTTTTCAGCAAAATTCTGACATTTTCGAGATTCTTGTTTGAGATTAGTTCGAGGTAAGCTACGCAAAATCTTATTGGGTGCGTCTTTATGCGAAGCATTAGTGTATTGGGTAACTTTTGTCATATTTTACTTCTAAATAAACCCCAGACTTTAAATTGTAATATTTACATGTAAATTTGCACATAAATCTCATTTTTTTGAACACCATTTTGTCTATATTCCTTTCCAAAATCAATTTGACGAATCGAGCTCCAAATTCCAATTTTGTGCTCAAAATAAAAAGTGTTCCTCATATATAAAAAAACAAAAAAAAAAACAAAAGAAAAACTGGTTTTTCCGTATATTATTTTCCTAAAGCAAATGAATCAGAAAACCTTTAGTCATAGTGTTTACATGTATATTTGCATGTTACAATGAATCGCTCATTTTGCAAAATAAGAACTCAGAGCTTCAAGACTTTTGCGTAGTGCTGTATGATTATAAAACAGACACAACCAGCCAGGCTTATGCTGTGCACTCACACAACACAGAGTACATTATTTAAAATAGTTATTAAGTTGCATTGGATAATTTTTCATCTGTTGCAAAACTTAGGATTTTTAGTAGTGATTCCATTAAGTAAATGTAACAATTTCTGTTCTGATTTAATAATTTCAAACAGCAGATTCCATGAGGAACAATACGTCTTCTAACATTACACCTTCTATAAATTTATGAAATTAAATGAATTTAGTTTCTAATACTTTTGTTACAATTTCTTAAAAGCCGTAACCCAATTACAGCATCCATTCATCCATCCGTCACTTTGACATGTGGGATGAAACTTTTTAGTTTTTGTTCTTCTTTTGTCTCAAGTGAACATTTCACGACATGTTCCTGTTCTCTCTGGTGTTTCAAAGGGTGTTGAGCTTTTTAAGGAGAAAAGTATATCTGTGTAATGTTGAAATAGAGGATCTTTAGATCTATTTATTGATGTACATAAGGAATGACTGGAATTAAGAATTTTTTTGTTTGTTGTGGTGGTAGTGCCTCGCCCTCTGTGTCCTCATCTCCACGTTAACCTGCAGCATAGCCCGAATGCCACTAGATGGCAGCAGCATTAATGGATAAACGCTCCTCAATGCGCTCTCACTCCGTTACGGTCGCGCCACCTTCACCAAATTCACCTGCAGAAAACAAAGTACCAAAAATGTACAAAAAGGTACAAACGCTTGAACTTTGGTACAAATAATCAAATTGCTACCTTCTTGTCTGTACTGCCAAAAGAGCATTTCTGCACCTCTAGTGACAAAAATATTTATGTCCTGGTACAAATACAGTATATACCTGTTGGAAGGTACAGAATTATAAGTCAGTTAATAATGTATTAAACACAAATTAACTTGTCGAAATGATTCTTTACAGACCGATAATTGAACATTTACCAGCAGCCAATTATAATTAAATAAACCCATTTTTAAACTTATATGAATATTTTATGATCCCAAATTAGCTGGATTTGCCTGAAGCTCAGGCTTGTTAAAAGTATAAATATGTAAACGTTGCTCGATGGCAGCAATTTCTATCTTTTGAAATGTACTAAAAGCTCATAGTTTGCTCTTTATGCACCACTTCAGTTCTTATTCCTGACAAAAAGTATCTTAGGTACAGACATGACACCTCCTTTCTCTGTGTACGTACAGAATACAGTATTAATTCAGTATAAACTTCAGGATTAAAACTTGAAATTAAGCATATGTCAAAATTATTCCCTAATTATTACATAAATTGATGATTAAATTGAAATTTACCAATAGCCTATTTTATTTCAATAAACCAAATTCTTTAACCGTTTCACCTTTTCTCACGAATCCATATTTTAGGTACAGAAATGACACCACTATTTCTAATATGTATGTGCATACAGAATATTCACATGCATGGTTTCCTCCCACAGTCCAAAAGCATGCCCTATAGGTTAATTGGTGACTCTAAATACTAAACCGTAAGGTATGAATGTGTGTGTGTGATTGTGTGAGTGTGTGTGCCATGCGGTGTGTTGGCGCCTGCCCTGGGTTGTTCCCTGCTTTGTGCCCGTAAATTCCCGGGATTGGCTCCGGTCCCCCTGGGATTAAGTGGTAATAAACTGATAATTGAATGGAAATGTATTTTATTTCATTAAACTAAATTATTTATTTAATCAAGATTTCCTCATTTGCATGTACATCAGGCTTGCTAAAAGTAAAAATATGTAAACTTTGATGAACCGCAGCAGTGATTTTTTAACTTAAAAAAAAATCCTTAAAAATCATTTCAATATGTTTTGGTACAGAAATGACACTCCTAGTTCTCTGTGTGCACACAGAATATTAATACAGTATAAAACACAGTATTAACAGTTGAAATTAATGTGTTAAAATGATGCCGAACCCTACATAAACTTATAATTGAATATAAATTTCCCTGTTCTATTTCACTAAACTCAAAGTTTTTCATTTAAATTATAATTTTGTGGTCCAGATTAGCTGCATCGTTTGCCTGTAGCTCAAGCTTGTTAAAAGCAGCAGCAGTGATTTTGTACCTTTAAAATGTAACAGAGGTTTGCAGTTCGCTCCTTAAGGACCATTTTAGTACCTTACTTTTCTGACAAATGTACCGTTGGGTGCAGAAATGCCTCTCTCTGTTTGGGCAGATGGGATAATTCTGCTTTAAATGCCCTCCGCTGAATTCATCTCTCACCCCCATGCGGGAGCAACGTGACAGCTGTGCAGCATCGTGCTTTCTTTTATTCGCTAAAAAAGATGGAATAAAGCATCCGAGCCACGGTAACTGACCGTGCCTGGGGCTTCTGGAGGGTAATTGGGGTAAAAATTGGGAGTAACGTTGAAATGCATGAAGCAGAGGAAGAGCAGGGAGCCGGTAGAGGTCAGACGCAGCCGACCTTCATACCTGTACTTAAATATTAATATCCGGCATAATCTACTCACGCTTCCACATTTCTATACGTTAGAAAAATCATCTCAGATGGGAGTCTTTCTTTTTTTAACCATATTTTACACATAATAACACATTCCGATTTCCCATTTTGTCCATCAAATTGTGCATCATTTGCTTATTCAGTCAAAAGACAAATTACAAAAATATTTTACAAATTGTATATTTGTTTCCAAAAACAAAATGAAAATTAAATTAATGAATCAGAAAATCAAGTGAATAAGTTGAGAAGACAAATGTATGTATATATATATATTTTCTATCTGTCCATCCATTCCATAAACTATCCATTTATTTGTCTCTCTCTCTCGCTCCTTCTTTCTCTTTATCTATCTGTCAGTTCACACATTTGACCATCTATCTTGGTTCATCTGTCTGTCTGTCTCTGACTGTCGGTCTATTTGTCCATGTATCTATCTATTTATAAATCCTTCCATCTATCTATTTTTTTGTCCATCTGTCCATCCATTCCATAAACTATCCATCCAGCCATCCATCTCTCTCTCTCTCTTTATATGAAAAATATGATTCATTAATGTCCATTTATTCTTTGAGCACCAAATGTGAAATTGGACAACTTTTTGTTTTTCATTTGGACTTTGTAACGAATACTGAACAAAGACACGTTTGTAGGGTTTGTGTTTCTACTTTTAATGTTAAAAACCAAATGAACGAATGCTACACTAAGTCATCAATGCCAGCATCTCTCTCTCTCTCCCTCTCTCTCTCTCTCTCTCTCTCTCCTCCTTCCACGACCTTCCCTTTGTATCGACCGCTAGCCGAGGACGACAAAAAGTTTCCTGAACAACAGTCGATTGTGAGGATTGAATAGTTGTAGAAACATTGTAGCCTCTGCCCTTAACACTTCTTTCTTTCCTACTGCGTAATCTTTCGTTTGTGTCATTTCAACAGCCACCTTTTTGTTGTTGTAAAGCCATATTTATTTAGCAGGGACCTTGAACCAAAAGAATTTGTCCCTGAAGCCAAAGACGTTTGCGCACTTGACCCTGCCACGGAAAACCAGCCGCAGCGGCCTCGTCCTTTTTATGCTCTGCAATTGTGATTTTATTTCGTCTTTTTTCCAAGAATGAAGTAACTGCTGTATAATATTGTATATATGTAGATATCACACAATAAAAAACATTTATTGCTTACTTTGCAAAATATTGTCTGTGTTTTCTTTTAATTTTACAGGGTCGGGGTAATTTATTACTATCCCCTTATTGGTGTAACAATACATTGAGCTACACTGATCATCTTGCATATTGTAATGTTGCTTTATACTGAACAGTCCCCCTATCTCTTATTAAAAGTCAATTAAAGCGAGTGATTATTAGTCATTGTGAACACAGCACAGCACACAGTGCACCAAAACCATAGGTATATTGCTCATCTATCTATCTATCTATCTATCTATCTATCTATCTATCTATCTATCTATCTATCTATCTGTCTATCTGTCTATCTATCTATCTATCTATCTATCTATCTATCTATCCATTTATTCGCCCATCTATCAATTTATCCATCTATCTGTCCGTCTGTACATCTATCTAGACACCTGTCCATTCATCTATCTGTCCATTCATCTGTTTATTTATTTGTCCATCCATCCATCCATCCATTTATCTATCCATCTGTCCCTCCAGCCATCCATCCATTTATCTATCCATCTGTTCATCCATCCATCCATTTATCTATCCATCTGTCCATCCATCCATCCATCCATCCATCCATTTATCTATCCGTATCCATCCATTCATCCATCCATCAGTCTTTCTATCCACCATATCATCTATTCATCTTTTCTTCGATTTATGCATCTTTCTATCAGTATATCCATCCATCTACTCATCTGTTCATCCATCTACCCATCTATTCATTCATTTATCCATCCATCAAATCATCCATATATACATGTAATATATCTGTCTGCCCATTTACACCTCTATCCAGACACCTATCCGGTCATCTATTCTTCCTTTTATCCATTCTTATGTTTATTTATCTGTCCATTCATCCATCAATCCATCCATCTGTATATTCATTTCATGCATCCTTCCATTCATATTTCCATCCATCTACTCACCTATTCATCTGTCTATCCATCTATCATTCATCTACACATCTAGATACCTATCCATTCATTTATCCATCCATCCATCCATCAAATCATCTATCTATCTATCTGGCCAACCATCCGTTATTCTATGTATCCATCCATCATGATCAAGCTTGTGTTATTGCTCTACTTTGTGTGGTATTCTTCTTGTTGAAGTCATTCATCAAAAAACATCACATCTAACTATGTATCTATTTTGTGTTTAATTAATATTAATGTATAAAATTAATTAATTGATTAGGACAGTTTGCAAACTAAAAATAATGTAGCAAAAAGGATTAATGTTATATGTGTCATATACGGTAGATCAATCAATCAATCAATCAATCAATCAGTCTCTTTGTCCAACCATCTCTCTTTCTGTACATTTATATTCCATGAACTATCCATCCATCTCGCTCTCTCTCTGGCTGGATGGAGAATTTTTCAAGGGAAATACTGATAATCGCTGGCTCTAGAATTGAGTCACATTGTATCCTAACTTTGTCGAATGTCGCATTGTTGTCCATCGAATTGATATAACACTGTATCTGCATGAAACTTGTGATTTACACCCCTAATCATTTTCCACCGACCAAACTGAGATATGGCACGTGTTTGTGCTAAATGTCTCCTATAAGTGATGTTTGCCGTGTTAGCGCGTTGGATGAACTTGCCCTTTAAATCGGGGGAAAAGGCTGGGCTGTGCAGCGCTCTGGGCTTCCAGCGGTGGAGTCTGACATCTGTGCTGTAAATGCTTAAATAGTCACGGAGTGGAATATCCCATTAAATTGTCACAAAACATTAAGGATGAACGCCAGCTAGGTGTGTATGTGGGGAGGTGGGGTGAAGTGTGAAACTCACGACGCTCCACCAGCCGAAAAATCTCCTGCTGTACTCACCTGCACTCAACACACACACACACCCCTGACCGGAACAAGCTGGAGGAGGTGAAGATGAAGGTGAAGATGAAGATTTTCCTCTGTAACACGCTCACTAAACAAACCTGCAGAAAACATCTCCCGTAACATACTCATAACATGTTGTTGATGATATTAAACCACCACAAGCTTCATTCTTGTGTGTGTTATTTTTTACATTTATTACGAAACGATTTTGCGTGTATTTAATTAATATTCATGTATAAAATTAATTCATTAATTAGGACAGTTTGTAAACTAAAACCAATGTAGCAAAAAGAATGAATGTTATATGTGTGAAAGACAGTAGAACTCTCAGTCTATCTATCTATCTATCTATCTATCTATCTATCTATCTATCTATCTATCTATCTATCTATCTATCTATCTATCTACCTGTCTATCTGTCTATCTATCTATATTTGCATCTTTATATCTGTCTCACACTGTCTGTCTCTCCATCTTTCTGTCTGTGCATCCCTCCCTCCCTCCCTCCATCCATCCATCTATCCATCCATTCTTTCTCCCTCTCTAACTATTAATTGATCTATCGATCTATCCATCTGTCTGGTTCTCCATCTATCTTTCTGTCTGTCTGTCCGATTGTCCATCTATCTGTAGACATTCATCCAACTGTAGGTCTATCTAACTGTTTGTCTATCTATTGGTTCATTTGTCCATCTTTCTATCTGTGCATCTGTCCATCCATTCCATAAGCTATCCATCCATTCATCTATATTTCTCTCTCTCTGTTGGCCCTCTTTGTATCTGTCCATCTGACTGATTGTCTATCTATCTATCTATCTATCTATCTATCTATCTATCTATCTATCTATCTATCTATCTATCTGTCCGTCTGTCTGTCTGTCTGTCTGTCTGTCTGTCCATCCATCCATCCATCCATCCATCCATCCTTCCTTCCTTCCTTCCTTCCTTCCTTCCATCCATCCCGCCATCCCTCCATCCGCCTATCTGTCTGTGCTCTACAGGTTTATTCAAATTGAATGCAGGATTTTAATAAAAGTGCTTCTGTTTTTTATCAGAGCAGTAAAGTCCGAGTCAGGAGAGCTACTGGCTGCAGATTTGCTCTTAGTACTGGAGAAGGATGAATAATTGAGCTGAACGGGTTAAAAGGCCGCGTTGCCTTATTCATGGCACACCGTAAATGAAGCTACAAGGACGTCTGGAGAACTTTCTCACACGGATTATTTCCAGTCTTCATCCAGTCTGAATAAAACAATGTGCGTTTATATGACTCTCCTGAATCAGAAACCCAACACGGCACGAGCTCTTGGGTGTTATGGTTCACGTCAGGTGCAGCGAGTAAGTAGTAACATTTATAAAGCGGTTTTCAAAGACAAAAGGATAATGGTGATGAAGAATAAGAGTACAAATCTATAAAATAACAAACTATATCAGAGCAAGCAGTACCAATATATAATACACATGTAAAAATATATATGTATATGTTTTGTTTACTGTGAGCATAGCAACAGATGAAAGCAATATTTACTGCATCTAAGTATCGGGATCTGCTTCTTGACTTCCTCCCACTGATATAATCCGAATGTGTGTGTGTGTGTGTCCGGATTGTGTGTCGTCCGTGTATGTGGACAGATTCGTAATCAGCGAAGCGAGAATTCCAGTTTTCGTTGAGGCGCTCTGCGACGGCCTGCAATGCGCTTAGCGAGGGCTTATCTGTCCTCCGCCTCGACAAACACTCATAACCCTGCGTCTGAACCAGCGCGAAGTTGCTGTCGACTTTAGTCATCGCCGCCAAGTTTCCGCACCTTCACTTGTGTACAAAACAGCAATGGTGTGCAATATCTGATAACCTCGTGCCATGGAATTGAGGAGCGGGTTTGGGTCTGATCTGTCTGTGAGGATTTAGAAGTCAGACTTCCTGCTTGCACAGAAGTAGATACGACACAACAATTTCTGTGAACATCAGATTTAGTGACACAAGGGTGTGCTGTTACAGTGGTCCAGACGCTTGCCAAACACGCATGACCAAGCCATAATGCAAATCTAAAAGCCACAAAGAAAATATCAATACCAATGCAAAAAAGGCACAAAAACAAATGCAAAAGGAAAAACGTCAAAAGAAAAAAACAGAAAAGAGACAATACCTTTGTTTTTAGGCTTATTTTAGTGTGTGAGTAGAAGTTAGCTATACACACTTTATGTTGTATTCAGGACGTCCTGCACTCCTTAAATTTGTCATAGTTTGATGTGTAAGTGCTGACGCAATTATGAAATCAGCACATTTCTGATGAAAACCGACTTGCGTCTGTAGAAATGTTTAGTTTTTTAGCTTTATGTAAAATAAAAGCACTGAAACTGTAGAAACATAACTACTAGAAATAGTAAGTAAAAATATTGTCTGCTTTATTGTTGAGTTACAGAGTTGTTTTTATGCATTCTATGGCTTAACATTCTATGGCTTAACATTCTATTGTGGAAACACTTCTTTATCCATTTGGTATCCATCAGAATACATAATAAAAAAAATGATAAATAAATGTTTATATTTCTTCTTTTCTATTGATTACACTATAACATTATAAAATCGGAAGAAAAAAAATATCAGATCATTTGAAAATGAAGAAATACTGAAGTTTTGGGTTATTTTGAATCAATTTCACCTATAAAATGAGCTGCTTTCCGGAAGAGAACATTTCCCACAATCCCTCACACATTCCTTGGAGCCGCGTCAAAATAAAGTGATGGGCGAGCGTTCCTATGACACTATGGAAAATCTCTGGGAAAATCTCAAGAAACAGCTATATTGTGGGTAGAATGCTGGTAATTGGTAGTGTTATTTATCAGCTAAAATATGCATTTTGACGGTAATTAAGAGGACGTTTTGACTGATCTGGTGCGTTTTACACCGTGAAAAATGTCATTTGTGCATTTTTATGCATTTAGTTCTGTTTTTGTGCACAGAATATCTCACAAATACTATCACATACAGAGGGATCAGGTCTTGTCTTGGAACTAAAAACGTACATCATTAATAAGCGTCCATGTGAAACCCAAGTGGTGCATACTCTAAAATAAATTAAACGAAGCTTCAATTCTAGAAAAATTGCCTCGACCATTCTTTGTAATCGACACAAATGTAAATACACAATGGAAATGCAAAAGTCACAGCAGAATGCTAACGTTACAAGCCAGTGTAAGGGCGCTGCCTGTATCCAGACCAGGTTTTCACCCTAACATGAGGGACGACTCTGGGCCCGTATTCCATATCGCAAATTCTAGGAGATCCCCATCACCCGAGTTCTGATTTCCGGTCCTGGTTTTCTTAGCCAAACTGTGAGGTATTGCAGTTCTGATGCTCTGCTATTCCGAACATAATCTATGTTTTGGTCTTGCTGGTACTTTGGAAAACTTCACGTGGTTTTGGATTAGGTGTTGTTTTGTGGATTTGGATTTGGTTGCTGTGAACCTTAGTAAGTTTTGTATATATGTATTGTATATACTGTGTATATTTTTCAATACAGCCCTGTTTATCTCTCACTCCGGTTGCATTCTGGATCATTATAGCCAGTTGCAAAAGCTACAACACAAATGCAAAAGCCACATCGAAAATGTGAAAACTGCGATACGGATGCCTCAATGTAAAAGTCACAAAACAAATGCAAAGGCCACAATGCAAATGCAAAAGCTACAATACCAATCAAAAAGCCACAGCGTGACTTTTAAAAAGCCACAACACATGCAAAAGTCAAAACATGAATGTAAAAGCCACAACACAAACGCAAAAGCCACAATGGTGTAACACAGATTTTCCCCACACTGACTAACTAATGTCTCAGCACCAGTGCCGGTCCAGTGAGCGCTTCCACGCTGTGCATTAAAGGTAAAAACAGCTTTGTACATGTGACGCTGACGCGATTAGCTAATGAGGCGAGTCGCTCCTGTTTCTGATTTTCTGTTTCCAAAAGAGGAAGTGTAATTGGTAGTGTTTGTGCTGAGGCGGCTGTGGGAGGAGAGTTGGCCCTCAGCACCGCACGGCCAGGTGGCTCCAGATGGCTGAACTGGTGCTGCTGCTAATCTCCAAAAATCTCCACCAGACAGCAGCAGCTCACCGCTGTAGCGGGTACGGCTCAGACTGAGCAGGTTAAAGGGATAGTCTACTTCATCAAAACACGCTCAAAACCAATAAAAAGTTCCAGTAACTTCAATAAAAATAAAATACACAGTCTAGGTTATAAAAACATTAATGCAATTAATAATAAATATGCAATTGACCATTTGATGTGCTTTAAATACATTTAGACATAACTAATAACCACTAGAGCATTGTATAAATCGTATCGTAACTTATATTAGACGTCTAATCACTGTGTGGTGAATCAAAACAATATTGTATCATAATGAAACTTGTATCGTGATGCCCCTAATGATCACAGAATTCACTGTAACGCTCTTTTTTTCTTTCTTTTTTTCTTTTTTACCACTCTTTATTCTTTTTAGTCTCTCTTCCCAGTAAGCATGAGATTACATTCGTTCATCATGAAAAATGCCAAGCGGCACATGTTTATCTGACGTATTCCTTCCTATCTCGCATGAACTTCTCGCATGAAGCTCAGCGTTATGAACTTGTCGCCCCGAGTGATGAATAATCGCTGCTCCGCCTTCTCGACCTCATCACAACTTAATGGAGTAGGGGGAAAAAACGTCGCCTCGAACCCACAACCTTCCTCCCGTCTCATCTCGTCTCGCCTCCTCGTCTCGCTTTTTCCTGTCATGCATACCCAATTTCTCACTGCCATTTCCATGGCACTTTTTAATGCCGCAGAGGTGAGCGATGTAAACACACTCCGGATGGAGAGGTGAGTGTGTGTTATTTTCCAGCCGGCGCTTGGGGGCGTGTCCCGTCCTGTTATTGCTTTCGGCAGGGAGTCGGTGAAGTGCCGGTCGGTGGACATCCGTGTGTAAATATCAAACCTGACGCCTCAGATACACACTCCGCCCGGCAGCCTTTTTATATAAAATACGTTCGGCAGCTCTGTTCTCTTCATCACGCTCCCGCGTTACCAGTTTTAGGGTCTACTTTTTCCAGTAACGTATTAGTAACAAAGCTATTATTAAAACACTGTAGCTTTTACAGTAACATTTTAAAAAATCTGTTGAAGCGTGGCAAAATGTTACATTCTCACAAAGACAATATTTTGTTTCCTCTCATTACAATATACATATTTTCAGCTAGCAGGTATTTATGATTTGACAGAAGTGAAGTGAATGTCTTGAATGCCTATTGCATCACAGCACACTCTTGGCAGCTGCCAGATGGAGTTGGAGGATGGAGTCCATCTCGGCCAGGGTGGAAGCAAGAATTCATGTCCATATTTAACAAAATGCTTGACTCCGAAAGGCCAAACGGACAGAACCTTGTAACTTACACAAGCTGAAAATCACAACACCTCTACCTCATTTGATGCCATCAAAGAATACAGGTTTTTAATATTGCTTTACCGTCATGTATTACTATGTTATATCACTGGATGAAACAGCTTGGGTGTAGTTAGTTACTTTTTCTCTGTAGCTTGTAATTTAGTAACTGCTATATTAAAAGAGGAGCCTCTAAACAGGAGTTTAGATACTTTTCATCTTAAGTAGCTTATAGCTTTAAAGCTACACTTAAAAGTATCTTCCCCAACCCTGTTCATTTCTAACATGGGTGTCCCAGTAGCTACTTCATAAGCAACGTTGATTGAAGTTTAACCAAGCAGACTGCAAATTAGTCTGAAATTGCCAAGTTATCTTGTGCCACAAGATAGTAACTTGTTCCAACAAAATAATTAACTTGTTCCCACAAGATGAATAAATTGTGGGCAAAATGTTCCCAAAATAATTTACTTGTTTCCACAAGATAGTTAACTTGTGCCAACAAGATAATTAATTTGTTCCCATAAGAAAAAGTTTGAATAATTTCAGTGTGTACATATACATACTTTAACATAGGCCTGTCACTTGGTTGGTGGCTCTATTGTCTCTGAAGCCTCTTTGACTGAGACACCAGACAGGAAGCTACGGAACCTTCCCTGGGGACGGGGACACAGAACTGAACGTGGTGTAAGGGTGCAAGTGGGACAATTTGAAGAGCTGTAATGGCTGAGAAGCATGTTAGATTTTCTCCTTATATATGAAACCAAGAACAATGCGATTGAACGCACGGGCGCTCGTTAGGGCTCCTTGATTGAACCTTTGTAGGCACTTTCATTTGGAGCCTTTTGTGAGCAGTAAAAGAGAGAAAAAACAAAACAGAAGTAACAGCTGCCTTGACATCAGCAGACACACACAACACATTCGAATTTAATTCGTCTCTACTCAGCTCAACTTCTTTGCACTTCATCCTGAGCCCTGATCCGTCTCGTTTTTGCAGGGAAACATTAAATTGCATTGCCTTCATCACAACAGTTGGAAATTGGTCGTCAGATTAGCCGGAGCCGGAGATCTCGGCTTACGGATCACGTCCCGCCGCAAGCTAGCTAGCGGTGCGGGGATCGTGCAAGCTGGCAGATAGAATCGTCGTCCAGCCGCCGCAAGCAAGACGGCGCTCGCTAACGGAAGCTCTCATCTAGCTGTGCACTTGAACCCGATAAGATAAGAACGGCGGTTGCGGATTTCATAGGAGCTGCCATCGCTAGCGAGCGCTATCTCAGCTGTAGCAGCGGGTGTCAACTAGCGCCACGAGATGCCTTGTATCAGCCGACAGATGCTCTCTCTTTCTTTTCTCTCTCTCTCTCTCTCCCTCTCTCTCTCTGTGTCTCTCTAAGAGGGACGGGCTGCTTATTCTGCTACACAACTGAATGTCCTTCTCCACCTGCAGAAATCCTACATCCGGAGTGCTTTTTTTTTCCCGTACAACTTTTAATCTGGGTTGTTGCTTGGAATTTCAGGCCTCGCTTAAAGAACATTACTCCTCTTCCCAACCAAACATTTCACTTTTCCTGTGTGGGAAAACACGAGTAGTTGGCTTGCTTGTTCAAAGTCATCTGCTCTGAACGGCATGCTGTAAACTTGCCATCATGACCTAGCAGATAATGCTTCTGGCGCAGTTGGGAGCATAACAGTTAGAGAGTTGGACCCTTAACTCCATGCTGCTCCAGGGAAACTGTCCCTGTAATTAGGAAAATGGAAGTCGCTCTGGATAAGAGCATCTGCAAAATGATATGAATGTACCGTCTCCAAGCACTACTCCAAAAAGCTGCTGCTCCTTCATGGATGGGTCAAATGCAGAGGTTACATTTGGTTGTGGTGCACTGTGTCTAGTGAAAGGGCGCTATAATATTTTGGATCAATGCTATGAGTTCGTTAATTGAATTGATGTATCAATGTAGTTTGATATATTGTTACACCCCTCATTTGGTACATCATTTGGCACCATGTCTGAACTTGATCAGGTTCCTCATCACAACTACTGCTCCTTTAAACCGGGTGCGGAGTGCTGCCAGTATGAGGACAGAGAGATGAACAAAGTGCTCCAAAACTGGACGTCTGGAAGAGGACTTTAATCTTTAGGTTCAGTCAGGACTGTAGTTTGGAATTCTGAGCCTTCCTAAAGATTACTACTCTGGCCTTCATCCATACATTTCATACATCAAGTGGGAATATTTTATGGATCCTCGCCAGCTGTGGGACCCTAGAATTGTCGCCATCATTCACCCAGGTAGATTTGCCCCCCAATCATATACACACACACAAACACACACACACCCACACAAACATACACACACACACACACACACACAAAGAGAATTCTAAGCAGAAAGAAATATTGCCCTGGTTCTCATCCATATGTCCATGTTCTATAGGAAACGTTATTTTGTGTCATTCCTCATCTCTGGGTTTGCATTGCTATGGTTCTGCCTCAAAATTACAAAAATAAAAAGTCGGCTTGGCACAAAATAAATAACTTAACAAGTAACATATTCCTGCAAGATTATTAACTTTATCTTACAAGATATTAACTTGCTGCCAGAAAATAATCCACTTGTTTATTCAAGATAATAACCTGAGCTCACAAGATAAATAACTTGTTCTCACAAGATAATTAATTTATAATTATCTCAATATAATGAACTTGTGCACTCAAGATGATAATCTAAATGTAGAAGATAAAGAACTTGTCCTCATAACATAAAGAGCATGTGCACTCAAGAGAAGTTAATTGTACAAGATACAGAACTTGTTCTCACAAGATAATGAACTTGTTTACTCAAGATAATAACCTGATGCTACAAGATACAAGATACAAGAACTTGTTCTCATAAAAGAAATAACTTGTGCACACAAGATGAAGAATTTGTTCTAACAAAACAATTCATTTTTGTGCACAAGAGAGTAACTTGTTAACAGAAAAAAATGTTGCCCTAGCTCTCTTTTGTGTACATTCCAAGACGTTTTTGGTTTTATTGACTTGTTTAATTTAATAATTACCTACTTTTTGGTATTCTATCTCATGTCTGGTATCCCGTAGCTATCACTTTGTCTCTAAATTGCTAAAAAAAAAAAAAAAAAAAAAAAAGACAATAAACTTGTACGCTCAAGGTAAATAACTTGTTCCCACAAGATAAGAAATATTGCACTGGCGCTTATTTGTATGTCTATATTCGTTAAGAAATTTTTGTGTCTTTCCTCATTTTCTTCATTTCAGGGTCCTTGTGCCTCTAAGCTCCCAAAAAATACATTTAAAAAAGGGCCCGGCACCCATTCAGAGTATCGGCTTCATTTTTCGGATGGTTTCCATGGTCATCGGAGCGTAGGAATGACATTGTGGCAGTCCTCGCTGCCTTGACGGACAGATGACGAGCCACATATTTATCTAACAAAGCAGAGGGCAGAATCTGTGGTGAAACATGTCACATCCGTGTCGGCTGCTGTGTGTTTTGGAGTCTGTCACGCACACAACGCGCTGCATGTTTAAACGCTAGATAACAGTTTTATTCTGGGTGCTGGCTGCGAGCAAAGCAATCTTTTATTCATGCAGTGTGTGTGGTGAAAGTGTGGTGTGTGTGTGTCTGGTAAAATCAAGTCAGATCATGAACGGAGGTGGAAAGTTGAATCCCATTTGATGATTTTTTTTTTTTAAGTCTTGAGAACGCAAGTTTTTATCTTGAGGGAAGAAGTGATTATCTTGTGCACCCCAAATCATTATCTCAGCCACATGAGATAATATAGTATCAATTCATATGTGTCGCTAATGCTAATAACTTGTTCATATCTTGTTCTCACGTAAAATATGCCACTTGTTAACTTACAAGATACAAGATAATTAACTTATACCACAAAAAGTAACATTTCAACAAGATAATTAACCACAAGGTAATCAACCTGTGAATACCATACAGTATATTTAATACATACGCACAAGACAATATCTTGGTCTCAAAAGATATTTAACTTTGTGTAGATAAGACGTGCTGCACTTAGGGAGGAGTGCTTGGGGACATTACCTTGCTCATGAGTACCTCAGCGGTACCTTTACCAATGTGGGACTTGAAACAGCGGCCTTCTGGTCATGGGGCTTCTCCCTAATTTTTACGCTACCAACTGCTCCAGACTGCCAAATCAGAGCGTGCATGTAAAAAAAGAGGAGTTTGTACATTTTGGATGTCTTCGTGAAGAGAAAAACACTAGTATTTATTGTTAACTAGAGATGTAACCGATCCGATATGTGGATCGGTATCGGTCCGATAACGGCTCAAACGGCTGGATTGGGTATCGGTGGTCATTCTATGGAGCCGTTCTGTAAATGCGTGCAAGCTCAATTCGTTATTCATGGGAAGTGGCACTGCAGTAAAGTAGAACTGAAACGATTGTTCCAATAACTCGAATAATTCTATTACAAAAAATGGTCGAGGCACTTTTTCTAGAATCAAAGCTTTGTTTAATTCATTTCATTCGCTAGACCATGCTCCGCTCGTATTTCACACGGAGGCTTAATAGTGACACACAACGTTTTCAGTGGCGCGATCAAGACAAGACCTGATCCCTCTGTATGTGAAAGTATTTGGAAGATGTTCTGTGCGTTAAAACAGAAGAAAATGCATAAAAATGCACAAATGACATTTTTCGTGACGTAACCACGTGCTGTGTTAATGACCGCACACATGAGCGCTGTTACTCCAGTTTGGTCAAAATGTCTCCTTTATTACAGACACAAACCATATGTTAGCTGATAAATAACCACCGTTCTACTCACAATTCTGCCGTTTATATAGATTTTCCATCGTTTATTCTGGAACGCGCGCCCAGAGCTTCATTGTGACGCGGCTCCGGGGACGCACAAAGGATTGTGGGAAATATAGTTCTCTGCAAAAGCAGCTCATTTTATTGACCAAATTGGTTCAGAATGACAAACTTCAGTATTTCATTTTCAATTGATCAGTTTTTTCAATTTTATAACGTTATAGTGTAATCAATAACAAAGAAGAAATATTTATATGTGTAAACGAACAATTTTTGAGAACAAATAATTTAGCATATACATTTGTGTGTGTAATTATTACATTGTTTTAGGAGGAAAACACTATTTAAATCAAGCATGTCCTTAAGCATAACAATAATCTCAGTCACGTATTCAGACATTTTAAAGCATTATTTTATGTCTTAAAAAGCACTGTGACTGTGTTGGATTTGTATCGGTATCGGCAGATATCTAAATTTACAATATCGGTATCGGTGTCGGACATTAAAAAGTGGTATCGGCCCATCTCTATTGTTAACGATGTTGCATTTTGCCACTCTACATTGCCTCCATCTTTATAAAACGTTAGAATGTTTTAAAAAGCAGCTTGACTGCTGATCAGCTTAAAGTAGTTCAGTAAATAATGTCACTAATTTTACTCAACTATTCCCCAGCACTGTCAGTAACGTGTTGCTATGTAGGTTCCGTGTGAATGAACAGTGATGAAAAGCTGGCGGTGTGTGTATATGTGTTCCCCGGGTGTCGAACACACCGCCTGCAGACACGTTCCACCTCAGAATCTGAACATATGCTCACTCAGGTCACAGTACACACTTACACTTAGAGGCTCACTGGAGAAAAAAAGATGCTTTAGGCACAATTTTTACATATACTGTTCACTGAATGAAAAGCACAAACTAACCTAGATAACATTAGTTTATTGGGTTTTCTTCAGTTCCACAGCTGTATAATACTATTTAAATGCCTTAACTTTCTTAAGTACAAGTAACATTGGTAAACGAGAGCCATTATTCTGTTATTAGTACGCTGTCCTTGTGAAGCAGTAATTGGCAAAATGTAATGAGTCCCAGACGTCTGACCTCTGAAACAGCGTAATTCTGAGTGTGTTTATGTGCAGGTTTTCTGCTTTTGCTAGCCTCAGCGCTCGGAGTAAACGCTTCACGCTCCTCAAGAAGCAAGGGCAGGCACGGAGAGGCTGAGCGTCTCGCTGAAATGACGATCCAATAAATTAATGGCAATTAATTATCACGTTTAGCATAATTCCAGGAGTTTAACAAGGTCTTTGTGCTATCAGAGTGTTTCCCCCGTAATTACTCATCCGGACGAGAAGCTCGGTTATTAATGAGGCCATTAAAGCGACGTCCGATTCCTGTTAGAGAGGCGGAGATGAGGGAGATGAGGGAGATGAGGAAGACGGCTAGTCCGGCCTCAGCTTGCCCACACCAAACCACCCCCTACCCCTACCCACAACCCCCCCCACCGGCCGGGTTAATCTGCTCTCACAGCTGTCCGGATCGGCGCCAGTGACAGAGCGAGCATCAACAGCGAGGTGATGTTTCGGGTCAGTCCATTTTACGTCTGGCACGCATGTGGGACGGCAGTAATGCAGTGATTCCCAAAGTTTTTGTTCAGATACTGAGTGCAAAAGATCAAACTTATTATAACCTTCTTGTTCTCAAAGGATAATTAACTTGCGCACACCAGTTGAACAACTTGTTTCAATTAAATATCTAGTAATCTAGTTAGAGATAGTAATTTGTTCCCACAAGATAATTAATTTGTGGGAACAAAAATTGTTCATTTAGACATATAAATATTTCTTCTTTCTTATTGATTACACTATAACATTATAAAATTGGAAAAATAAGTTAATTAACTTGTGGGAACACAAGTTAAGTTAAACAAGATAGTCATTTAAAGTTATACTTCATATTGCATTCCTAGTTTAAAATGTATATTTTGTACTCTATTTATATATTGTTTATTCTATATGCCTTATTTGTTCTTTGTTCTTTATTTCCTATTGCACTGAAAAACTGGAGCCGCGTCGTCTCGTCTCTCTAGATATCTGTACAGTATATAGCAGAGATGACAATAAAGTTTACTTTGACTTTGTCCCCACAAAACAATTAATTTGTGCTATAGAACAGTAACTTGTCGCCACAAGATACTTAACTTTTACCACAAGATTTGTTCCTAAAAGAAAATTAACTTGTGTTACAAGACAATAAGTTGTCCCCACAAGATAATTAATTTGTGCCAAAGTTAGTAACTTGTTTGCACAAGATAATTAACTAGTACACACAAGATATTAACTTATTGCCATTAGATAAATAACTCTTCCCATTAGATAAATAACCCTCGACCATCAACGGCATCCGATCCCCGGCCTTGCCCCGAGAGTCTGCACTTCTAACAGTGAGGACGGAATTATCCTAATATGGGACATCTGGTCCTCATTCATTAACGTCAGCATCCTTGAAGTCCCCGCCCCGAAATGTCCCTCTTCCAGGAGATGCGACTTTTTAGAATTATTAGAGAAGCAAGAGGAAGAGGAGCAGAGTATGCGTATTCATTTTTCACATTAAAACCAAAAACCAAACTCCATATCCAACAAGCAAAAACATATGGTCTTTGTTCATATTTGTTTCCAAAACCAATAAATAATAAATAAGCATATAGCATATATAGTTATATTAGCACAGAAAAATGTAGATAAATGACTTTGTGTGTGTCTTTGGGTTTTATGCTTTCTTGTGAAAAACGAATGAACAAATGGATGGAGGAAGAGGAGGAGGAGTGAGGAGGTGTTAAGAAAGACAGGGAGGAAAAGCCTCTCATTAGATGATTGGACATTCTCAGCAGGGTTCAAGAGGAACAGGTAATGAGAGAGAGAGAGAAGGAGAGAGAGAGAGAACGAGAGAGAGAGACAGAGACAGAGAGACAGAGATGGAGCAGGAGAGAGAGAGAGAGAGAGAGAGAGAGAGAGAGAGACAGCGACAGAGAGAGACAGAGAGATGGAGCAGGAGAGAGAGAGAGAGAGAGAGAGAGAGACAGAGAGAGACAGAGAGATGGAGCAGGAGAGAGAGAGTGCAGTAGCCGGCTTCGCCTGGATTTGCTGCTGAAGGTCATTTCAGGTTCAGGATAAAAACCTGGCATTCCACATCTGCTATTAATACCCAAATATTAACATTTACATTTACGCTGTTGGCCAGATGGTCTGACCAAGTGGAATGCTCCAGTGTCAGACTTTAACATCCCTGATTTAATCCTTATATTAAATTAACACTCTAGCTGTTGTTTTTTAACAAAATGTCCCAGTTTCACTATGGAACAGAACTGCTGCAGGCCTTGGTGGAGATTAAATTTGTGCCTGGAGATAAACAGTAAAATAAGGGATGATGTATTTGATATGTAATGAGGTGAAATATTTGAATTTTTCATACACAGGCATTATGAGTCAAAAAATCGAACCATAACTTGACGAACTTTTTTTTTTTTTTTTTTACTAAGACTAGCAGGTGTGTGTGATCGGTGTAGAACTGGCAGACATGGCGTCTGATTGGCTAGTGCACACACATTGCATTACAGTCTGCTTTTGGCAGCTGTCAGATGGAGTCATATCACTAGATCTTTTTGACATCTTTTTTTGTAAGACTGAAGCCGTGTTGTGATTTACAGTGTTGTATTTTATTAATAACTTGCAGATTTGTTTAATGACTCCTTTATTTCTAAAGTATTGTCTTTGCTGGTGCTTTTACACTGAAATTATGTAAACAACACAATCAAATATGCATCACACATGCTGTACCACAAGATCTAATGATTGTATAAACAACTAAAAGGTGAACCTGTGTCTTACGCCTGGGTGATTCTGCAAGATTTCTTTAAAAAATATTAATGCAAAATGGAATGTTTTGAACGTTAGACAGCCTGTGTTACAAGCTTTCAGTTTTGAAACGAGTGCCAAAGTGATAGTACGTAAAGCTGTAATGATGTCCAGGTTTAACTTCCAGTTCCAGAATGCCTTGTGGTGAAAGTGTGTAACCATGTCTGGCTCAAATGTCCGGGAAAGTGGAAGTGCAAACGGGAGGTTAAATGAAGGGGTTCGTTATGTCAGCTCTGGCAGGGGTAAGAGATGTTTCCCCACCAACTCACACATACACTCACACACACACACAGACTGAAATAACCAGCGAGGTCCTACGCAAATGTTCCCGTTTTATCCCATTAGTGGGCGTTTAGGGCGAATTAAAAAATCCCGCCCGCTCCTCCCTTTCATGTGTAAATAGATTAAATAAAAATTAAAAATGCAGCACAGCCTGCCTGATTTAGACGTCCCTTTGATCTGTTTTGAGAATATTCATCCAGCGGAGAGCTGGCAAAGCGTGTACAGACACACACACACTCACACACACTTGTACTCATACTGTTCTGGCTCTGTACCCACCCAAACTCATCCCACACACACCCACTGAATCATTAATGTCGCTATGCCGTCTCATTATTCTGACCAAAATCAAAAATATTACAATTTGAATATTGAGGAATTCTCAAGTTTAGTCAGGTTTACACCAGCTGGTGACATATTGGCAAGTAGGGAGGTGACGATACATCGATCTAGAAAGATACATTAATTCAAGATTTATGAGTCCATGGCATTGATCGAAAATCAAATTGCTGATCAGACTTAACACATATTACATTATATCGAACAAGTCTTGAATAAGCTCAGGAATAAACATGTCAAATGATATTTTAGTTGCTTTTGGTGAATTGATGTAAATTGAGGTGATGGTGTTAAATCAGCATATGATATTGTCTGATATCGATCACGTATTGTAGCAGACTTTGATATCGACGCTGAGTCGATGTCTGTGAACGGAAATGATATTATATCATACCTTGATGAAGTGTAAGAGTTACACTTGTCTTTGCACGCTGGCCGACTGTGTGAGAGTGAGTGTGTGTGAGGATCAGTGGGTGGTCACTCTAATGAGGTGGGTGGAGATTAGAGGCTGACCCGAGGCAGAGACGTTGGCAGGACGGGGAAGCGCTCAGCAGATGGAGCCTGGCACGATCACCACTGTCAGCTGGACAGTCGCCCGTCTGACTTGCCCGTCTCACTCCTTGCTGTCTCACGTGTCACCCGTCTCGCTTGGCTGTTTCAATCCTTGCTTGCTTCACGCGCCTTCTCATCCCTTGCCCGTTTCACTCACCCATCTCATGCCCCGTCTGTCTGTCTAATTTCTCTCCTGTCTCACTCACCCATCACATGCCTTGCCTGTCTCATTCAGGCCTTGTTTTACTGCTTGTACGTCTCCACTTATCCCACTTACATCTTGCCTGTCTCACTCCTTCTTGAATGTCTCACTCCTCCTCGCCCGTCTCACTCCCCCACTCCTCCTCACCTGTCTCTATCCTCCTCAGCCATCTCACTCCTATTTGCCAATCTGACTCTTTGCCTGTCTCAGTCCTTCTCACCCAATCTGACTCCTCCTCACCTGTCTTACTCCTCATCACCCATCTCACTCCTCCTCGCCCTTTTGACTCCCCCTCACCTGTCTCTATCCTGCTCAATCATCTTACTCCTCCCTGCCCATCTGATTCACCCTTGCCGTCTCACTCCGTCTCACCCATTTGACTCCTCCTCACCTGTCTCACTCCTCCTCGCCCGTCTCAGTCCTCCACACCCATTTGACTCCCCCTCACCTGTCTTACTCTTCGTCACCCATCTCACTCCTCCTCGCCCTTTTGACCCCCCCTCACCTGTCTTACTCCTCATCACCCATCCCACTCCTCCTCGCCCCTTTGACTCCTCCTCACCTGTCTTACTGCTCATCACCCATCTCACTCCTCCTCGCCCTTTTGACTCCCCCTCACCTGTCTCTATCCTGCTCAGCCATTTCACTCCTCCTCGCCCCACGACTCCTCCTCACCTGTCTTACTGCTCATCACCCATCTCACCCCTCCTCGCCCCTTTGACTCCTCCTCACCTGCCTTACTGCTCATCGCCCATCTCACTCCTCCTCGCCCTTTTGTCTCCCCCTCACCTGTCTCTATCCTGCTCAGCCATCTCACCCCTCCTCGCCCCTTTGACTCCTCCTCACCTGCCTTACTGCTCATCACCCATCTCACTCCTCCTCGCCCCTTTGACTCCTCCTCACCTGCCTTACTGCTCATCACCCATCTCACTCCTCCTTGCCCTTTTGACTCCCCCTCACCTGTCTCTATCCTGCTCATCCATCTCACTCCTCCATGCCCGTCTGACTCATCCTTGCCGTCTCACTCCTCCTCACCCGTCTCACTCCTCCTCACCTGTCTCTTTCCATCTGACTTGTCCTTGTCCGTCTCATTCCTGCCAATCTCATGCCGTGGCCATCTCACACACACGTCTCATGCCCCACCCATCTCACTCACCCGTCTCTCCAGTTACTGTGGGAGTTGGGAATGGAAGAAGCTGACAAAGTTAGTAATACACACGTGTGTGTGTGTGTGTGTGTAGCACAGTTTAGTTGGATTTCCCTCTCTGGCGGTGAACTTTGCATTGTGGGCCGTGCAGTAGATTAAGGTGTAAATGCCAGCAGCATCTTATCAGTCCCGCACCTGCAGGTCCAGCAGCAGCACCCACCTCACTCCTTCACCTCCTACTCCTCCCACACCTCCTCACATTTACTACACCGCCTTATAGCAGTCGCCATCACCTAGTGTCACATCACACACAGACACCCACTCTCAGACACATGCACACACACCCACACACACATGCACACAAAACGCATTAACCCCTCCACATTCACCCACCCACCCACACACACACGCATGCAGTCACACACACACACACACATTCACCCCTACAAGAACTTCTTGTTGAGTAAACACACACACACACACGCATGCAGTCACACACACACACACACACACACGCACACACACACTCACCCCTACAAGAACTTCTTGTTGAGTAAACACACACACATGCACACACACACACACACTAAAACACACCCAGACAAATACACAAATTTCAATAGTCAAACAAATTCTTATTGAGCCCACACACACACACACACACACACATAACCACACTCGGTTCTAAAGGCATAGCAAGTCGGTGTGTGTTGACAGTGGTTTTCCCATTAGGGAGGCGGAGGGGAACGTTGTCTCCCTCTTTATTCCGAAGAAGGGAATGCCGGAGTGCCGCATGCCACCGACCCTCTCTTTGTGTGGAGAATAAAGGAGAGAGATAACGATCGCGCCTCACCTCCTTCTCTCCTCCTCGTTCCCCCTCTCCACGCTGACATTTAACACATCTCTCTCTCTCCGTGTGTGTGCGTGAAACGCTCCCAAAGCTGGAGTGAGGGATTAGCGAGGCCTGGAGTCGGCTTATCGGCCGGCGCACATCAGCACCACTGTAACCTGACAACACGGCGGTGTGTTCCACAGAATGCATCATGTACAGACAAGGACAGAAATCCATGTAGCGTTTGTTATTTTGTTTTTTCAAATAAACCAAAACTCAATAACGTTATATATTCATTTACAAAACCAAAATAAGAAATGAATAATTAGTCAATCTGTTCACGATTTGTTCATAAAATTTAAACCAAAACCAAAATGAAAACAAAAATGTATTCTTTTTTTTTATATTAATTTCCCATTTCTAATTTATCCGATTAATCATTTTCCCTAATAAAAGTAATGGAAAACGCATGTCATTCACTCATCCATTCATATACATATATATATATGAATGGATGAGTGAATGACATGCGTTTTCATATATATAT
>JAVGVS010000347.1:0-269995 GCA_032718565.1 Distichodus sexfasciatus | reverse complement strand
CAGTTGCATGCAGATTGGATAAAAATCCAGGGACTAGTTCGAAAAAGATGGGTTTTCATTTCATGCAAATTAGCAAAAAATCAAATAGGGCAGAAATAGATGCGATGGTCAAAAAATTTGTCTTAAAGCAAGGAATAAGATGATATAAGATTTTTGAGAATCGGAGCTAAGGTTTAACATTTATTTGGCAAAACGCAATTTAAAAAAAAAAAATGCAAAAAAGCTTATTTTGGTGCAGTTTTTTTGCCTGAGTAGTGGGTGGGGTACCGGACCTACCTGCCAAATTTCAAAGCTGTAGGTCATACAGATTTTTCTCCACAACGTGTTTAGGGCAGAAAAAAAAATTAAAATCGGCACAATAACAATAGGGTACCACACAGTGTTCCACTGCATGGCCCCCTAAAAAACCAGCACAATTACAATAATGTATAGTAAATAGAAGCCTTTTAAGTAGATCCTCTTCATCATGATCAAATTGTTGCTTATGGTTATCGGCCACAGTAACTAATTGGTCTAAAACATCCTGAATTGGGCATTTCGAATACATAACTGTTTTTTTCATTATACCAAGGTGGATGAGTTCTGTAGATGCCAAGCCTGGACTCAACATGATGATGATGGCTATGTTGAGACGGAGACAACAAGAAGATCCGGCTAAATATGGACGCGTGAGTCTTCTATTAGATGGCATTCAAGATTCAAGAGATTCAAGAGGGATTTATTGTCAATACAACAATTTACATAGTATACAGTGTATTAAAATGCCGTTTCGCCCAGTCTCCCCCATGGTGCGTAGAATATAAATAAATAGAAAGATATAAACAGAGATTACACATAATACAAATTTAGAAGAAAAATTAAGAAGACTCAACTTAACTATAGAAATATCTGTACACACTTAAATACTTATAAAAACTATAAAAATCCATGGGCATTAAGAAACATGTTCAATATGATCCACATACACAGAAAATGTCTGGATTTGTGGATATGGGGGATGGAGTTACAATGGATGGATATGCCTCCAACGTCAGCATGTGTTAACAATGTGGATGCCGGCTAAAGGTCAACCCTTAAAAACTTTTTCTGCACATCCAGTGACTGGTGTGAAGGTGTTTGTGTTGATGGATTCTTGTCACGTTTTGAAGTTGGCACAAAATATGTTGTAGGCCTACAGCCCAATAAGCAGCACCACTGGCCGGATCAACTGGGCATACATAGTTCATCTGAATCATGTCCAAACAAAAGAAGGACTGCATGCTGCCAACAAAATCAAAGACAAGCATGTGAATTTTGATTCACAGAAAATGAAGGTGTCTTTGGCTCACTGAGTCGCTCAGTAGCAGTAGCTCTGCGCACATTGAGGGACCTTGGCTATTCACAGTTTCAACATGGTGAAGCAACAGCTGAATTCATTGAGGTAATGCTACAGGCAAAGTTTAATAACCATGATGCAAATAGTGGAAAACACTGATGCTATATTTTAGTAATTAACTAATGATGAATGGAAACATGTTATTTATGCTGATGATTCGGATTCTTTCTGTTATAATGCACGTACTTGCTTTCAGATGATTGACAGGCTCTTTGACATCATGAACAGTCGCAATTCCCATGGCAAAGGTTTCAAAACTCCCCTGAGTTCTTTGAATTGGGCAGAGAGGCAGGAAATACTTGATGAGTTTGGTGATAAAAGATGGCACGCCCCTTCACCGATCAAAGAGGTTTTAGGAAATAGTGAAGCTTTGTTCCCTGTCGATATTCCACTCGTACTGCATTGTAAGACGCTGTATAGAAAAAACTCTCTTTTTTCTCCTCGACTGAAACCTTTTCCAATCACGCAGTGAAACTGCACGTCGATTGGTTCGTTCAAAGTAATAAAAACAAACCAATGACTCGGCGGCGGAATTGAGCAGCCAATGGCCGCGCCGCTTTGCCAGCGCCCGGCATTTGCATGGCCGGGGCTAACTGGCTCTATATAAGCGGCCATTTCGCCGCCGTGCTCAGATTTCTTCGAATGAAGCGTACTGAGGCGTGCAGCACATAGCACGGCAAGGAACGCAGTACTCATTCCCATACCTCAGGGAACCAAGGTTACGAAAGTAACCGAGTACATTCCCTGTCGATATTTCACTCATACTGCGTCATAAGATGCTGTATGGGAACCAGTACAATCACGCCATGCTATGATGGGGAACGACTCACAAATGACACCCGTGGGGAACCCAGGGGAGTGCAAAAATACACCAAGCACAGGGTGAGCCAAGAGGGTCCTCCGTGGCTTGGGTGTCGTCCCAGTTGGCACCCTAAGACGGGCCCGAGAGAGCAGGGACTTGAACAATACTGGTCAAGTAATCCTCAAGACCACTCAGTCAGTCTATGTGACGGACTAAGCCGAAAGGACTCTGGACTGCAGAGCGGGGACGTCCAGGTTGTAAAACCTGATAAATGTGGATGGTGAGGACCACCCGGCTGCCACACAAATCTCCGAGATAGAGACCCCGCTGGACCACGCCCAGGAAGAGGCAATGCCTCTGGTGGAGTGGGCTCTGACTCCAATGGGGCACTGCAACCCCAAGGAGGAATAAGCCAAGGCAATGGCCTCCACTATCCACCTGGAAAGCCTCTGCTTCGTAACCGGGCGACCCTTAGCGTGGCTACTGAAGCCAACAAAAAGCTGTTCTGAACTCCTGAACAAGGCAGAACGCTCGCTGTATGCCCTCAAGGCCCTGATGGGGCAGAGCAGGTACAAGTCCTGGTCGTCCGTCGAGGCAGGCAGGGCGGAAAGCACTATGACCTGGGCTCTGAACGGAGTTGAGAGCACCTTAGGTACATAACCCAATCTTGGTTTCAGGATGACTCTGGAGTCATTAGGCCCGAATTCCAGACAAGACAGGTTGACAGAGAGAGCCTGCAGATCTCCTACCCGCTTAACCGACACCAGTGCTAAGAGCAGGATGATCTCAAGCTCGAGGAGTGTAGCGGTTTGAAAGGGGGCCCTTCAGGGCCCTCAGTACAGTAGACAAGTCCCAAGAGGGAACTGTGCGAGGACGCAGGGGGTTCAGCCTCCTGGCGCCTTGCAAGAACTGAATCACTGCACTGTGCCTGCCAACCGAGCAACCAGCGATAGGGGAGTGAAAGGCCGCTATAGCTGAAGCATAAACCTTGATGGTCGAAGGAGAACGCTGCTTATCCAGCAACTCCTGCAGGAACGAAAGAACCACTGACACCTCTGAGGTGACTGGATCAATGTCACGGTCTCGACACCAAGCCGAGAAAAGGGACCACTTCAAAGCATAGAGATGCCGGGTGGATGGAGCTCTAGCTTCAGTTATAATGTTCAGGACACGCTCTGGGAGGTCCAGAGACTCCCATTGAGCGGCCATACGTGAAGGGCCCATAACTCGGACCGTGGATGCCACAGCAAGCCATTCACTTAAGAGAGGAGGTCCTGCCTCAAGGGAATGGGCCACAGGGCTGCCTCGAGCAGCTGGAAAAAATCCGACACCCACGGCTGGTTCGTCCAGAAGGGGGCCACCTGGAGAAGTTTGTGTCTGCATTCCCTGACTCGCCTGAGTACCTGTGGTAGCAGAGCGACTGGAGGCAATGCATAGAGCAGGAGATCTGGCCATTCGTGGGCCAGGGCATCCGTGCTTCTCGTGAAGTAAAGCGGGCAAGAGTTGCCTTCGGACGCAAAGAGATCTACTCGAGCCTTACCGAAGATATCCCAAATCCTCTGAACCGTGAGGGGATGGAGCGTCCACTCTTCTGAGGAGACGTTGTTCCTTGACAACATGTCTGCCCCTTGGTTCAGTTTGCCTGGCACATGTGTCGCCTTTAGTGAGCGCAGGTTGGCCTGGGCCCAAACCAGAAGGCGTTTCGCAAGCGTGTAAAGGCGCTTCGAGACGATGCCGCCCTGGTGGTTCACATATGACACCACAGACCTGCTGTCTGAGCGCATCAACACGTGGTGTCCCCTTAACTCCGGCAGGAAGAATTGGCAGGCACGGCACACTGCCAGCATCTCCAGGCAGTTGATGTGCAGTCCTGCCTCCTCCTTGGACTAGAGGCCGAAGGCCAGTTTGCCCTTGCACAGCGCTCCCCAAGGCTTGTTGGAAGCGTCTGTCGTGACAACCTTCCTTCTGTGTACCGTGTCTAAGTGCACCCCTCGGGCTAGCCAGAGAGGGCCCCTCCAACGGCTCAGGGCTGTAACACAGACCGTTACCGTTATGCGGTGGCGACCGTGGCACCACGCTGCAAATGGAACCCTCTGCTTCAGCCAGAACTGGATGTGAAGCAGGCCATCATTATCTGAAAGGCCTTGAGTGGGTGCGAGGTCCCTTCCACAAAGGAGGCTGCATGGCTCTGAATTGACTTGGCTCACTCTGCCGAGACATTTGCTGTCATACGCACAGAGTCGATCACTACCCCCAGGAACGAAACCTGTTGGCTGGGAGATAGAACGCTCTTGGCAAAATTGACCCTGAGCCCCAGGCAATTCAAGTGGCTGAAGAGACGGGTCCAGTGCGATATAGAGACTGCCTCTGACTGGGCCAAAATGAGCCAGTCGTTGAGGTAGTTGAGGATGCAGATTCCCATCTGTCACAGACAGATCGCGTAAAAGTGCGGGGAGCCAGAGATAACCCAAATGGCAGGACCTTGTATTGGTATGCCACCCCTTCGAAGGTGAATCTCAAGAAGCGCCTGTGATAGGGGCAATCTGGATGTGAAAGTAAGAGTCTTTCAGATCCAGAGACATGAACCAGCCCCCGGGGCATATCTGCGCGAGGATCTGCTTCAATGTGACCATCCTGAACAACCATTTCGCAAGGGCACGATTCAGGAGTCTGAGGTCCAGAACAGGTCGCAGACCGCCGTCTTTTTTGGGGACGAGGAAGTAGCGGCTGTAGAAGCCTGACTCGCTCTGAGCTGGAGGAATGATTTCTATGGCTCCTTTTCCCAGCAGATTCACCACCTCGGCGCACAGAATTGGAGCATTCTCTTCACACACTGTAGTGGGGACCATGCCGCGAAAGCGGGGGGGCCTGTGAGCGAATTGCATAGTGTAACCTTGTCTTATCGTAGCCATCACCCATTCTGACACCCCAGGGATGGCCTGCCAGGCCTCGGCCCGTGAGGACAGAGGATGGATGTGGTCTACAGATTGGCTGCCTGAAGGCAGGATATCTGTGGTAGGCAGAAGAGGAAAGTTGCTCTTTTTGTGAGAAAGTGTGTTTTTTATTTTTATTTTTATGTCCACTATCACAGCGGTCGGGCGCCAGGGTGCATATTTAGGCCCGTGGGGAGCCGAAGACACACTCTCCTCTGCACCCGGCGATGAGCGGGGTGGCAATAGGTCACTGAGGGAAGGGGAACCGCCTCGCAGAGCGCGGACGTCCTGGGTCGTGGTTCAGGAGCGGCTGGGGTAGGCGCAGCGGGCTGCTGAGTCGATGCAGACCTGGGGCAGCAGACGATGCACTGGAGCGTTTTAGGAGGAAGTGTCGCATGGCCTGAGACGACTTCTGGGCCTCAGTGAAATGCTCGGCGAACCCCTCCACAGCTGGTCCGAACAGGCTGCCCGCTGAAACCGGAGCATCGAGGAAGGGGACCTTGTCTGCCTCCCTCATCTTCGTGAGCGTGAGCCACAGGTGCCGCTCCAACACCACCAAGCTGGACATCGAATGGCCAATGGCCTGGTCCGTGGCTTTGGTGGCGCGAAGAGCCAGGTCCGTCGCACTTCGCAGGTCGTTGAGGGAAGTGGTGTCGAGACCAGCCCCCTCAGAGGCGAGCATCTTGGCCTGGAAGACCTGGAGGACCGCCATAGAGTGCAGGGCTGAAGCTGCTTGGCCAGCAGCCACGTAGGCATGCCCAGCCAGCACCGAAGTGGCCCTGCAGGGTTTTGAAGGGTGGCTTGCCCTCGCCTTCCAGCCGATGGCCGTGGGCGGGCAGAGATGTGCGGCCACAGACTCATCCAGGGGAGGCAGGTGTGTGTATCCCTTCTCCTTGGCGCCGTCCACGGAGAAGAGCGCGGAAGAGGAGGAAGGCCGGATACGCGACGAATACGGGGCACGCCACGACTTCATGAGCTCATCGTGGACCTTGGGGAAGAAGGGGCACGAGCGCTGGCGGGGGGCCTGCTGGCGACCCGGGAGGAACCACTCGTCCAGCCTGCTCCGAGAAGACTCTTCTGGTGGAGACTAGTCGAGCCCGAGCTCAGCGACAGCCTTCATCATCACGCGGATGAGCTCCTCATCCGACCGGATCCTGGCACTACGAGAGGTGGAAGGTGGCAAGAGGGCGGGGTCAGACTCGGAGCCCGTGAACTCTGCCGTGTCGGAAGCCGCCAGGGAAAGGCTGTCAAGCTCCTCGTCGCTTTCCCCAAACGAGACCATGTCGCTCGCAGCTGCGGAGGGATGCTGATTGGGCTGGGAGAAGAGGACGGGAGAAGCTCTTGTAGGAGGGGAAGGCGAGGCTCGCGGGCGTTGAGCCGGCGAGGGCTCGCCAACCTCCAGACGCTTGGCAACACTACTCCGCCGTTTCTTCCTCGCAGCGATGGTGAGGCATTTAAAAATGTCGTTTGCTCTTTTAGCTTACTTAGAAAATAAGCTCTTGGAATCGCCGGAAGCGGCAGGGGAAACCCGAGTAACGGCGATTGCCGGTTTCCAGCTGCAAGGCTCGATCGACGGCGATAACGGCATTCAGCGAGAGAATCAGCAAGGAAATCTCCGTAGCTGAAGAGAAGAAATCTGAGCACGGCAGCGAAATGGCCGCTTATATAGAGCCAGTTAGCCCCGGCCATGCAAATGCCGGGCGCTGGCAAAGCGGCGCGGCCATTGGCTGCTCACTTCCGCCGCCGAGTCATTGGTTCATTTTTATTACTTTGAACGAACCAATCGATGTGCAGTTTCACTGCGTGATTGGAAAAGGCTTCAGTCAAGGAGAAAAAAGAGAGTTTTTCCATACAGCATCTTACGACGCAGTACGAGTGGAATATCGACAGGGAGCTTGATTTGCCGTATATTTCCAGAAGATGGTGCAGTTATTGTACGTGGGAAAGGTAGTGCTTATGCCAGGTACGTCCAAAGTCCAACAAGGGATATTATACTGTACAGGCCACGCCTTCTGTCCTAAAATAAATTGAGTGCCGAAATTCTGAGTGGAACGTTCACAAGCAACATCTTGTCTTGACACACTCAGCTCTACCTGAACACGCAGTCAAAGTGCTCCGCCCTTGCTCAACTCTGCTTTCACGCTCCCTCAACTTGGCGTTATGTTTGAAATGACAGTTATGGCGTAAAATTGAGTGCGCAGTGGAACGTTCACAAGCAAAATATCTTTACGTACTCAACTCTGCCTCCGCTCACACTCGACTCATTTGCACTCGCTGTCCTCATTTATCTGCATCAGCAGATATAAAAATGAAAAACACTGGATATCGACACCATTCTATAGTTCACATATATAAGGGAAGATATTCCCTTTTGTTATACGTTTCTCACTATGCATGTGTTGACTTTTTACTGTTTAATTGTTAAAATAAAAATATTTTTTGTGTTCACTTTGGGAATTGTGGAGGAATTTTGGACAAATTGAACAATATTTATTGCCAAAATTATGAGCAAAGGTATGAAGCACCACCATTTATTTTTTATTTTTGGCCATGTATGTGTGTTTGGAAAAATACAAATAAAAAACATGCATAGATCTTAAAACTTAAAATTTAAACTAGCACAAACTTAAAATTTTGTTTTTTAGAGTTACTGACTGGGATTTAAAGAAATTTATATGAAGTTAATACAAGAGCAGTATATGTTAGTTTATTGGTGAACATTTTACTGTTTTATAACACATTTAATAAGACAGAAATAAAGAACGTATATATTTTAAAAATAAACTTGATTAAAATTAAAATTACAATTTTAAAAGTGCTTTTTTAGAGATATGGCCTGGGCTTTAAATACATGTATATGAAGTAAATATGAGAGCTGTATTTGATAATGTATGTTTGTTGATTGGTGAATATTTTTCCTTTTTTTTACTGTTAATATGAAAATATTGTTAGTGATCATTTTGAAAACTGAATGCAAAGAATTTTGAAAATTGGACAATATTTATTGCCAAAATAATGAGCAAAGATACAGAGCCCCAATGTTTTTATTTTTATTATGTACAGTATGTGTGTTTGAGAAAAACCCAAATAAAATAGAAATAGTTAATAAATTAATAAATAAAACGTATATATTTTAAAATAAACTTAAAGTTAAAAACTAAAATAAACTTAACATTAAAACTAAAATATAACAGAGTTTTTGTACACTTATTGACTGGGCTTTAAAGAACTTTATATGAAGTAAATATGAGCGCTGGATATGGCTGTATATGTTAGTTTATTGATGAACATTTGTACTGTTTTATTGTGAATATTAAAATATTGTTATTTGTGAACTTTTCTCAAATTGAATGTCAACAGTGAAGCCATTTTTGAATAAAATGTATGGCCGAAATTACAGCCAAAAAATACAGTTCAGTTTGGACTCACAGTGTAGATGTGATTTCAAACGTGTGTGTGTGAGTGTGTATGTGTGTGCACATGTGACCCGTGATAAATATTAGCTCAGCTGTTGCTGTTTGACCGCTCAGATGTACACACAGCTTCTCCATCACAAACACACACACGGCTGCCAGCGTCCCCACCCCACACACACATGCAAACTTTTCAGTCACTTTCAGTAGTTGCTAGAAGCCTCAGGGTCAGTCACTGCCAAGCACTGAACTCACTACAGCTGCAGGTTCAGCATTGCCACACACACACCTACACACACACACATACTGCTGCAGTGGTTGCCGAGCGGGAGTCGGAAAGCGAGCGGGAATTAGCGGGAAGAGTTAGACGGAATTCAGCAAAGATCTGAAGAGAGTCCAATAGAACTGCAGCAAACACACATGCTACTGAAAAGCAAGCAGGAGAGAGAGAGAGAGAGAGAATATTTAACAGGGGAAGGAAGAGAAAGACTGAGAGAAAGAAGGAGTTAGAGAGAGATGGAGAGAGAAAGATTTAGAGAAAGAAAAAGATAGAAGTACAGAGAGAGAAAGGTAGGTAGGTGAGAAGAGAGAGCGAGACAGTGAGAGAGAAGGAGAGAGGGAAACAAAGAGGAGAAGAGGGAAAGGGACAGAGAGAAATGAATAAAAGAGAATGAGAGTGAGGAAGAGAAAGAAGAGACGGAGAGAGTCAGGGAAAGAGAGATAGAGAGACGGAGAGAGTAGAGAAGGAGGGAAAGAGAAACAAAGGTAGGTAAGGAGAGAGAGAGAGACAGTGAGAGAGATAGAGAAAAAGAGAGAGAGAGAGAGATCGAAAAAGAATGTGAGAGTGAGGAAGAGAGGGAGGAGAAAAGGTAAGGGAAGAGAGAGCGAAGGAGAGAGTCGGAGCGAGAGAGAGAGAGAGAGAGAGAGAGAGAGAGAGAGAAGTGATGTGGTGTTTATGCATCAGGCCTGAGGTTTTCTTGAGGTTTTTACTTACATTTGCAGCCATTGTCCCATAAATATCCAGGCAGACACTCATGGCACTTAAGGCCTGTAGCTCCTGCTTTACACTCACACTGCCCTGTGCTGTTACAGCTCTCGTTCTCCGAGCCAAACCGATTACAATTACACTCTGCAGGAATAAGACACACACACACACACATATATATATTTTCATATATATAACACACACACTCACCCTCGCATGCGGGCGTACGCTTGTTTTTCTCAAGCCGCATATATGAATAATGCTCAGCGTTTCCCATCGGTAGCGGCAGCCGTCGTGGGCCCGCGGCCCCGCGTTAGCGTCACTGCCCACCGAACGCATTTATTACCGCGGCCGAGCGCCGTCGATACCGCTTGCGCGGGAATGAGATGGAGTATGAGGGACGGTAAAGTTGCTGACGAACAGCGTATCCGCTCTACATCAGTGTAAAACTTGATATTTACTGCAGGGCCGCCGCCTAGAGAACACATTTTCTCAGTAATCTCTCTTACAGCTGCATTATAGAAGAGTTACGAGCTTCTCAGGCCCTGTTCAGGCTCTCCACACACACACACGCCCTCAGCCACGCTCTTAAAGCGCTTTTCCACACTGGTTCCAGTGAAAAATGTGGTGTTTCTTCTGACTATAAGAGCAGCAGCGACGGCCGTGGGGCCTGAGGCAGTGACGGAGGAGGCAGACTGCTGTTTATTACAACGAAAATGTGGTTTTAAGGATATTATTATTGCATACCTTAATACTGAGCTTCATTCAACAAAGTGACAAAGTACTGTACTACTGTACATTTTAATCGGTACTTGAGTATATTTTTGTAATGTTGCAACTAAACTCCATGTGAAAGATATACAGTTGGCCCTCGTTTATCACGGTTAATCAGTTCCAGACTCTACCGCGATAAATGAATTTCCGCGAAGTAGGATTATTTATTTATACATCGAATATTTTCGTAGTTAGAGCATAGAAAACCTGTTTAAGACCTTCTAAATACGGGTTTTAACATTATTAGAGCCTTCTACACATGAAATAACACCCTTTAGTCACCACTACACTCGTATTACCCAATATATTAGACAAAATAAGACATATTAGACATTACAAATCTCATATTATTATTATTGTACATTTAATTACACACACTCAGTTCTTACACCCAAAAAAGATAAACGTTCTCAGAAATCGCAAACACTTACAAGAGCAAAGATGCTTCCGATGCGTAGCGATGTAGAAGCGTGTATGAGAGAAACGAACTTGCGTGAGGCTGAGCCAAGGAGGGGTCGAGCGGCAGCACCTGGCGTTGAAGGATTTACGGAGGTGCTCGAATACATAGGCCTACAGTCCATACATACAGTAATTTTAATTTTAATACAGGAGTGTATAATTGACTCATTTTCACTGTCTCGATCAACTTTTTAATGAATATACAGTACTATGCGAAAGTTTTAGGCAGGTATGAAAAAATGCTGTAAACAAAGAATACTTTCAGAAATATAAATAATGATTGTTTATTTTTATCAATTTACAAAATGCAAAGTGAGCGAACAAAAGAAAAATCTAAATCAAATCAATATTTGGTGTTACTACCTTTTGCCTTCAAACCAGCATCAATTCTTATAGGTACACTTGCACAAAGTCAGGGATATTGTAGGATTATAGTCATTATATTATTTTGTAGGATTATAGTCATTATATTATTTTGTAGGATTATAGTCATTATATTATTTTGTAGTCGTTATATTATTTTGTAGGATTATAGGATTATAGATCTGTGGTTAGTTCTCCAAGATGTTTGGAACAACCTACCAGTCGATTTCCTTCAAAAACGTAGAAGAATTGCTGTTTTGAAGGCAAAGGGTGGTCACACCAAATATTGATTTGATTTAGATTTCTCTCTTGTTCATTCACTGCATTTTGCTGATTGATAATAATAAATGATTAACACTTCCATTAACGCTGTATTTGAAAAAAACGCGATAGAGTGAAGCCGCGAAAGTCGAAGCGCGAAGTGGCGAGGGACGACTGTATTCCACTTTTCGCTCTTAGCATTTAGCAGACACTCTTAAGCTGGGAATACACTGTGTAATTTTTTCAGTCACGTTATTTAGCTCCTGCTTAAACTGTATGAGTGAATCGCAGGAGTTAAAAGTTCACAGCTCACGATTCTCACACTGTACTGCCCAATGCTCTGATGCGACCCGACTGCTCACACTGTACGTCTCTACACGACACGTCGGACTCTTGTATCCGGAACTGCAACGTAAACAGAAGAAGAATGCGCTGCCTTGCTGCTCCGTCTTGTCTAATATTTCACTTCCACTTCTGTGTTTGCGCATGCGCAGTGTGAGAGGTTGAGTTAAATCGGCTCGTGGCACTGCTTCAACAGTGCGATACCCTCACGGGGGGCGACCAGGATTTCAAACAGGTTTGATTTTCTTGCGACCATACGATTGCTGATTGGGAGTTGGTCGTGAGGTGTTAATCGCTTCTCATTACTCCGTGTATACTACACGATGCACGACACACGATTAAGCCGAAACTCGGGCCGATCCTCAAAATAGTCGCACGAGTGAAAAATCGTCCCAAAATGGGCCAAAAATCGCACAGTGTAAGCCCGCCATTATACAGAGCAACTTCCTCCGTCTTTCTCTTCCTCTTTCTTTTCTTCCATCCTCTTTCCTCTCGTCCTTCTTTCCTCCCTCCTTCTTTTCTTATTCTTTCCTTCCTTCCTCTTTCCATTTCTCCTTCTTTTCTTCCTCCCTCTATCCCGTCCTCCTTCTTTCCTTCCCTCCATTTTTCTTTCTTCCTTCCCTCCCACTTTCCCTTCCACTCCCCTTCCCTTCCTCTTTCCCTCCTTCCCTCCCTCTTTCCCTTCCTCCTTCCTCCGTCTTTCCTCCCTGTCTCCTTCATACCTGCCTCTTTCCCTTCCCCTCTCCTTCCTTCCTCCCTCTTCCCTTCTTCCTTCTTTTCTTCCTCCCTCTTTCCCTTCTTCTCCCCTTCCCTCCCTCTTTCCTTTCCTCCTTCTTTGCTTCCTTCCTCTTTCCCTTTGTCTGCCATTTCTTCCTCTTTTCCTTCCTCCTTCCTTCTTCAATCTTTCCCTTCCTCCTTCTTTCCCTTTGTCCTTCCTGCCTTCCTCTCTCTTTTCCTCCTCCCTCTTTCCCTTCTTCTCCCCTTCCCTCCCTCTTTCCTTTCCTCCTTTCTATCTTCCTCCCTCTTTCACCTTCTTCGCTACCTTTTTTTCCTTCCTCCCTCTTTCCCATCGTTCTTCCTTCCTTGTTCTTTCCTTTTCCCTTCCTTTTTCTTTTCTTCCTTCCTCTTTCCCTTTCTCTCTTCTTACCCTTCCTCTTTCCCTCCTTCGTTCCTTTGCCTACCTCCTTCCTTCCCTCCCCTTTTACCTCCCTCTCTCCTTCCCTCCCCCTCCCTGTTTCCATTCCTCCTTTCCTTCTTTTTCTTCCCCATTACCTCCCTACTTCGCTCCTTCCTCTTTTCCTCTGTTACTTGTTCCCTTCCTGTCTCTGTTTCTTACTCCCTCGCTACCTCCCTGCCTCTTTCATTCATCTCTGCTTCCCTCCCTCTTTTCTTCATTCCCTCTTTAACTCCCTTTTGCCCTTCCTCAATCTTGTCCTCTTTCTATCACTTCCTCCCTCCTTCCCTCCTTACTTTCCTCCTTCCTTCCATGCCTCCCTCTTTCCATTCCTCCCTCCTTCCCTTCAAACTTATTTCCTTTCGCCCTCCTTTCGTTCCACGTCTTTATCTTCCTTGCTCTTCCTTTTTCTTCCCCTTTCCTCTCTCCCTCTTTAACTACCTTTTGCCCTTCCTCCCTCCAACCTTCTTTCCCTTCCTCTTGCGTTTACCCCATCTCTGGAAAACACCTTATTCTCATCATGATAAGTGATATTTGATTGTGTACTGGATCACGAGTGGAAAAGAGCCAAATCACAACAAAGTTTGGTGTGTTAGAGCGAGAAAAGCTGAAAACGTTCAGTACATGGAGAGCCTGGATGGAGCTGAGAACATCATCATCATCATCATCATCATCGGGCAACAAAACCCCTGTCCAGAATAATCTCAAGCTCTAGAATAAACACTAAAAGTGATGGATGCAGAGGAGCAGAGGATGGAGGGGATGGACTCATGAGACTGTAGTGTGTGTGGATGGAAAGTGGATTTTATGTCTATGTCTCAATTTGGCTGCGTTCGTTGGATCAACGAAGTGGATCAAATCTGATGTGTTTGTGTCCTCGTGTGGAGTACACAGTCCAGGAAGACCAAAATACAGTGAAGAACTTAAAATACAGACTCATAACCAAGCCCAAAACACGGCTTCAGTAACAGTTAAAGTGGATGGACACATTTGTGGTCAACACGCATATTAATTGATTGGCTGATTAAGAAACTGAACAACATTATCCTCTTTTACCTATTAATTACTCAATTACTTATCAATTACTTACTTAGACACACATCCCCTCTCCAGACACATGGACACAGAACAAACTTCATTCTCCCTCTTACTTCCCTCCCTCTTTCCTTTTCTCCCTCCCTCTATCACTTCCTCCCTCACTCACTTCTTCCCTCCACCTTTCCTTCTTCCATCCTTCCTTTCCCTTTCTCCCTCCTTCCCTCATTTCGTCCCACCCTCCCTCGTTTTCTCGTCCTCCCTTCTTCCTTCCCTCTTTCCCTTCCACCCTCCTTCCGTCACTGCTTTCCTCCCTCATTCTTTTCCTTACTCCCTCCTCCCATCACCCTCCCTCCCTCCTTCCCTCCAACTTTCCATTCCTCCCTCCTTCCCTCCCTCCCTTCATCATGCTTTCTCTTCTCCACTCCTTCCATCCTTCCTTTCCTCATTCTTACCCTCCCTCCCTCCCTCCCTCTCTCCTTCCTCCCTCCCTCATTCTTTCCCTTTCTCCCTCCTTCACCCCTCCCCCCTTACCTCTTCCCTCTACCTTTCCTTCTTCCCCCTTTCCTTTCCCTTCCTCTGTCCTTCCCTCCCTCTGTCTTTCCCTTCCTCCCTCCATCCCTTCCTCCATCTTTTACTTTCACCTTCCTTCCCTTCCCCTTTCCCCTCCTCTCTCCTTCCCTCACTCCTTCCTCCCTCCTCTTTCCCTTCTTCCCTCCTTCCTTTCCTCATTCTTACCCTTACTCCCTCCCTTTTCTTTCCTCCCTCCTTTCCTTCCTTCCTCCTTCCCCCCACCCCTTTCCCCCCTTCCCTCCCTCCCTCCCTTTTTCCTTTCCTCATCCCTTCTCCCCTCCATCCCTTCCTCCCTCTTTCCATCCCTTCCTCTTTCTCTCCCTAAAACATCCATTGTTCTTCTTCCACATAACCCAAACCAAATGATTTCTGAGCTTAATTTGTCCAGAAAAACACAACATTGTCTTAATATGGGCACGTACGTGTGCAAAAAGTGGTGGGCGTGGCCGTGTTGTGGGGGCGAAGCGTAGTGTGGAAAGGTGGGGAGGGTGTGGAGACAGACAGTGAGGTGGGTGGGGTGAACTGACGTGAGTGATGATTTTGGGGGGTAGTGCACTGACCTATGCACACATTCTCATCGTCCAGCTCGGCTGAAGCATTGCGGTAGAAGCCCAGCTTGCAGAGGTGACAGTGCTGCCCCCTAGTGTTGTGCTTACAGCTGACGCAAATGACCGTGTTTAGCAGCTCGATGTAGCTGCAGCGATTGGAGTGGCGGAAACACTCGCAGTCTTGCAGAAAAAGGAGGGAAGAGAAACGTGGCAGTGGGTTTTCAGCCGTGAGTGTGTGTATGAATGAGAGAGTGAGTGTGAGTGTGTGACGGCATACGCGGGTGAAGTGGGCACCGTGGCATGCTGGGTTAAGGAGGCCGCAGTTAGCGCGATGACGCCGCTGTCGCGGATGCAGGCATTTTCGGCGTTAGATGTGGGGTCCACCTTAACGAGAACGTTAATGAGGAAGCGGGTTTGTTAGTGAAGCAACGTAGCTTTTAAAGCGCACAGCACAAGGGAGGATGAGGAGGAGAAGGAATATGAAGATGAGGATGGAGAACGTGGACAAAACGTGACGTTAGATCATGTGACACTGTTGCATGGATGTGGATGTCATTTTTTAACATCACCATCATCCGGGTTTGAAATGTTCGCATTGTCAATATTAGTTTCTAGGGAGCCCCTAACGGGACCGGCGAAAATTTAAGTAATACGTTTTGCCTGAGCATGACATGTTGCCTTGTGAGTACAAAACATTTTTCACATAAGCAAAAGACTTTTTTGGCATGAGCACAACGTCTTCTTGTGAGCACGAGAGGTTTTCGTGTGAACATGAGACATTTTCACATGAGCCTGTCACGTGAGGACCAGATGTTTTCATGTGAGGACCAAATGTTTTCATGTGACCACAAGATGTGACAATGAGATATTTTTTGCGTTTGCGTAAGTTTTTGCGTGAACATAAGATGTTATTGCTTTAGCACACATGGTTTTGGCGTGAGCACAAAATGTTTTTGTGTAAGTACGAGACATTTTCTCATAAGCGCAAAATGCTTTTGCGAAAGGACGGGATCGAAAATGTTTTCACGTGAGCATAACGTGTTTTCACATGAGCACGAAATGTTTTCACATGAACACTTGTGTTATACTTTCTTGCAAAACTTGCTTCATTTTTTTTCTATTGAAACTTACTTTGGAGTCTCTCCTTTAGGCTCTCTTGAAACGTCGACAATGCGATATTGTTTTATGAACCATCAGACAAAAAGACGGAGCGACTTTTTAAAAGAGGAACAGGAACTATTTGTAGAGGTGAGTATAAATAACTGCAGCCTACATTCACTTTTCCCTGAAAATAACAGCGTTCCAGGTCATAGCCGTAAAACCTCACTACCCGTCATCCGCAAAATGCCCCGCAAAACAAAGACGCCGCTTTCCGCTTTCACTCCCTTATCGATTACATCGTGAAAAATTGCCAGCTCCTGTCTGGATTAACTTTTATCCTACTTTATTTGGGATCTGTACCAGTTTGGCCCAGTTTTTCCCAGAAACTCTGCAGTCCGTATGGACGCGGTTTCAGAGCGAGTTCAGATTGTAGACGTCAAAAAGTAAAGTCCAGAACCGTCCAGAAAAAAATTAAACCTCTGTCTCACCCAATTAGCCTGGGAAAAGTTTGACTTCTTTTCTCCAGTTTTCTTAAAGGGACACTCCACCCAGAGTTCAGCATTTTATATATATACATATACAGCTCTGGAAAAAATGAGACCACGCTTTGAGTGTAAAATGAGCTATTGCAGTTGCAGGTCTATGACAAATAAGAAAGCAGTCCATATTTTAATATATAACTGCAGTTCTGTTTTTATAGCAGCTATTCCATGTTATATTCCAACACCTATACACCTGATTCAATTTGCTTATAGGAAACGAACTTCAGCACATGAGGACACCGTGGACTTGTGGGCCATATTCTTTAAATGACATAATTGTAAAATAATATATGTTTGGTTTGCGACTTCCACGTTTGACTACGATCATTTAGTCCAGCGTTTCTCAATCCGAGTCCACCCCTCTGCACATATTCGGTATTTCCTGCACTGTTGCACGCAGGTCCTACATTGCTAATTAGCTAATCAGTAGCATCAGCTGTGCTGTGGGTCGGGAATGTCAAATCTGTGCAGAGCGGTGATCCGTGAGGACTGGGATTGAGAAACGCTGATTTAGTCCATAGGATAATAATATAAAAGATAAGATAATTTACTCCAAAAATGTTTGGAATTTGGAAATAAGCATGGTAAAGTTATAAAAGAACATTAAGTTGTACCACAATTTAAATAATAAAATTCATTAGATTCTTTTATCAGACAGCAGAAATGTACGTCTCGTTTTCTTAAACTCTATCCAGAAATGATATTTGAGGTCAGCTAAAACTAACATGACTGTAACACGTTTATACAAAAATAATTTGTGAATTAAAAAAGGAAGCAATGTACCTTTGCTCATCACTTTATCATCTTCCTTTTTTTTTCACTGTTAAATTCAGAATTACATTGCACAAAAGAGACAACACATATACATACTGTATATGTTTAAAATGTAGCCTAAAAATGAAAGTGTATTAATAGAATGCAGTGTATTACTTAAATATTTGAATAGTATAATAGTAGCATTATATACTTTTCATTTAATATTTAATATTATAATATTTTTCTAGTTAGGTAATATTTAACTAATATATATATATATATATATATATATATATATATATATATATATATATATATATATATATATATATATATATTTGATATAAATCATTTTAATCTCTAGAATTATATAGAATTTGTTGTATCATGCATATGAACCTGGACTAGATAATAATAAATAGATTTTGGACAATAAAGTGATTTTGATGATGCTTCTGCTATAATCTGACAGTCAAATATTTTTATTATTAAAGTCAGATTAAGGTCAGAACATATTCTCTCTCTCTCACTCTCTCTCTCTCTCGCTCTCTCTCTCTCACACACACACACATCCTTGTACTTATATAGTAGTGAGGACCTCCATTGACTTCTATATTACTGTATATAAGAAATAATACTACACCTAACCACTAAACATAACCTAACCATATCCTCCAGTAACCAAAAAGCTAATAATCTTTCTACACTTTTAGTTTTGCAAATAAACTTGAATATTTTTTTTTTGTGAAAGCAGTTTTCTCAGAATATAAATTTGGTATGTAGAGTTATTAAACTTGATGTGCGTTATTGATAACGTGTGTGTGTGTGTGTGTGTGTGTTCTTGTACTTGCTACTTAGTGAAAACCAAAATGAGTTTTAACCAGCAGAGTGAGGACATTTTTGGAAGTGAGGACCCACTAAAGTCTCACTTCCCAAAACTATAAGTTTGATTTATCACTCTTATCACAAATCTGGATCAGACATCGGTTAATCAGATTAATCCGAGAATTCTGTGGTTCTGATCTTGTAGTCAGACTTTAATTCTATCCCCAGACGTGACGAAAGGGAGGGAGTTTGTTTAAGGCTTAAGCTCTGCGCTGGAGACAATCCGGAGGAGTAAATGACACTCTGGAGGTCAGACATGCTTAGCTAGTCAGTAAGACAGACAGGCGTGGGATTAGAGGTGCAGTACAGCAGGATCTCACTGCAGCCGGAGGAGGATGGGTTGGGAAGAGTCAGGTTGGAGTTTGATGGGGGTCACTAGCTCTCCACCTGGACATGCGGCACCTACTGGGATTTTTTATAATTGCATATATTATTTTATTATAATATAAGTAGTATTATTATTATTATTAGTATAATTATTTATTGTTTCAAAAATATTTTTAGTTTTCCCCAGGAAACTGCACAAAAGTAAAAATGTCAAAAAGAAAATATTTCAAATGAACTATTCAACTAAAATTAATTTATTATTAATGTATTATTATTATTATTATTATTATTATTATTATTATTATTATTATTGAGCTTGTTGTCATCATCAACAATCCCAAGTTTATTATAAAACAAAAGCTTAGGTTAAATCTCTATTTTAATAAAATGTTTTTAAAATGCCTATTAGATTCATTAGTAACTTCCTTCATGTGCCAGAAATATAAGGTATATAAAAATATATATATATAACATGTATATAACTCTGTATATAGTCATCTACACTGTCCTCCCCTTTATGCAGTACATATAACAACGTCATCTATGCTCAGTATTTCACAGTAAAAGATTTGATCTCAATTTTATTTTTAATATACTTTATATCTAGATATAAGACATTATAGGATGTCCAGGAGGAGAATCGCCATTTACATTTACGACATTTAACAGACTCTTATGATGCGTTCGATTTGCCATTGGAGATTCCGTTGATGAGATTACGTCACATCCACTAAAAATACAGTGAAAACCAATTTGGGTGTGTTCTATTTGCCACAGGAGAGTTGAATTCAGATAGAGGATTAAAAAAAAAACCGTTTTATGCCTTTATATCTGAATTTTCTGTCTCAAGTTACTGATCCTGTTTTTCTGTTGGGCTAACTAAACTAGTCATTGTGTCTAGAAATCTCTACCAGCCAATTTAGCATTGGCACTGGATAAACAACACAACACAGTATTTCATGTACAACACAATCGTAGCAACATGTCTACCGACTACAACACTGTATTATGTACACAGCTGACTAAGTTAGACACAAACAACACTAGTTGCTAGTGCTAAAAATGTAAAAAAAAAAAAAATCAAATCAAATCACTTATTATAGCCTTTACACTGAGTAGCCATCTTGGATTCTGAACTCGAGGTACTCTGCGCTGCTCAGAGATATTTGTTCGGCCGTCCAAGAAACGGGGGCCACTTCCGGCTTCAGCCCTCAGGAAACGTCTCAACAGCAGATGGAACGCACCATTATCCAGAGCTCCTAATAATAATTTTCCTAATTTCAGGGACAGTCTCACTGTGAGCAACTTGGGGGGTCTTGCTCAGGAGCCCAGTGATGGTAGTGATGGAGGTAGGATTCATACCCACAGTATCCTAACCACTAGACCATCATTGGACCACCAGCACCTAATGTCCTTGATTTGGACAGTCAAGTGACCAGCAGCAGGGTTCTGGGTTCGGGTTCCTTAATGTTGGGGGAAAAGACACCGGAGACTGGACTGAGGACCGTGGGGTCAGGGTCGAATTCAGGGTCGAGCGGGGTCAGGGGGCTCGCGGAGGTAAAGTGCTTAGGGTTAGATACCAAGACGCTGGCATTGACCGTGCCAGGAGAGCGTTACACAGGATGAAAGAGAGACATCCTACCTCTCTTATTGTTCGCAACGTAAACGGAGGGCACTGTGGAAAACGCGACTTGAGGGGCTACTAGACAAAAATAAAGAGAACAAAAAACAGAAACAAATCAACACATGAACAAAGCAGAAGTCACCAGCTGAACAGAAATGAGTAATAGAAAAGGAGAACAGAACGTTAATGCAGAAAATACTGTGGAAAAAACAGAGTGGGCAGATGTTAAAATAAAATAAAAAAGTTCTATTTGAAAGAAAAAATGTGAATCAAAATTCATGCGTGAACACTTTTTTTGCTTTATAGTTGTTCACTCAACAACTTTCCAATGCTGAACTAAAAGTGGTAAAAATCTGTGATGTGCAATTTCTTTTTGTCTGGTAGTGTATCTATGGCTAAAATATATTTTATATTAAGCAGTCTATAAATATCCTCTCTCCATCTAACACATGTACACCAATCAGCCACAACATTATGACCACCAGCCATATATTAAATGTTTATGCACCTACACAGCATAATACACAATAAATTGTAATGCACTGTGAGAAGATCCAACAGATTTTAGCCAACTGGCAAAAAATGTCAAATTTCATGAATTTTCACATTTTTCTGCATGCACATTTACGCATGCATGCAATAATATGCATGCGAAAATTTGCATGCACATATAGTGAACAAGGGATATTCCGTGCAATTTAATTTTTTTGCGTGCATGCATAGATATGCATGCAAAAAAAAAAAATAATTCCACAAAATATGTTAGTTCAGTACAGGTGCAATAGAACACGAACCTGAAACTTTCAAAAACTGCTATTTGCAAAACTTGTGTAAATTACGATTTGTGAAGGACAGCGATTGTACATTTTCTGTTCTACATCAAACTTGAAAAATAAACGAGCAACAAATTTTCTGTCCCTCGACCGCTGATGACATGATGAGTAGTGTTCCATTCCCTAGGCCAGGATTACAAGCCCCATCCCTAGGCACTCCAAATCTAGGGGCAGGGTTAATGAAGGGAATTAAGATTGGGCCAAAATGTTCACTCAATCCCTAATATATCTAACTCACTGCCAGGAGCCACGGTAACCAGGTAATTATCGCTCTTCACCTGACCTGACGGTGGTCATAATCTTACGGCTGATTGGGGCATATGCTCTAAAGCTGAACCTGCATCTACATTCCTCAAAGAAAACTCACACCCTCTACCTCACAACTCACATCCACACACACCTCTACACATTAACACACACCCTGAACGTGACCTTGAACACACACACACACATGCACCCTGATCATCTCTGAGATGTAAACTGAATCACATTTGCACAACAGATTAATTTGAGACGGTTCCCTCCCCATGTCCCCCTGCTGGGCTGAGATCGGAGCAAGAGATTCATAGCTGCCAGAAACTGGGGCGAGTACAGAAACCTGTGAGTGTGTGTGGTTTATATGTGTTTGTTTGTGTAACTTGTCTAAGAAGCATTCCAAATGTCTCCTATAGCAGCAAAATAAAACCACTGCCATTTCTGTCAGATCCATCAGAACCACCTCTGACCCAAGTGAGATGGAAAGAAAGAGAAAACAAACAAACAAACCAACAACAAAAAAAGCATGTCCGTCTGCAAGTTGTCAGACTTTCAGCTGACAGCAAGTTGGGAGCTCTGAGAGAACACACTGGCCTAAACTTCGGCTAACTAACTGCAGGCCACAGCCTCCCAAGTGGATGTGGAAAAAAAAAATATATATATAAATAAAAATGAAGAAAAAAGAAAGTGTGTTTTGTTCTGAGTTTGTAAGAAGATCCTACCTTGGTTTCGATTAGCAACGCCTAGAGAGGAAACGTTCTGCCGGACTGTATGCAATCAGGAAGAGATGAGCAGTCATTAGAACTGGAGGGTCAGATGCACTGACAATGGGGTTTTGGAGGGAAAATTGGGGTTGGACCAGGTTGGACACAGAGACACACAAAGCTATGGCTTGGCAACTGCGCTAGGGGTGTAAATCCCAAGCTTCATCGTGATACAATATTATATCGATTCAATGGACAACGATTCAACATCTGATTCGTTGATATCACAAAGTTCCGCTACGATACGGCATCTGTTGAGATCGATATGAAACAATGTCATATGCTGATGTAACACCATCACTTCCATTCATATCAAATCACCAAAACCAACTCAAACACCATTTGACATTTTAAATTCCTGAGCTACAACATACATTAGCCTGTGTTATCGCTCCTAATTAATAGCCGTGACGAAACCAGCTGACGTCTCTTGCTTAGTGAGTGACGTTACAATACGTATGATGTCTGATCGATGGTTCCATTTTTGACTGATGCTATGGGCTCGTTGATCATTGAATCGATGTACAATGATGTATCGTTACACCCCTATTCTACAGATCAAGCGATAGATGCATCCCAGAGCCGCTCCCATACACACGTCCTCGCTGATTGTATGTAATGGTGCGTGTTCCATCTCTGAATCTTCCTGGATTTTCTGAGCAAGAAAAGTGTGGTGGCCTGTGAAAGCCTGATGCAATTCTAAACTATCTTCTCCTAGAAAATAATTAAATAGTAACTGACGCCAAAATAGAAACTGAAACCTTAAAGGAGACACCCCCTTGTGGCCAAAATAGAGAATAACAGTTTAATAGAAATGCCGCCTTGTGGCCAAAATAGAGAATGACAACATTAATGGAGACGCCCCCTTGGGGCAAAAATATGGAATTCGTTGATTCATTTTCCAAACTGTTTTACCCTAAGTAGAGCTGTGGGTACCGTAAACTACCACAGAGCCTTATATGGTAGCCAATTAGACTCTACCTCTGCCAGTTCAACTCCAATCAGAGACGTCTGCTAGTTAAAAATGGCACATCTTTGCAAAGATGAGCAATTTTGTACCAATGTAGCATTTTATCAAGTTTCATCACTATTGGTTGAAACCTTACTTTAAAGACTACAGTGTTCTAAAAGTATTTTTGCTACTAATAAACTATTGAAGAAAAGTATTCAAGTTAGTAGTGTCAATAATTTTAGTTAGCTACGTTCACACTCTAAATGTCACCACTGTTCATTTAAAAAACCTGAATGAGTTTCTGGGAATCTGGGAATCAAACTAGACAAAGCAAAAGAATTTTTGAGTCCAGCAAGTGTTTTTTGCTGCAAAGCAGTAATTAGAGTAATTTAGAGTAATTCTAACAATTAAAGCCTGTATACACATATCCACGCTGAAACTTAAGATTGGTGACTTCTGTTTTAAATAAGCAAAGGTGTATTTTAATTTTAAAGTAGTTCTATAAAACCTGAAATAGCTCTGCCAGCTGAGGGTTGGTCCCCGCCTCACACCCGTAGTCCCGGGATGGGGTCCCCATGACCCCAACTGGGATTAAACTGTTGATACTGAATGAATAAAAGAATGAGTGAAGTAGCTCCCTAATGTGGGCTTAATATCCACCCTACATGTCCAGCAAATTCTTAAATTATGTAAATTAAAAAAAAAAAGTTACTTAAATTTCATCAAAAGGCTCCTTAGAAATATGCCGAAAATTGGCAGATACAGTAAATGTGTATGTAAACTTTGGAAACATTGCAAATAGAGCCAGTGGTCATAAGTAACAGGTGACAGTAAGTTCTTTTAGACAAACCGTAAAGAATATTAACTTTAAAACATCTTTTTTACATTAGAAAATAACTGAAATGCTGTGTAAATTGTAAATTGTGTACTGGATTTGCTAGAACTGAAACACGTGACATCCTTTTGTAAACACTTCAGTTGTGTTGTGGCTATTTGCAGCATTTCCAAAGTTGCATTTGCGTTGTGTTTCCTCCATTTGTGGCATGTTTCTAAAATATCGCACACTTTGTTTGGAAGTCTTTTCAAAATTTGCGTACCGTCTCAAATGATACATTTGATTACTTTGCTATGCGTTTTTCTATTTCTAGATGTGCCTATTTTTTACATTTGGAACTGCATTAGGCTTTCTCGTCCACCGTTGATGATCACACAAACTAACGCAACACCGTTTTTAGATGCAATCTGAGATGCTGGTGTGTGTTTCAGCATGTGTGTGTGTGTGCGCGTGTTTATACTGTATATGTGTTTGTGTGCTCTCTATGCATCTACATATAGCATTCTGGCTTCTGTGTGACGTTTTGCTCAATTCATCAAATCGATTATTCAATCAATATCTAATTACGCCATATTTCTGGAAGAAAGAATAACAATGAGTTAGCAACGTGAGGCGTTTGGTGGGGGGTTTGTGTGTGTGTGTGTGTGTTGGTAGTGGGTAATGACGGATCACAGGGGCCAAAAACCTCGTAATTACATACAATTCTTTATTTCCACCATGAGAAAAGGGGTGGAAATACGAGGTGTGTCGGATGAAGCGGTCTGAAGTCACACAAAGGGACGGAATGAAACACACTCCTGCCACCTGTTTGATGTCGCTCGATCTCAAACGCTGTGTGTGCTCGGATGATTAAGTGCAAGGTGAAGGTGTACGGAACTGGTGTTGACCAAGCTATCTTTTATATTTATTCAGCAGTGGTGTTTTTGTTGTTGTCCGCTTCTCTAGGGGGCGCTGGTAGTGTTGTTCGGGGATTGTGGACATACTCATGCTCACCTGCACTAATCCAACATTAGTTTCGCACGTGACTTTACCTGAGCTGGAGGACGCAGCTCTAATAACCAACCCGATAATTAGCTATTAGACGACTAGAGAACAGATGCTATTTTTACGAGGGATTTTTGTGAGGAATTTTCCAGTTCGAGCTCCGATTGTATTGGATGGGGAAACATAAAGAAAAATCATAAATGAAAAATTAAAATGACAAAGTGACGTTCGACACTTGTTAGGCCACATTAGGGTTACTCAACCATTCATCTAGCGTTTCCCTTTTTGAGATTTTTGATTTTTGTTCATTTTCCCTTGAAATAAGAGGAAGACGTGCAGCGAGGCATGTCTCAATCCTTCCACATGAAGCCTTTTATATTTAGTTTTCACTTATATACCACTCACACATTTAAAATTTACTAATTATTTTCTAATTGTTGATTTTAAAAGTGGAATTAACCATTTTGGTGAAGAATGTCAGCTAAGTGCCGGAAATGAGAATAAAAATGATGATGAATAGTGAAAGTGAGTGATTATTAGTCACTGTGAACACAACACACCAGAGCACAGCACACAGTGCACCACAACAAAATGTGACCTCTGCATTTGACCCATCCGTGAAGGAGCAGTTGGCAACTAACATGGGCAGCACCCGGGGCGCAGTGCTTGGGGACGGTACCATCCTCATGAGTTCCTCAGTGTTACCTTTACCAGTCTGAGATTCGAACTGGAGACCTTACGATCATGGGCCCTAACCACAAAGCGGGGACCAACCTTGGGCAGGCACCAACACACTGCAGGGAATACACACTCACATTCACACCTTATGGGGCCAATTTAGAGTCACCAATCAACCTATGATACAAAAGCCAAATAATACACAGTGAATCAGGAAGAGACCTTTGTATCTCGTCAGTGACCTTACTTTGCGTACTGTGCTGCAACTTTTATGAGCAAGTTATGGGCAATGTTACAGGGCTCATATTTTGAACCTTAAGTAATGTTATCATTATTAATCATAATTTGATTTAGAATTAAAAGGCATGTACTACATTTATAGCATTTAGCACACACTCTTATCCAGAGCGACTTGCATTTTCCTAATTTCAGGGATAGACTTTGTGGGGCCGATTGGGGTCTTACTCAGGGTCCCACTGCTGGTAGTGCTGGAGGTGAGATACGAAGCGAGTATCCTAATTACTAGCCCACCACCACCCCCCACTAATAAATAATGGACTCCCCAAGTACTGCTCCCCGTCAGAAAATCTGCCACTACTCCTTCACAGAGGGGTCAGAGATCATATTTGGTTGTGCTACACTGTGTGCTGTGCTGTGTTCACAATGACAAATAATCACTCACTTAACAGTGCTAATCTTGAAAATTCACAGCAAATTTGGCAAATCTGGAGAAAAAGGGAAACGTTAAACGCAAAACCAAAAATGAGCTCCGACAGAGAGAACACACTCCACCACGTGCCTTCACTGGAGTTTGTACCCGTTGCAGCACTTCTCAATTAGCGGCTGATTAGTTCCTCACACTCGTTTTGTTGTAATTAATTTTGCTGAAGAATTAAACAACAGGTAAAAATCAGACAGGTGAGGAGCAAGGGAGTTTCGTCTGCGAAAAAAGCGGCACAGGCAGCGTCTTTAAATATTAATTTCGCCCAAACACTCGCGACAGCTCGGGTCTCAGCACGCTTAATAAAGCTGAGATGGAAGAGAGAAAAGTCAATAAAGAATTCAATTATCCTTAAACGGCAGCAGGGAAGTGACTGCTTCTTTTTTTACTGCCATCCTTTTTTGGGATGCTGGTTTTTGTGTGAAATCTAGCCTGCTGGGTTTTCGGGGGCCGAGTAGACGGTGTGTGTCCTCTCTCTGCATTGAGGTGTGTATTCGGCCGGGATGCTCAGTTTTCCTTTAAATTTTTGCCGTCAACACGGAAAAGTCATGCGGCTGGAGATGGAGGAAATGGAATTGGCACATGCCAAGGTCATGCCATGACACGCAGAAATGGAAGATGGGAAGGGATGTTTTTTGGAGCGCTACTGACTCGCCCCGATGTTCATTTCATTCAGATCTGCTGCTGTTGTGGCTGAAAACGGAATACTGAATCGCTGCAGAGTTTTGATTCAATTGAAATTGAAATTGAATCGGATTGAAGTACATCTTTCATGCTGATGTGTTAATCAAGCGATTTTTGGTACTAGACAACGTGGATTTCAGGAACATGCACAGGCAGGTTTGAAGTGGTGCTCAAGCACTTTTAGTATTTTGACTTAAAAGTGTTTTTTTTGTAGAACACTTTGTATTTTCTCTCCACATGCACTATTTTAAATGTGTAATTTTAAATTACACATTTGGCCCATGGCATTAATTCCCAATTGAAAGCATGCAAAACTTAATAAATATATTATTTATACAGTTATATTTTTATAAATATAATTTTATGTTGCCGAAAGTATTGGGACACCTGGCTTTCCACACACATGAACTTGAATAAAATCCTATTCTTAATCCAAAGGCATTAACATGGTGTTGGCCCACTTCTTCCCACTTCGGCTTCAACTCTTCTGGAAAGGCTGTCTACAAGGTTTAGGAGTGTATTTATAGGAATTTTTGACCATTCTTTCAGAAGAGTGTTTGTGAGGTCAGACACTGATGTTGGACGAGAAGGCCTGGCTCACAGTCTCCACCGTAATTCATCCCAGAGGTGTTCTGTTGGGTTGAAGTCAGGGCTCTGTGCAGGTCAGTCAAGTTCCAGTCAGCAGGTACACCAAACTCGCTCACCCATGTCTTTATGGAGCTTGCTTTGTGCACTGGTGTGCAGTCGAGCTGAAGCATTAAGAGTTCACTGGAACTAAGGGGCCAAACCTAACCCCTAAACAACAACCCCCATGGGAACACTTGAATTCAGTGATTTGGAGGAGTGTCCCAATATTTTTGGCAATATAGCGTAAGTCTGTGGGAAGGCATGCACCTCAAGCACTTTTCTTTAAAAAGCCAGAATGTAATATGGCACTACATACAGTAGTTACCACTTCATGGAATTATGTTTCACGTTATTTACACAATATAAAGACTATATATTTTTTGGTCAACCGTTACTAAAAGTAAATTTACTTTTCTATTTAAAATTAAGAAAGTAATGCACCGTTGTCACACTTCCTGGTTCCAAACGTTCTAATCAGTGAAGCAGTGTACTGTCACTTCCTCTTTATATCAGCTGGTTCAGACGCAATGGCTGCCTCCTCTCGCCAGTGTTATTGTAGTGTACCTGGCTGTTCTTCTAAAACAATGTCACCCTTGCCTCAGCTTTCACGATTTCCCTAAAGATGAAAACTTACGGAAAACCTATTTGAGGTTAATCAGACGTCTGCAGCTTACACTTCGACAATGAGCTTCTTTATGTATCTAAGAGCGGTAGAAAAAGTCTCAAACCCGGGGCTACACCGCAGAGATTTTCTTGGAATAACTGAATTGAGACTCAGATCTCTCCACAGTCAGTTTTCGATCAGTGCTCGTCTTGAGGGTGCATCTCACATTAGCGTTAACGTTAGCGAAGGTTCAGCTGAGGAAGAAGTAGGTACCCTTAAGGTTACGGAGGAACCCAGATCCTACACCAAATCTCTGAGGTGTAGCACCGGTTTTGAGACCTTTTCTCCCACTCTTGAATACATGAAGAAGCTCACTGTCAAAGTGTAAGATGCAGACATAAGGGCTTTTATGAAATATAATAAATGACAAACCCTCGTCCCTTCTGATTACCTCACCTAGGTTTTCTGTAGGTTTTCATCTTTAGGGAAATCGTGAAAGATGAGGTAAGGGTGCCATTGTTTTTAAGAAGAAGGTACACCACAATAACACCGACGAGAGGAGGCGGCCATTGCGTCTGAATCAGTTGATGTAAACTTTAAGTGATGGCACACTACTTCTCTGATTAGAAGGTTTGGAACCAGGAAGTGTGACAAAGGTGCATTCTCTTACAACCCTAAATGCAACATAGCGTCGAAAATACACTATGTGGTAACCAGTTCACAAGCTTAAAATGGAAACATTTAATTAATAAAAATTGTTCATTTTAGGAGAGCTTTATGAGAGTGCAAATGAAATAATAATTTGAATATGCAAATAATAATCAATACCTGCAGCTCTAGAAATAATTAACTTTTCTTTTTTGGCTTGAGCACTCCCCGAAAAATATCTGTGCACACCCCTGTTGGTCTCTTTAGCAGGCAAGGAAAAGGAGGAGGGGGAGTGTTTATGGCCCCTGAAGAGAAGGTTCCAGAAAGTCGATGTGGTAACGTACTGACGCACTTTTGCCTCATTCAATAATTCTCTGCCTCTTGTTCCGCTATTGAACCCTGCAGCCGTGGTAACCGGAGCGGCTGGGACCCCCCGGACCGGACCGGAGCGAGGCGGATAACTCGGAGTTCGGGCAATGCTCATATTAAAATTACCTTTCCCTCATCTTCTCGCCGCAGAGGTCCCCGACTTCAATAAGCGCATTTGCCATTTATTTATAATACATATGAGGAAGAGAATAACGGCGATCTGTATGCACACACCGCCCAGAGGGAGAAGAGGAGGAGGAGGAGGAGGAGGAGGAGGAAGAAGAAGAAGAAGAAGAAGAAGAAGAAGAAGAAGAGGAGGAAGTGATTTCCATTTTAAAAAAGTGTGAGGAGAAGGATGAAAAAAGGAGAAAGAGGAAGAGGGGGAAAAAATGAAGAGAAATAGATGGAGGAGGAGGAAGATGAAGTGGAAGAGGAGGAGGTAGAGGAGGACAAGAAGGGAGAAGCAGAAGAGGAAGAAGAGAAAAGGAAGAGGAAGGAAAAGAGGAGGAGGAGAAAAAGGAAGAGGAGAAAAAAATGAAGAGAAAGAGGTGGAAGAGGAAGAAGACAATTAGGAGGACAACAAGGAAGAGGACATAGAGGAGGACACAAAGGAGGAAGAAGGGACAAGGAAGATGAGTAGGAAGATGGGAGGAGAAAAGGAGACAGAAGAAGAGAAGGAGGAGGACAAGGAGGAACAGAAGGAAGAAGAGAATGAGGAAGAAGAGGAGAATAGGGAGAATGAGAAAAGGAGAAGGAAGAGGAGGAGGTGGAAGACGAAGAAGGAGACGATTTTTAAAAAGTGGGAGGACAAGGAATAAAAAGAAGGGGAAGAGCAGGAGGAAGAAGAGAAGTAGAAAGACAAGGAGGAAGAGGAGGAAAATAAGGGGAAGAAGAGTAAGAAGGGACAAGGAGGAGGAGGAAGAGGAGAAAAGGAGAAGGATAAAAAGGAGGAAGAAAAAGAGGAATAAGGAAAATGTGAAAAGGAGAACGAAGAGGAGGAGGTTGAAGATGACAAGGAGCAAGAAGAAGGAGGAATAGAAAGACGGGAAGGAGGAGGAAGAGAATGAAGAAAATAAGCAAAAAAGGAGAAGGAAGAGGAACATGGAAGAAAAGGAAGAGGAGAAGGAGCAGGTACAAGAGGATGAGGAGGAGGAGAAAGAGTGGGATAAAGAAGAATAAGTGAGGCATGAGGAAGAGGAGTAGTAAAAGGAGGAACGGTCGAGTCGAGACGGAGTGAATCGTGAACGTTTTCGTAGCAACAGGCCAAGGCAGGAGCAGCAGATTCGAATAAGAAATGAAGGAGGGATGAAGAGCGAGTGAGCGTGAGGGAGAAGTGAGGGATGGAAGGAGGAGTGGAAGCCAGAGCCGGGCGTCATGCGGCGAGTCGGGTTGGCAGAGCGCAAATCAGCTACTTACTGACTTGACCAACGTTATTCGGAACACCTGAGAGAGAGAGAGAGAGAGAGAGGGAGAGAGGGAGAGAGAGAGAGAGAGAGAGAGAGAGGGAGAGAAACACATGAGACTGTTGGTTTCCATCCATTACCACATTCGATCATTAAAATAAATACACACAATTAAACACACGCTCTCTCTTTCTTTCCTCCTCTCTCTCCGCCTTCTCTCTACCACTATCTCTTTCCATTCCACTCTTTCTCTCCCCCTCTCACTCTTGTTCTTTCTCTCCTTTCTCCATCTCTGTCTCCTGCTTCTATCTTTTCCTCCCTCTTTTTCTCTCTCTTCCCCTTACCCATTTTCCTCCTCTCTTTCACTTTTTTCTCTCTTTCTCAGTCACTACCTATTTCAATCTTGCGCTCTCTTTCTCTCTCACTCCCGCACCCTCTCTCTCTTTCTCTGTCTTTTTTTCTCTCCCCCCTTCTCTCTCACTCTTGTTCTTTCTCCTTTCTCCATCTCTGTCCCCTGCTTCTATCTTTTCCTCCCTCCTTTCCTCCACTTTTTTCTCTCTCTTTCTCTGTCACTACCTACCACTACCTCTCTCGCTCTCTCTTTCTCACACCCGTACTCTCTGTCTTTTTTCTCTCTCCCCGTTCTCTTTCTTTTTCTCACCCTCTTTCCCTATCCCCCTCTCTTGTTCCCCCACTTTTTTCTTATCCTCCCTGTCTTTCTGTCTCGCTTTCTCTAACCCTACCTATCTATTTCTCTCTTCCTCTCTTTCTTTTTCTCCCCCCTTACTCCATCCCTCTGGCTCACCCTTTCTCTCCCTCTCTTTTCTTCCCTCTTTTGCCTCTTTTTCTCATTCTCTTTCTCTAACCCTCTCATTCTTTCTTTCTCTCTCACTCCCACTATCTCCCTCTCACCCCACATCTTTTTTCTCTAGCCCTCTCCCTTTCTTTCATGCACCCTCTCCTATTCTTTTTTTTTCTTTTCCTCCTCTCTTTCTCTGTTCCTACCTATCTACTTCTCTCTTGCTATCTCTTTCTCTCTCCTCCGCTCTTTCTTTTTTTGCTACTCCTTTTCACTTCTCTTTTTTTTCTTTATCTCCCTCTTTTCCTCTTTCTCAAACCCTACCCATCTATTTCTCTCTCTCTCTCTCTCTCTCTCTCTCTCTCTCTCTCTCTCTCTCTGTGTAACGGAGTGTGTGTGTGGATGACAGCAGGTGTGTTTCTCTCCTTCTGTAAGCAGGTAGTGAGGGATAAAGCCTCTCATCCTGCCTTCATCATCACTCATCACCCATCACCGTGGTGACGCTGCACTCCTTCACCTTATCACACCATCATCTCCTTTTACAGCTCCCTATCTCTCTCACACACACACAATACAATGCCACACACACACACACACACACACGTAATACACTCCTGCTACACACTGCTATTATATTATGTTTGCTATTAAGATTTTTTTCGACTTTTATTTGGATTTCCATACATTATACACTTACTCCAACATGAACAAACAAAATCTTAAAAACATTTTGCACAGTAATGTACGTGTGTGGATTACACAGTATATTATGTTCTTGAATTATACTGTATACCAGGTATTTGTGGTCTGTGTGTGTGTGTGTGTGTGCATGTGCATGTGTGTATGACACACACCTCTGCCTGAAATTGGCTTTTATACTGGCCTGTCCATTTATTCTGTATTTATATGTTTTCCAGTTAGCTGCATATGTAACCCTATCCCTCCTTTTTTCCCTCGCTGTGTGTGTGTGTGTGTTTTAATATTATATATACTGGACGGTAATGGGAGCAAAAGGAGCCGCTGTGTATTCTGCAGATCAGCAATTTAGCTCACATGAAGTAAAGCACTTTTTATTCAATAATAAAACAGCAAAAAGCCAATTTGGTTCAGAAGCCGAGATTAAAATGAGACTCAGTTGTAAAATAAACTCTATTATATACAAATGAGGTGAGATTTTTATCTTTATATCTCTTTCTCTGTTCTATCTATCTATCTATCTATCTATCTATCTATCTATCTATCTATCTATCTATCTATCTATCTATCTACGTACAGTGGATGCTCTTTGACTGTGGGAGGATCTCAGAGCACTGAGAGAAAACCCGCGGCAACACAAGGAGAGCACACAAACTCCACACAGAAAGGCCCTACGGCTGACCCGCGGATCGAATCCAGGACGTTCTCGCTGTGAGGTGACAGCGCTAACCACTGCACCTCCGTGACGGCCTGTATCTATTCATCAGTACATATATACAGGGTTGTAAAGACAGTGACACATTATATACACATTTATGACATCTTAATAGAGAGTGTGTGTGTGTGTTTTGTTCTTTTTGTGGACAGTGTTAAGCGGGAGACAGATGTTAACTATCACGTGTCATGTGATTAGATTAATTTTATATGAATGTGTCTGCTGCAGAGCCACACAGGAACACATTAGGCAGCATGCATTTATCACACACAACATCGATTTCTTGCCTCTCCACCTCTCCTGCTCTGCCTTCTATGCGTGTCTGTGTGTGTTTCAAAGCGATGCCAAAAATATATACACACACACAAACACACTTGTGTTACTATTTTTGTGAGCTATTTCCATAGACTGCCTTAGTGAGTACAGCAACACCTAACCCTAACCCTAACCTTAACCTTAACCTTAACCTCTGTAACCAAAAGCCAATATTTTACCTCAAATAAAATAGTTTCAAATAAAAGAACAATTTGTGTAAATCATTTCTCTTCATGGGGACAGGTCCTCATAAACACAATGTCCCCTCAAACCATGAAAAATGGTAAAAATGGATTCTGCAGTTGGTAGTGTAGGGAATTTGCTCTGTGATCGGAAGGTTACCAGTTCAAGTCCAGGACCGGTAAAGGTACCACTGGGGTTCTCATGAGCGAGGTACTGTCCCCAAGCACTGCTCTCTGTGCATAAGTGGACAAATCACAAATTTTCCTGTCTTTTAGAGGACAGGCAAGTCCTCACAAACCACCTAAATATAGAAACACACCTTAACCTCAGTAACCAAAGGTATTTGTGTCCAGTTCTGATTCTGGAGAGCCAGTATCCTGGATTGACAAGGTGTCAATGTTCTCAACTCAACTATATTATAAAACAGCCACAAAACCAGCCCTCCAAGACTGGAACTGGACACCCCTGTCTTACGGGGACCGGTCCTCACAATTGGTAGGGGCAGTTGGTAGAGTAATGTTTAAGCAGTTAACCCGGTGATCAGAAGGAATCAGAAGCCAGTTCAGGGACCGGACCGGTAAAGGTACCACTGAGGTAGCTGAAGCAGTGAAGCAATGCTGCCAGAAAGCTGCCCACTGCTCCTGCACGAATAGGTCAAATGCAGACGTCACATCTGGTCAGTAGTTGTGGTGCACTCTGTCCCTTTTCAAAGACAGCCAGGTCCTCACAAACCACCTACATACATGTACACACACACACCAATATAATAGCTGGGAAAGTCAAAACAGAAACTAGACATATTTGCATACATAATAATCCGTCTGTGTGATTCCACGTCAACACGGCCCGACGCAAATGACGTTAACGAGCACCTTTCCCACTCTTTCCCGTAATTATGTTGTCAAAACACACCTACAACGCAGCAGGAGCCTCAACCGTCACTAAACGAGCCGGAGATTTTCCTCCTACTCGGCTCGAAGTGGCTGACCGCTTACATTCATGCGCTCCTACTTCCTTCGTGGTGCTGACGAGATGCAATTAACTCTGCTAAATGTGCAGGCTGGTGGTGTTGGAGAGTAGTAAAAAGAAAAATTAACGCCACTCCTATCTTAAATACTTTGTTCAGTAGCTTATCAGTAGTGATGCTACTTTTAAAAGATTGCTTTCCCAATAACTAGCCACTTTTTTTACAAACATCGTTCTAGAAAAAAAAAATTATTACACTAGTAGCTGTTTTATTAATAATAAAACGTTATGATAAAATAAGTGAAATTGGCATTAACCTACAAAGTGTAACTTATTCAAACCAAAAATCAGAACACTGTCTATGGTTCTAAAATTTGCTATCTGGAAATGTCTCAAGTTAAGTCAAGGTTTATCTATAAAGTACACTGAAAAGCAAGCTGAGCTACACAAAAGTGCTGATCAACCACAACCTAAATAAAAATAATAATGACAACTATAATTACAACTAAACAGTCAATTTCCTGAAGCAACTGTGTGATTGATATGTGTGTGGCCAAAAATGGGATAGAAACCAGAAGAATTGTGAAAGCAAAAAATGTTTCTAGATGTCTCTGCTGATTATAGTTGAGTTAACTGTTACACTATGAACTGATAAATTCATATTAATTCACATCTCAAGAAAAAGTAATAGCACAGTTAATGCAGACACCTCCTTGTGGCAAGAAATAATAGAATGACAGCTTTAATGGTGGTGCCTCTTGTTGCCTAAAAGGAGAATAACTTATTCAACGTAAACAAAAGAATAAGAATCAGTATTGGGCTTGCGTTTTTGACAAGGAATGTAATAGTCCAGGTCTCTTGAACAAGCTTAAATTTAATCATATACAGAGTCTCTTAGGCAAAATCTGGAACTAGTTAAAGGGACAGAAAGTGGGAAGAAGAAGAACTCTAACTGAACATTTATTTTTACTTGAACAGACAGAAGCCATTGACGCTACTGAATTTGCCAGATGTTCATTATATGTGACCCTCCACAGCAAAACCAGTCGCTTGTCGCAAATTTTCAAAATTGAGTTATTATGTTTTCATGAAAGGACATAAATCAAGCTTCAAAACAATACCTATATGGAATGAATAGGACGACATATGACTGAGATATCAACATTCAAATAAGTCGGGTTTCTCCTGTCACGCCAAGTGAGAAACGGAGAAATCTGCCTTTGAAGTTGACTATCGCCGTAGCACTCACAGACGCTTGGTACGGTCGCGGCTATGTTACACGGATAGCCTACCTGCGTTAGGTTAACTGAACTCGGGAGACGAAGATGCATTCCGGAGAAATATCTTCACGCCAGTCAACGAGTGGATTTACCGTAAATATTGAAGTAGAGCGGTCAAAACAGAAACTTTTAACATTCTGCTGGAACTGAATTCCTCACCTCAAGAAAGTCATGTTTTTAGGATGGAAAGGGTAAGTTTTTCAGCGAAATTTATTCGTAGCAGTACAGTACAGACCTTCCACTGTTTCAAAACACTAAAAACAAAAAATCCAAAATTTTACCTCACGCAACATAAACGCTCGTTTTTCTCGGAAACCTCCGTTGCGACAAGCAACTGGTTTTTCCGTGGAGGGTCACATATATATAACTGTTGTCTTTTATTCATTTTTTTTTTAAAGATGCACATGGACAGTTACATCTTGAATTTCTTGGAAGAGTCTTATTTATAACATAAAAACATAACATTTGTTCACACTATGGCCCAATTACGGAACAGTTCCTTCGAAAATAATCGAAATTGGCAAATCTCTAAGTGAGTGATTTGTCATTGTGAACACATTACAGTACAGCACGCAGTGCACCACAACCAAATGTGAGCTCTCTATGTAACCCAATCCTAAAGGAGCAGTGGGCAGCTTTTTTGCCAGTTCCTGAACCGTCCCCTTGTTCATGAGCACCCTAACCACTAGACAACCATCACCCTGGATTACCAGATCGGGGCAACCTTCCAATCATGAGGCCAACTCCCTAACCATTACACTAACCAAACTTCACCCAAAAGTAATCGACGTAATAATCTGAGGTCTTAAAAACATTCATTAGAAAGAGTTTCTTAGCTTTAATAGTTGGGCACGTTCACCGTACAAACCATGTCAGTGAATATGAGTGAAAAGCAAGCAAAAACAAAAAATATTTTCGTTCATTCATCATAATTTAGGTAAACTTTTTAATAAATCGTGATATTGATTCGAAGTCATATCTTTCAGCCCTAGTTCCCAGTTCTGGGTGGGAAAACATAATTGGAAAGGGGATCTGCAAATTTACCTCCTACCCTTCCAACTACAACAACCCCTCCCCCCACACCCACCTTCCACCCCACCTCCCCCACAAGTTGTTTTCTTTTTTTTGGCTCGTGTCATTGAAACGACAGCAGAATACCTGGTGGCCTCATTACGGCGAGTCCGGCACTGGAGCATCCTGACCTTCACCGCATCTCATCTGTTTTTTATCCTTTTTTTCCTCCACCTCCTCCTCCTCTTCCCCCACCCCACGGTCCACCCGGACCAATCCCGAAAAGCTTATCTCCTAAATTTCCACCCCAGGCAAAGTTGGTAATTACTTTCCCAGACCACACTCGTCTCCGGGACATCCATCATCCCTTCTTTCTTTCTTGCCAGTCGTGGACTGTGACAAGAAGCGACAACCTCGGGTGCGGGCGGTGGGAAAAAGCTAGGAGGAGGAGAAGGGTGGAGGATGGAGGGACGAAGGTGGCAGTCTGTACAGAGGAGCTGCTTAAGTAATTTATTCCAGGGTGAAAATGACGGAACGTCTGGGCGATCCGGAGACCGGGATTGGATGTGGCGTGGCCGGGAGTGGAATTTGGGTTGCGGGTGGTGAGGGGAGCAGATTTGGATTGAAGGTGGCACCGGTCTTCGACTCGGTTAAAAAATTCTGTGGATGCAGGAATAATGGCTTCGAGGAAAACAAAAAATCAGACGGAAGAAACAAATATTTGAAAAAGAGAGATTACGGGCAGCTGCTGCAGAGAGTGAGATGTGGAGATGGCAAAATAAACAAGATGGGTCTCAGGGGAGACCCATCTTTTTTTCAAAAAGAGCTTTGAAAAATGGGAAGAAATAAACAAACAGCAGCACGGAAAAGAGGAGGATGAGGAAGGGAAGGAGGGAGGGAGTAAGGGAAGGAGGGAGGAAGGAAGGCCTCTTAGCAGGTGGGAATGTTAAATAGATTCAAGGAGTTTGTTGATCCGATGCAAACGAGTCAGAGAGAGTCAGAACTGACGTCTAATTCCAGAAGTTGGATTAATTTGAAATCTTGAGTCTTTTTGTCATTTTAGATTTTTAGTGAGATAAAATTGAGCTTTTTTCTTATTATTCTTTGCTTAAAATTGTTTTTGACATTAAAGCATATTAATATTAAAGAAAATTATTTAGACAAATATGCATGTATTAAAATGTGTGAAAGAATGCTCTGCCTTGTTTGTAGATTCTCTTTTACCTAAAAACAAAGCTCTAATAAGAAAAATTAGTGAATGTCAAATCTGTGAAAACTGTTGGTTTTAAGAACAAATTTCTTCTCAATCTTCTACTTATGATTAAAAGTATCAGCGCTACAACAAATATTTATTCCTTATTTAAATTACATTTGAAAATTCCGTAATAAGGTCTTACAATAAAAAGGAACCTGTGAAAATGAATACAGATGCGATAAATCAGCATTTAAACATGTTCAACATCAACAGCATTTAGTTTGGATCTGGCTATAAACTCTTGTTCCCATTTTCCATCTTTTGTTCTCGCTCTCTCGTTCTCTCTAGTGTCATTTGTCACTTCTGCTCATCTGAGACTCTACACACTTTAAACCCGGCTCTGATTGGCTGTGGCTGCGGTGGCAGCAGCGGAGGCTGGCAGGTTTTTAGGTAGGTGTAGGGGAGCGTTGAGTCGAGTTTGGGACATCTGTCCTGTTCACGGCCCTCGCATCAGCATCGTCCTCCAGAACGCTGCCCTGGATCTCCCCAGCGCTCGCTAACATCTGCCTCCGTGCACTAATATTAGCTAATTAAAAAAGAGAAAATGGGACGGCGGCTAGCTAGCGGTGTAACGATACACCCATCTACACTGATTGAGCAATCAACGATCCTGTAACATTGATCCAAAATGAAAACATCATACATATTGTAATGTCACTTTATATTGAGCAGTTGATTTGAATAAAAATGGTTGTTTGTTCCATTTAAATGTCTGTTTGAGTTCAGGAATGAAAATGTAAAATGTAAAATATATTTTTACTTTTTATGATTTGATATAAATGGTGTTAAATCAACATATGCCCTTACAAGAACAAAATGTTTGTGGCAGGATTGTGGCAAACTTGTGATTAATTTGTGGCAAACAGTGGAGTTTGCACGAATATGTTGCCATAATTTTGCTACTGTCAGCCGCTAATGGCAAACTTGTGACCAGGTGAGGATTGTTGAACCTTAGCAGTATTTTGGAGTTTGTGCCTTTGAATTGTACTCTTAGAAATTAAAGCTTCACTTTAATATTTGTCAGAATTTAACATAGAAATTTGCCATTTCAAGAACAGAACTATAGAATCAATGGTTTTCCAGAAATTTTCCACAGTTTTCCAGAAGTCCACCATATGAAATCCATATGAAAATATGACCTTGCTGCAAATTTGCGGCAACATCGCCAAAGGTTACCTGTTAGCCAGAAGTCAAAATTTCTGTAAGGATGATATTGTCTCATATCGATCGCTGGCTCCTGATCTGAATCAAATGGAAATCATACTGCAACAGACTTTGTGATATCGATGTTGACTCTTTGTCTGCTGAATTGATATAGCATTGCCACCATAATTTACCTTCAAACCTATTGAATCAGATACTGTAGTTGAAAATACATTTTACAAATTATACATGATGCATTAATACTTTAGATTTTATCTCTGAGAATAAAACTATATTTTTATCAACAGTAAGGAATATCAGTGTTGCAATGTATGCTGCATTTCAAATATAAATGATTTATTGTAGTTAAGTCAGTTAAAGCGACGTCTGCTTTGTGAGAGTTTGATTAAATTACATGATTAAATCCATCGTTGCTATCTACAGCCTCTACTGGCTCTCATGGCCTTTTAGCCACATTAGCATGCTGAAAAGTGCCAGATTTTTGCACAAAGTCGTTTTCCTTTCAGCCATCTCGAGAGTGCATTGTGGTAATGCTCTTACGGGAAACGACACGCTAAAAGACGAGAGAGCGGCGGGTGAGAATGTGCTTCATACGGTCGAGTGGATGTAAACACTCCTGTCAAGAGGCTATACAAGCTCCAAACCCTCATGCATAGAAATCTTTAGCTTTCAATCCAACACTTAGATAATTTCTGTGCTAACGGGAATAATTCAGGGTCGATGTCTGACTTATTCTCCAAAAAATGGCAGATAAGATGGAATTTGACAGATACTTGTCAGAAAAAGAGAGTTTCTTCCGAAATCGACACACTCCCTCTCCTTCTCACTACGAAGTCAAAACAGAAAAGCTAGCGGGAAGCTAAACCAAGCAGCGGTGTTGCCGGTGCATGTCTATGCAAACAGCTAAAAAGTTGTCTTAAAGTCCAGAGAAGAGTTTGTGAACAGCAAACAGTGCAATACGGGCAAGGCAAAAATCTCAATCCAAAAACATATCCACGATCAAAATAAGGGCAAACGAAGCATCCAAGGCACAGGCTAGAAATTACAGTCAACTATGGTCAAATCCCAAATATATGTCCAAATACACAAGAGACTTCTTACGACGCAGCAAGTTGACAATACTTCACACTTTCCTGGAAACTTTAGAGTTCTTAAATACTTATGAACTGAAAATGCTTTCCAAACTCAATCATTACTTCACTGTGAGCAGGCGAGTGTCGTGCAGGGTGAACAGCACCTGGCATCGTCACAAAACCAAAATTGTAACAAATACACCAAAGTGACTAAGACAAACTGAGGCCTATTACTATTACTGTGCATTTAGCAAACAGTTTTCTTAAAGCGACATACGCTTCGGTTAATATAACAGATTCTCATATCCATATTTCCTTTTTTTGGTTGCCATTGTTGAGATGAATGAGCATGTTATTAAGAACCTTTGTACACCTAGAAATGTTATGTTAGACGTTCATGTAACGTTACATTTTCGTTTGTGATCTAAATGAATGGGGACGCACCCACACCCTCCACACAATATTTTACACCCCTGATAGCTACTTTCATACACAAAAATGCAGCGCAATGTGCTTCACATTAGGAATAAGCTCTGGAAACAAACAAACAACCTAATAATTAGGAATTAGAGTTTTAATAAGTGTAAGGTGATAAAAGGAGCACATTAATAAAAAGAAATGAATAACAATAAAAAATGAAAATGAAATAATTACAAATTAGCAACAACTAAAAACAAAACAATGTAAATTTCTGTACACCTCCACCGCAATGTTGTGATCTTGTTACCACATTGGCTCACTCAATATACGTCAGGAAAGATATTAAATCTTAATTAAATTTCCAGTGTGGTCTAATTTGTCTCTGTTGCCCTGCCATATGGCAAATGCTAGCCGCGACCGGCTAAAAAAAGGGAGAGATTTTTATTCTATTATAGATGTGAAAATTCTTTATATTCCGAGGGGACAGAGCCACACCAGACCCCCTTTTTTTTACACCGTTATTAGTTTATGGATTTTTCTGCCCTCTGAACCCGGAGGTAAACCGTCCAGTCTGCCGTTCAGGACTTTTTTTAATAACGGCCTGTCAATCTAAAACCTCAACCTCCCCCAGAGCCACGTGGGTCCCAAAGCTGCTGGGTCACGTCACTCACTGAAAAAAAAAAGGAAAACTTGAGCTTATAACCACCAAGCAGCAGGAGATACGACCAAAAAATCGGCCTCATTCACCAAACCTGTCTCCATATTTCAGGTTTTCCTTAAAGGACATTTAAACGGTGTAATGTTATAATGAATAAATAACATTTAAATGTAATAAAATTTTATGGAAGTTAAAATCAAAGTGCTCTTCACCATCTATAGATTCTGTTCTTACGTAAGAACAAATCTTACGTAAGAACAAGTAAATGTTGGTGAAAGTCAGAATCTTGGTGAAAAATGTGGCTTAATGTGGCATGCTCCTTCCACCATCTTTATTATTATGTGCATATATCCCGTATGCATATATCCCGTGATCGGAAGATCGCAGGTTCGAATCTCGGACCGGTAAAGGTACCGTCCCCCAGCACTGCTCCCTGGATGCTGCCCACTGCTTCTTCATGGATGGGTCAAATGCCGAGGTCACATTTCATTGTGGTGCACTGTGTGCTGTGGTTAATGCAATGTTTTAAGAAAAGGGCTATGAAGGTTTAAAGGTTAGGCAGAGGTTAGCGGTGTCGCCTCATGGCAAGAAGGTCCTGGATTTGATTCCTGGATAGGTCGTGGAGTCTTTCTGTGCGGAGTTTGCATGCTCTCCCTGTATTCGCGTGGGTGTTTTCCGGGTGCTCTTGTTTCCTCTCACAGTCCAAAAACACATAGTTTAGGTTGATTGGTCACTCTAAATTCACCCTTATAGCTGTGAATCTGAGTGTGTTGGTGCCAGCACAGGGTTGGTCTTTGCCTCATGCCCAAAGTCCCCACAACCCCAATAAGGATTAAGCGGTTAAGATAATGAATGAATGAACGAATGAAGGGGAAAAGAAGGAAGCAATTGTATTATTGATAAGAAAAAGTAACAACCAACTACTCCTGGATGAGCCGAAAATATGCACCAGGCAAATCCTGCCCTTAAAGTGGCACAAAAAGTCCCACTCAGCCCAGGGTCCACGTTTGACCGTTCAAACCGTCCAGCATTGCAGCCAAACCCCCCCGACATGTATAAGGTGGTGTAATGTGATATAAAGTGGGTATAAAGTGGCTCCCAGCAGCATATGGTGGGCATTTACGCGTGTTGGTATACCTCTGGGCAGGTGGGCGACTCATTCAGGTGAAGTGGCTCGTGCCATCTGGACGGATCTGTGACTGGCATGACGGAAATCCCACAGACGTTTTTCATAAAAACCCACAAAAAGACTTGTCCCCAAACTCACCTTCCCCACGTGGGATTGAGGCCTCATCCACACGGATGTTCGAAATGAACGCCCTCTGAATGCCATACGAGTTTTTGCTGCGTTTTGTTGCTGCGCTCGACAGGCGTTTCACTGGCGTTTGCAATAGCATCGTTTTCCTCGTGTTCGTCGGGATTTTGACGCCAAGAAAACGTTGCGTGCAGCGTTTATTTGCCGCCACCCGAAAGCGCAGCCGGCCGAACGCCGGTGCTGAACGCCCGTGTGGATGCTTTGATTTGCTCCAATGAGCAGAAAAACGGTCGCCGTTCAGTCGGCGCTCACCTGGCGCCACGAACGCCAGAACAACGCCTGGTTCAGACGTCCGTGTGAACGAGGCCTAAAACTAAATAATTTGAGTCGTCTTGAGCAAAAACTTTGTTTTTACCTTTTTGCAGCAATATTGGGAATCCTTTGTTATATTTACTACCCAGTTAGAACAATGAACTAAATATTAACTTATGTAATTATATATATTCTTTGATTTGTAAAATCATACATGTGTCAAGAGCACCATCTAACAAAAAGGATCATTTTTAAAAGGGAAAGAAAAGTGGTTTAAAAGTGGTGAAAAAGGTCAAAGAGAAAAGTGAAAAGAATAAAAAAAGGAGGGATAAAGTGGTTTAATTGGACTGACAAGATGACAGCTGTTTGACAATTTAATGATGGGAAGTCAATGAAGAATTTTTTTTTTTTTTAAGTGAAACAAGAGGGTGAGACAAGGAATCTAAACTAAACAGACTACTAAAAAGGCCTTGTTGCCATTTTTCATATGAAAATATTGTTTATTTTCCTCCTTTAATTTCTTTTTTTGCTTTTTTCTGCACATACAGATGAAACCATGACTTCACACATGTGTTTTGTCTGTATCATGCGTGTAGTACGAGTTGAGAATTTACTAGATTAAAGCTAGTAAATAAGAACAGGAAGTGGGGTAACCGGATGGCAGTGTCCAGGGTCTGGGGTATTTAGGCCAGTGGGGTAAGAGTGTAATTGGGGCAGTGGTGTAATGGGGTAGTAGGTTCCAGGGCTCCGGGGTATTAGGGCAGTGGAGTAGTGTGGTCATGGGGTATAGCATCTGCAGTATTGAGGCAGCAGGGTATTTGGATAATAGGATCCAGAGTCTGGGGCATTTAGGGCAGTAGCTTGATGGTAATACGGTCCAGTGTCTGAGGTATATGGGCAGTGAGATAATGGGGCTTGCAGTATTGGGATATTGGGTAAAGGGGTCCAGGCTCTGGGGTACTTAGGCACTGGGGTAATGGGGTAATTGGGACAGGACATAGAGTATTGGGACTGTGTGGTAATAGGGTAATAGGGTCCAGACTCTGGGGTATTTGGACAGTGGGGTGATGGGGTGATGGGGTAACAGGGTTCGGTGTGTGGGGTCCAAGGTCTGCAGTTTTCGGGGTAGTAGTGTAACAGAGTCAGGGGTACTGGGGCCATGGGGTAATGTAAATGATAGATAGATAGATAGATAGATAGATAGATAGATAGATAGATAGATAGATAGATAGATAGATAGATAGAATGAGAGAGAGATGAAATATTCAAATTTAATTTTCAAAAATATGATAGAATGATTTCAGGTTTTAAAAGAGAAACCAAAAGAGGTAAAACACTTGCTTGCTTTTATTTTGGTTAAGGTTGTGTGTTTGTGTGTGTGTGTGTGTGTGTGCATGCATGAGAGGGAGAGAGAGAGAGAGAGACACTCACAGACGTTGGCAGTGCCCTTGGGGATAGGCAGGTAAGACCCGGCGCTCCAAGCTCGGCCCTGGAAGTTCCTCTTGCAGCGTCCGCAGTCGGGCCCCGTGGTGTTGTGCTCACACTCACAACTCAACTTCTCCTTATCAAACACACAGCTGTTGGCGTGCAGGTTACACTTACACCTGAAGGAGGGAAGAGATGAGAAAGAGAATGGAGGAGAGAGAGGAGAAGAGAGGAGAAAATGTTACAAAAACGTACATCTCACAAACCAGCCTCACAGATTTGGAAACAGAGAGATAGATCTGTCTTTCTGTCTCTCTCTTTCTCTCACCGTCTCCCTCTTTTTCTTTCTATCTTTCTGCCTCTCTCTCCATCTCTCTGTGACTTCTGTCTTTCTTGCCCCCTTCTATCCTCTTTCTTCCCTCTCTCTCCTGCTCTCTGTTCTCTCTCTTTCTGTTTTCTCCATGTCTTCATCTTCCACTCTTTGCCTCCTTTTCAATACCTCTATCTATATGTTGTCTCTACTTATCACTCTCGCACCTTCTCCACCTCCTCTTTATATCACCCCCTCACTCTATTCATCTCTCTCTCTCTCTCTCTCTCTTTCTCTTCTCTCTGATGGATGGCTTGTGTATAACTGTTCTGGTGGAGCAGCTGTAGCTGTATCCAGGGTCAGTGTTTAAGGAGAAACCTTCTGCTGCAGTACACACACACATACACACACACACACACACACACACACATACACACACGCACACGTACAGCTATCTTTGTGGGAACATTTCATAGACTCATAACTCTACAGCTAACCCTAACCCTAACCTCAGTAACCAAATACATCTTTTATACATCTCAAATAAAACATGCACATTTTCAATAAAGTCATTTCTCCTCATGGGGACCTCTCAAATGTCCCGACAAATTCCAAAAAAACCCCAAATACATGTGATTTTAGGGAACCCAACGGCACAGAAAGGTCCCCACAACACATAAAAAACTTGATACATACACACACACACACACTCTTTAATGTTGTTTACATTTATATCTTAAAATAACAATAATGTGGATTTAAGCATAAATCTTTTTTTTGGGGGGGGGGGAAATTAATATGAACGCTGGTTGCAGGACCCTATGAATCTCTGCCTGGGGCTTTCTAGACACACACACACTGACTTGTCCCAAATTGAGGTCAGTCGTAGTGTTGAGTGTCTCTTCAGCATGTTAATGTGTGTGTAAAGTGTTGTGTCTCTGTAGATTCCCAGATTCCAATTCTATAGCACAGCAGCTAAATATAGATTTACATAAGCTGGAATAAATATGCATGCACACACATTTATATGCAAGAAAAGTAAATCTCTTGACCTTAAGAGAGGATGAAGATCTTTCAGGGAAATACGAAAATCATTTCAAGGTCAAAACTATAAAAATGATCCATTTATTTCCATATTTATCGCCTGTACTTTCAGGGTATAAAGTGATATTTGTGTAGAATTTGAAGTTTTAAAAAGACATAGTTTATGCCAAATGTACAACAGTTAATATACAGTAGTTACAGTTAAATTACTGTAATATCATGCAGTTCTAAATCTTGCTCTACATGAATACTGTGGCAAGAAAAGTCGTTGCTATAAATTATGACATAGAATTTGATCAAAAAAGCTACATCAGAAGGAATGTCTATAGTATAGTTCATCTTAGCTAACGTAATGCAGCACATTAAATATTCAGAATAACGGCACATAATATCACACTACACAAACAAATGTCTATTTGACTAGGAAAGCCTAGTGTGTGTATGTGTGTGTGTGTGTGTGTCTGTGTGGGTGTGATCCTCTCTTCCTCCTCCTCGTCCGTTACTGATGTCTCACCACCGCGGCCACTGGAGATTTAAAACACTGTGCAAGGAATTTGTCTCATATCCCCTTTCAGATGTGTGTATGTGTGAGTTTGTGTGTGTGTGTGTGTGTGTGTGCGCGTGTGTGTCGGGGCGTTGAACCCGCTTTCCCAAACCGCCTCTTTCTCCCACACAAAAATGTCAGCATTGATTTCTCAGTGGAGAGGAGTGTGTGTGTGTGTGTGTGTGTGTGTGTGTGTCAGAGAGTGTTTGTGTGTGTCAGTGTTGGGGGGCAAGTGGATGAGTTTGTTTACTGCCACCGTTAACCGCGCGGAGGTGGATGCTATGCACCTGCTTACTTCCCTCGTTCCCTTGTTCCCTCTCTTGCTACTTCTCTCATGAGTGTGTGATTTTAAATATGTGCTTTAATGTGAGGATGTGCGGTGTGAAGTCGGCTCGTTTTTACTCTGGCGTCGGCCGACACGAGAGCAGTTCAAATACATATTAAATGATGTAAAAACCCTAAAAACTTTCTAAGAAACATCCTGCTAAATGTAACTGACTGCACTTGCAAAGCTACTTTTAAAAGACTAACTTTTGTAGTTGAGAAGTAGAGGAGTATTAGTAGAGTAGTGTGCAGTTAAGCACTAAAGTACTATTAGTAAATTAGAATGCTGTTAAGTACTAGAGTAGTAATTAGTAGAATAGCATGCAGCGGAATAATAGAGTAATATTAGTACAGTAGTGTGCAGCCGAGTACTAAAGAAGTATTAGAAGAGCAGTGTGCAGTTGAGTACTAGAGTAGTATTTACCAGAGTAGTGTGAAGTTAAGTATTACAGTAGTTTTAATAAAGTAGTATGTTGTTAAGTACTACAGTAGTATTAGTTAAGTTTTATGCAGTTGAGTACTAGAATAGTATTTACTAGAGTAGTGTGAAGTATTACAGTAGTATTAATAAAGTAGTATGTTGTTAAGGAGTTGTATGCAGTTGAGTACTAGAGTAGTATTTACCAGAGTAGTGTGAAATTAAGTATTACAGTAGTATTAATAAAGTAGTATCTTGTTAAGTACTAGAGTAGTATTAGTTAAGTTGTATGCAGTTGAGTACTAGAGTAGTATTTACTAGAGTAGTGTGAAGTTAAGTATTACAGTAGTATTAATAAAGTAGTATCTTGTCAAGTACTAGAGTAATATTAGTTAAGTTGTATGCAGTTGAGTACTAGAGTAGTATTTACTAGAGTAGTGTAAAGTTAAGTATTACAGTAGTATTAATAAAGTAGTATGTTGTCAAGTACTAGAGTAATATTAGTTAAGTTGTATGCAGTTGAGTACTAGAGTAGTATTAGTAGTGTAGCTGAGTTCTAGAGTAGCACTAGAAAAGTAGTCTGCAGCTGAGTACTAGAGTAGTAATAGTAATGTGCAGTTGAGCATAAGAGAGGTATAAGTAGAGTAGAATGCAGCTGTGTAATAGAGAAGTATTAATAGAGTAGTTTGCAGTTGTGACCTTCCTTGAATCTGTTACAAATCACATTTTTGCCATTTTGTAATTTCTTAATTTTTTACCTTCCTTCAACTCCATGACTTCCAGCAAACCATGCAGGAAACCTCACTAACCGACTTATTTATTATGTTATTTTTGCCGTCGGCATGGTTTCTTCGAAAAGCCTTTGCTATCATCCAGTCACCCGGAGCGACAGACATGGGGGGAGAAAAGGAGTGGAGTGCGGGAAGAAAAAATGTGGTAATGGAGTCTAATCCGGACGTTAATGACACGTCTCTTGCTCCAGACAAAGCTTTGGGCGTTTGTCTGTCTTCGTCTCCGTCTCTGTCTCAGGACCTCATCCTCCCTCCACTCATACGGCTTCACCCTTATAAATGCACTTTTTTTTGTTTGTCTCCCTATTTCAATGAGACACGTAGCCTCAGGGCGCCTCGGAGAGAACGGCAAGCCGAATCCGTCGGAGGTCACGCTGCGTATTCATAGAGAATACCCACGAGGCCGTGCGCTCCAATTGCTCAGACAGGTTAACGCGCTACAATGGAGATCAATGCTGTATATCTCTTTACTGTCTTTCAAACTCTCTCTCCCTCAAATGCACACAGGCTTAAAGTTCTTCTTGAATACAAAAGCAGAGAGGAAAATAAGCGATTTATTGTGAAGCTTTTTATTTGTAATCTGAAGAAATCGTTTTTTTGCTGCAGCAAGTCTAACGATCCGACGACCTCCAGAATGACAGAAATGAGAGGGATGGGGTTGGTCCAAGCGGAGGAAAAAATGAAAGACATATTGTGTGAAATCTGTATATCATTAGTTGAGTCAGTTTTTATTTAAATTTAAAGAAGAAAACCAATCCTAAAAATCATTCTTTTCAAATACAAAATTAAAGATTTGTGGGTCATTTGTTCACATTAAAGCAAAAACTCAAACCCAAATAACCCCGAAACACATTATACACACAATATTCATTTCCAGTGTTGGCCAAGTTACTTCCTAACTGTACCAGACTATCTATTACTAGTTAATGTTATTTCAAAGTAATTGGTTCCATTACAATATTACTGTCTTTGAATTGTAATGTGTTAGCTGACTACTGCATTACTTTTGAGTTACTTTCGCCAAAATAAGTGTGGAAGCAGGACCTGGCATTGTAAAATGCTAAAATGTAGTTTACTGCAGTTCATTCTACATCCAGTGGAGGGTGATGTGGTGCAGCACAATGACTGTAGACATACACTCTGTAGGAAATAGCTCTTGTACTCAAACTATTTTTCTCTTGTGCCAAAGGTCTCGCATTATTAATAAAATCAAAACAGCACCAAATTTCGGGGTTAAAGTGTGTTGTAAAGTGTGTTGAAATATGTAAAGAGTATAATATTAGTAAAAATAATTATTAATCCCTTACATTACTGTGCTACAGCAAAAAGTAATACATTACTGTAATTGTATCACTTTTGTACCACAGTACTCCCAACAGTGGTCATTTCCAAAAGTATTTAGCACTCAAATAAAAACATAAAAATATTTATTTCTTCTGCGTGTAATTTTGTGGTCACAGCACTTGGACTCACCGAAAAACCCCCAAAATGGAATATTATTGTGTATTTTCTGTTTTTCCTTTTTTATTTTTGAAATTGGAAAACGACTTGCTAAGTTTATTATTGCTGGTTTTGGAAATGAATATTAAAAAGAACATCACTTCTGGGTGCTACTCACATCCTATGAAAAACCCTAATGAAATGCAAGTGTGTATTTTTTGTTTGATCCCTTTTTCATTTGAGCTCAAAATGGAAAACAGTTATTAACTTTTGTTTCTGATTTGGTAGCAAATATTGGAAAAACAAAATTGGGGGGGATTTTGCTGTTTGGTATTAATATAAAAAATGAATGAACAAACACAGACTGCGTCTCCTGGTAAAACCGCCTCAATGTTCGCCATACTTTTCTGCCTGTACGAATTTTCGCTGTAGCTCCCTCCCCTAACTCCGCCCCTCACATCTCTGTGTAATTAATAGCAATTAGTTCCGACGGCTGCCGACATACGCACGCTCGGCCTGCTGATCCCGCGGAAACGAGGCGGGAAAGAGCTGGGCGGCCGTTATGGGCGCTAAATAAGTGAGGCAATTAAATTTAATCAAACGTGCAGGTGCTGTTGTAACGTGGCGAGCCGGGTCACTGACGCTATACGCATAACTGCTAACGCTCGAGTCAGCAAATAAAACGCCCGGCGAGCAAACGAGCTGTGTGTGTGTTCATGTATTTATGAGATTGGTGAGGACCTGTCCCCTAAAACTATGATTTGTCAATTTTTATGGTTTGTGGGGACATTTGTGGACAAATTGAAACGGACCACTGCGAACGAGGCGAGGGTTAACGAGGCCTGGCATTCCCACATTGGTGAGATTTGTCGCGGCTGAATGCAGCTCGCAATTACGAATGGGAATAAATATGAGAGATAATTCCAACACTCGGGTTCCTTGAAGACAGATGTCGAAAAGTGAGGAAATTCTTGATGACACTGAGAACCTGGATTCAGCACGTATCTCCAAGTTTAGGAACTGGCATTAAAAGCTAAACCTTAAAGTAGTCATCTCAAAGGAGGCTGTGGTTTCGAATTTTACCTCCAGCACTACTATCACTGGGTCCCTGAGCAAGACCCTTGGCCCCAAGTTGCTGCAACTTGCGAGACTGTCCCGGAAACTGGGAAACCTATCCGTGAAGGAGCAGTGGGCAGAACCCAGAGAGCAATGCTTTGGGACGATACCTTGCTCACAAGTAACTCAGTGGTCCCTTTACCGGTCACGGGTCCAGCTCTGTAATCGTTACAATACCAACTGCACCAAAATGCATTGTGAGAAGTTGGATTCAAACCCACACCTCCAGGGGAGACTTCAACCTTTTACATAGTGCTTTGTCCATCCTGACCTCATAGCGGGTAAAAAATGTTGGTGTGAGTAGCTGGATCTTAAAATTCTTGCCCCGGGTATAGCCATAATCTTCCCCGGCTGGATACACTCAAGGGCTGATTGAGGAATTGAAGCTACGACATAAATACAAATGTCTTGCTGGTCCATAATAACAGTTTAAAAGCAGGTCATATTTAGGTTATGTATTGTTTCATGTGTGGGCTTATTGCTTCAGAGGGCAGTGATAAGGCATTGGGGACACAGTTAATAGTGTAACAGTTAGGGAACTGGCCCTGTGAGTGGACTGTCACTGAATTCCGGACCGGTAAAAGTACCATTGAGGTACTCATGAGCAAGGTACCGTCCCCAAGTACTACTCCCTGATAGCTGCTAAAAAAGCTGCCCACTGCTCCTTCACGGATGAGTCAAGTGCAGAAGTCACATTTTATTGACAAGTTTGACAATGACAAGTAACCGCTTATATATTTTGGTACCAAGTTGTCCTGTAATTTTTAGATGTAAAATTGAAATTTTAAAATGTGCAATTGTAAGACGCACAACTATTTACAGTGAATGAGAACAAAGTTGACAGTTGGTATCATAAGAGTTAGGGCTGTTACCCTGTGATCAGAAGGTCGCCGGTTCGAGTCACAGACTGGTAAAGGTACCACTCAGGTACTCATGAACAAGATACCGTCCCCAAACATCGCTCCTTCACGGATGGGTCAAGTGCAGACGTAACATTTGGTTGTGGTGCACTGTCTGCTGTGCTGTGTTCACAATGATAAATAATCACTCACTTTCACATAAGTGTTTCGTTTTCTTCAATATTTATCTTTGACTCATTTGTCCCGTCTCTGTTCATCTCCCCTAATGGTCCAAACCTTGTGTAGGTTAATTTTATTGTTTAAGTATTTGGTGTCAGTTCCATTCGTCTCCCTTTTAGATTGATTGATATAATGGTTCTGTTGTTGCTTAGATTTCCCTTTTAGATTTCCTCAATATGTTAAGTTTGTTTGTTTAGTTTAATCAGTTCTGTTATTATGTTCCCCTGTTTCACAGTACTTGCAACGATAAAAATGAGATATTCTGTTATTTAAATGGAACATTACGTGTGAGAAAAAAATACTGCCTTAAAATAGTTTGTCCCTTTCCTGCACTTTTAGTTTATTGAAATGCAACCTTTGGAATGCAGCTTTTTTGCAACCTCTAGTGTGTTCATTTGTACACTTACATTAAAAAGTAATTTCACTGATAATCTAGACACAGATCCATGCATAAAGTGTCTGATTTCATAGAGTTTAGCAGAGTATCAAATAATTCAAAGCTGATTTATCTCAAAACTGGTTTGTAAAATGAGACGAGTTTAGTGTCATGCAGCAGCTCATTAGCGATCATACATGCAATGCAAACTTTAAAATGGCCTTACGCTGAGCTACAATACTACTGCTCGAAGCTGTTTATTATTCTTTATTACATATACAAGGGTTTAACTTTAATAAATGTAAATCCAGAAATACCAAAATGGCTAATTAGGAGTCCGGCTAAGCAATCTTGTATCATTGAGATGATACAGAGCAGCAGAAATCAGCTTAATGAAGGTGTTCGGAGAGTCCTTCTGAGTTTTGTATTTTGTTTGCGAACTTGAATATGCCAGACGTGTAATTCATGTGATTCAACTCAAAAATCACTGATCAAAAATGCTTCACGAAGCAGAACGGTATAGAATGTTTGCTGATTACGCATTAGAGCCGCGACACACAGACCTTCGATCAATAAAAATGACGGACGAGTGAAGAGCGAGCGATCTGCTGGAGCGCAGGTTGTATTGCATTAGTAAGCAAAAGAGAGAGAAGGCAGATCACTGTCAGTGTGATTCTGCTGATGAGCTAAATGAAAGCATTTGTTGTTTTTATTCTTGTTTGGGAAATATCTATAATTTCCTTTTATGCTCTGAGTAAAAAAAAGGACCTCAATACTAGGGATGCACAATAAGGAAATTATTACCCAATATTTTCATGCTTAAATCTGCCGATACCGATGCCGTTAAAATGAGTCAAGTGCGAGCGCAGGCAGAGTTGCATTTGTAAAGACATTTTGTTTGACAAAGGTTACACTGCGCACTCAGAATTGTGCCACAAAAATAGTGGTAAAATAAATAAAATAAAACAAAACTGAAATTTCCATCACAGCACCGAGTTGAGCGAGGGCGGAGCATTTCAAGCACATGCACAACATTTTAAGAAAAAGTCACAATGTGGTGTACCAAGTCAAATAGGGCGTGCATGACACTCCATGTTCACTACCTAGGGCCGTTAAGCTACAATCCAGGCTATTTCCTGAGATGCATGTTACTGCATAGAAAAGTATGATGAAAGCTATTAAGTGCGGCAGTGCACGCCACAAGACACAGCCCATGTGTCAGCTCATATCTGGTAAGTGAGGCAAGAGTGCAGAATTTTGCCACAAAATAACACTGTTGGAGCCATTGTGTGTGCATGAATGTACAAATATTTGGATTTAATATTTCATAACTATTTGCAATAGAAAGTAGAGATATAATGTTTCTGGAACTTTCCATAACTTTCCATGTACAGTGTTATGTAATAGAATTATATTAATACGTATACACGTTAAATGTACTACTGTGTAACAACAGAAGTAATACGTTCCTTGTGTGTCGTAATCTGATTGGATCCTGAAATATATATGGAGATGCAAGAAGGTATGGAACTAGAACTGTAGAGCTGAGAACTTACAGTCTTTTGACCATCACGTAACGTCACGTTAAGTATCTTTGTAGTCTTAGGGATTCATCTTTTGCTTGTAACAGTCTAAGTTGCAGTAAAGAAAAAGACAACGAAAGAAAACTCAAGACTCAAGACTCTTTTTTGGATAAGTGTCGCGTGCAAAGAAAATTCAGAGTTTGAGGCAAGAGAGGCAGTGCGAGCTGTACTGCACTCACTAACACCATACATTTTAAGACAAAAGACGTGGGGGCCATATAAAATCCCACTTCGGATTCTGGACATGCCTGGCACTAGCGCTACCTTTCCCATGTACAATAAATGTGTTATAAAATATCAGCTGAAAACATTGGGCAAATCTAAGCATCGGTCCGATGATGATGATGACTGAAGAAAAGCAATTATCAGCCAATTCTGATATTATCGTGTGTCCTAACTCAGTACCTTTAATTCTTACCGTGGAAAGTGTTGACCGATTTCACTCTTGCATTCAGAATTAAATTTAAGTGATTATTATATTGATCACCCCAACTTAAACGTCTAGTCAAAGTGAACTTTCTTCCATCTCAGATATATACAGAGAGACAAGACAACATGGCTCCAGTTTGTACAAATACAAACATATAAAAATAAACTTTAAATATAATCTCTAAAGTAGTATATAATAAAAATGTGGCATTTAAGCTTCTATATCTTGTAAAATGACAACTGCAAAACAACATTCTAACTTGTAACTTAACTTGAGCGGCCACCAGATGGTGCTAATGTGTTGTTTGTTTTTGTCCTGTCTTGTGTCTGTCAGTTATTTTCCTCTGTCCTGATTTCTTAATTTAGTCTAATACTGTTACACCTTAGTTAGCTTAGTTCTTCGTTTTACAGATCTGTTTGTTCATTGGTTTCTGTTTAGTTTACACCTATAATTAGCCCAGTTCTGTTAATCTATTGGTTTAGCGTTTAGTATCTTATTGGGTGGAATCTGTTAGCACTGCTTGAGGACAGTGCCTCAGCGGTGCCTTTACAAGTCTGGGACTTGAACCGGCGACCTTGTGATCACGGGGCCGACTCCCTAATGGTTAACTTATAACACTACGCCATGCTACGATACAAACCAACGCTAGCACAGTAGGTCAATATTTTGCCAAAAATATCGTGCAGAGCTCAGATTTCAATGGAATATAGAAACTATCATTTTGGATATGCATATTCTGTTTCATGAGTGTCTGTGATTCCATCTCACTACTGAACAAGAACACTGATAACATTTTTACACACACACAGTCACATAGGCAATAGAGTCTCTGCCTTTACACACACACACACTCTGATTATCTGGGTGGGATGAAACATCTCAGATGAAGTGAGATTAAGCGTTGGGGCTCTCACTTCGCCTGTGCTGATATAAATTCTCCTAATCCATCAACAGATGTTTGCAGACATGTGCAGATGTGGAGGAGGACAGAGGGCGGAGCTGCAGGGAGAAGGGCGGAGGGAGTGTGGTTCAGAGAGTAGGGATGGTGTTGGGTAAAAAAGTGGACAGGTAGGGTAGTGGTGCAGGGTAGGGGAAGGTAAGTGTAGGTTGATGTAGAATGTAGGGCTTAAATTAGGATTAGAGGGGTAGTGGTGTGGGATGGAGTTTGGGGAGGGGTTTAGGATAAGAGGTGTGGTTGGAGTTGGGTGGTGGTGTAATCTGAAGTTTAGGGAGGGCTTTTGAATAAGAGGATAAGAAATGTGGTTTGACATTGGGTGGAGGTGTAGTTTGGGGTTTAGATGAGAGGTTTGGATAGGGGTTTGAGAGGGTGATGTAGGTTGTGGGGTGTGGGGAATAAGGGGCTGGGGGTTTAGAGGAGGTGTAAGAGGGGAGGGGTAGTGGTGTGGGGTAACTGCAGGGTTTAGATGAGGAATGAAGGATGGGATGGGAAAGTGGTGTAGGTGGGGTTGAATTTGGGTTTAGAGGTGTGGTTTCGGATTAGATGTGTGGTTTATCGTGGCGTAGTGGTGAACATTTAGATATAGAGGAGGGGCTTAGGATAAGAGGTATGGTTTGGAGTGGTGTAGATTGGGGTTTAGAGGAAGGAGTTTAGGATAAGAGGTGTGGTTTTTCGGTGGGATAGTAATGTAGGTTGGGGTTTAAGAGGTGTTGTTGGGGTGGAGTAGTGGCATAGTTTGGGATTTGGGGAGGGGTTTAGGATAAGACGTATGGCTTAGAGTGGTGTAAATTGGGGTTTAGATGAGGATTTTAAGTAGTGTGTTTTTTGTGGGGGGTAGTAGTGTAGGTTTAAAGGAAGGACTTTAGGATAAGAGGTGTAGTTTGGGGTGTGGCAATGGCGTAGTTTGGGGTTTAGCAGAGGGGTTTATGATAAGAGGTGTGGTTGGGTTGGGGTAGTGGCATAGTTTGGGGTTTATGGGAGGGATTTAGGAAAAGAGGTGTGGTTTGGTGTGGGGTAGTGTTGTACCTTAGGGTTTAGAGGAGGGGTTAACAAGGTGTGGTGTGGTTTGGGGTGGGGTTATGGTGTAGGTTGGGGTTTAGAGGAGAATAGAGTGTAGAATAAGGTGTGTGGTTTGGGGTGGGGTAATGGTATAATTTGGGTTAGAATTTTCAGCTAGAGGAAGTTCTAAGAGTAAAGGGTCTGGGTTGGGGTGGGGAGGTGATGTAGGCAGGGGTTTATGGGTAGGGTTTAGGTAAGGGGTGTGGTTTGAAGTGGGGCAGTGGTGTAGGTTGGGGTAGATTATAGGTTTAGTGGATGGGTTTAAAATAAGAAGTATGATCTGGGGTGGGGTAAATAGTTTGTGATGTGGGTGTAGGGAAAGGGATGAAGGAAGGGTTGGGTATTGATGTAAGCTGGGGGTAAGGGTTAGGGTTTAGGATTAGAGGTATGATGAGGGGTTTTAGAGGTGTGGTTTAGGTGGGAAGTGGTGTAGGTTGGGGCTTAGATAAGGGGTTTCAGACATGCGGTTCGGGGTGTGATAGTGGTGTAGATTGAACAGAAGTTGTATGCAGGAGAAGATGTGTTGTTTGGAGTGGATTAGTGGCATATGGCGGGTGTAGCTAAGGGGATAGTCTCTGGTAATAGTAAAAATCACTGTAGGGTGGCAGTGCGGGGGTATAATTTTGGGTGTAGTGTGTGGTAGTAACTGAATGATGCAGTAATGTTTGCGGTGAACTCTTGGAGGGGGTTAGTGTAGGATGTGTGCAGTGTGTAGGATGGCTGTAGGGAGAGTGTAAGGGTGAACCTGAATGCTGAATGTGCTGAATGTGTGCTGTCAAGCAAAAAATAATGAGAGAGAGAAAGAAAGGGAGGGCAGCCAGGATGAAATGAAGGTGTTTCATGTCGAGGTGAGCTATTTTGTCCCATTCTGCTCCTAACTGTTCTTCCACTTCTTCTCTTCTTTAAAAAAGGTCAGAAAAGGTTGTGGTTAGAGGAGAAGGTGGAGATGGAGGGATTTCCATAGTAATTCCTCAGCGTTGAGGTGAGGCGCTAATGGCCAAGTTCCGCAAGCTGAGTATGAATGAGTGAATGAATGAGTTCAGGGTTGTTAATCTCATTTCGAAAGAACTTCACTCTGCTTCCAATCTGCAGTCCTTCTGCACCATGGACACACCACAATGATGAGCCTCACACACAAAGGTACACCACAAAGCAGCAGTGTGTGTGTGAGGAAACCAAGAGAAAGAAATGTAGGACAGAAAGAATGCAGAAAAAGACATGATGAGGGGTCAAAAGAGGGACAGATGTCACTCAATACACACACACACACACACAGCCTGTGTTCCTCATTTGAACGCTGCCTCCACATCGATGATCCACAAGCTTCTCTTTTATTCTTTGTCTGGCTTACACAAAAAATATCATAAATATTTACACATTTATTTAAACAATATATAAACTTCAATTAGACATACTGAGAGCTCAAAATAAGTGTGTGTGGAAACCGAGACAAAGAAAGGCAGTACAGACAAAAGGGAAACAGACTTGATGCGAGGTTGCAGCGAGGTTAACAGATGTCCCCACATGAGCCTAGCATCTGCATCCACAATTTGGAACACAAGCTTTCTTTCTATCCAGTCACAACGAGTACAAACAATGTGTACGCTTCAATTAGACGTATATAGCACAGTATAAGCAGTGTGTGTGTTCATGTCTTATACTGCTCTACCTCTTCCTTAATTGGATGTCCACTGCTTTAAAAGTTCCTCAGGCTGTGCACCTGCGAACCATGACGAGAAAAAGAGAGAGAGAGAGAGAGAGAGAGAGAGAAAGAAAAATGAGAGAAAGAGAAAGAGAGAGAGAGTGGGGAAGAGGGGAGGAGATGACGAGTAGAGTGTGATGGTCTACAACAAGTCATATCTGTGTAGCCCAGCTGGTTGCTCTGTGTGTGTGTGTGTGTTGGTAAGATGCCTGTCTGCCATTGGGATTGTGTGTGTGTTAGCAGATGTGTGTGTGTGTGTGTGTCCCGCTGCTCGGCCCCCAGATCGCATCTTTAATTAGCGCTCGTTAAAAAAGCTGCAGATTTGCTTTTTTTCTGCCTATTGTTTGTGTAAATTATTAAAAGTCGACAGTAAACATATAAACCCCCCGAGGCCCCGCCCACACCCCCGCTGTCAACACGTCAACATCCTGACGCCTGCCAGGGGAGTGTGTGTGTGTGTGGGTGTGTGTGTGTGTGAGAGAGAGATTGTGTGTGTGCCACTGGCATCCCTTCTCATGACAATAGAATATTACAGAAGAACATTACAAATCTGATCTGTTTTTATTTAAATACGAAAGAAGAAAAATAAGCCTGCTTTGCTCCAAATCCTGTGATAACACTGTGAGGTGTGTGTCGGTGAGTGTGTGTGTTTGTGTGTGTGGCTGCAACGCTTCATCAGTGTTGTGGTCCTACCATTTCCGCTTCAGTCCTCTCACAGGAGGTGAGGTTTTGGTTGGTGCATCTCCACACACACAGACTCACACACACACACACACTCCGTTGCCGCTGTGAAATATTTATCAGGCCGTCTGGCTGAAACAACCTGAACTCATGAGATTTTTCCTCTCTCCTCATTAGACTGTTTTCCTGTCAAATCACAACAGGGAGCTACACAATACACTACACCACACCTCACACTCTCCACAACACTACGCCTCACAGTCCCCAACACCACATCTCACGCTCTCCCAATACCATACCTCACACTTCCCCAACACTACACCACACACTGTCAAAATACCACACTTCACACTCCCCAACACCACACCTCACAATCTCCTAACACCACACTTCACACTTCCCCAACACTACACCTCACACTGTCCAAGACCACACCTCACACTCCGCAACACCACACCTCACACTCCGCAACACCACACCTCACACTCCCCAACACCACACTTCACACTTCCCCAACACCACACCTCACACTGTCCAAGACCACACCTCACACTCCGCAACAACACACCTCACACTCCGCAACACCACACCTCACACTTCCCCAACACTACACCTCACACTGTCCAAGACCACACCTCACACTCCCACCAACACCACACCTCACATTCCCCCCAACACCACATCTCACACTCCCCCAAACACCACACCTCACATTCCCACAAACATCACACTGCAAACCACCGCACAACTTACTCTTTCCAACACCACACTTTACTCTCCCAAGACCTTCCATCTCGATCCATCTTGGCCCTCCTCTGACTCCATCTCACATCTGCCAAAAGCATGTTGTGATGCCACAAGCATGCACCACGCAAGGCAGCCTATCAGGTGCCAATTCAACACCAATTAGAGCCCACCACACATCACACTGCCCAACACTACACTTCCCATGTCAGTTTCCTAACACAATGCTAACACACTAGTAAGCACAGTGGTGTGGAAAAGTTCTCATGGGGTGTGAGAGGGCGCTGTGAGGGAGCAGTGTGGGGTAGTAGAGGGCAGTGTGGGCTACATACTAGAGGACAACATAAGGTGTGAGAGGACACTATGGTGTGAAAGAGAGCAGTAATGATGTAGAAGAGGACATGCATGAACCGGTGAGGCCAGTAGAGTGTTACATATCGTCAGAGCAGGACGTGTAGGGCAGGAGGATGCTATACTTCGTAGTAGTGAGTTGTTTAAGGCAGGAGAGGGGTGCAGAAGGAGAGCAGAGCGCTCGTAATAACTAGAGGAACATTTGGGAAAGTCTCCAGAGGTTCACACTGATTACCTTCAGCAGGCAGTCACCAGCCATTCCACCTCCAGGGAAAAGCAGCATTTTACTGAGTGGACCTCTCTTTATTTTGTTGTTGTTGCTGTGTGTGTGTGTGTGTGTGTGTGAGTGTGTGTGAGTGTGAGTGTTTCTCCTTGTCATGGATTTCTGAGTCAAACCCAATTTTGTACAGGACATTAAAAAGGGGTGGGGTGGGGGGGATGTGTGCAGTGCATTTTCTTATACATGTATTTTTCTGCCGCATACCGTCTGCCCTGCAAATGAGAGCATTTCTGGGCCGACACTGTGCGGATACGGGAGACTAATGACCGGCTTTCTGTACTGCAGTCCCCCCGGAGCCTGGGGCAGGGGCCACATCCTGGGATACAAACTGAACCGAGCTTGGGGCAGCTGCCGTTAGGAAGGAGGAGCCCCTGCATTGCAATCTGCATTCCCTTCCTCCTGTTCACACGTTTAATCCCTACATGGCTCCTATTGTAGTTGAACATCAGATTCAGACTCACTTTTATTAGCCGAGCATTTTGGTGAGGCTACTTTTAAATAGTAGCTGGTCAAGCTACAAATACATAAGATCCCAGATGGTAAAGGTAACACAAAGGTACTCATGAGTAAGGTACCGTTTCCGAAACCTGCTCCCCGGGTGCCTCACATGTTAGCTGTCCACTACTCCTTCATGAATTATGCATCACTACTTGTAAAAAATAAGGTTACTTTTAAAGCTACAATATTTTATAACTAGCTTCTATACTGATAAGCTACTAAAATATACTTAGTCAGTAGCCTCGTTACTTGTATGTAACAACTCCTCAACAGTTCGGGGAGTATACATGCCATAGCAGTGGTTTCTTGACCGTGGATTAAGCCTAGTCTTGGACTAAAATTATACTGAGTAATTATTTGTCATTATGAACACAGCACACAGTGCACCATAACCAAATGTGCCCTCTGCATTTGACCCATCCGTGAAGGAGCAGTGGGCAGCTTTTTGGCAGCGGCTGGGGACGGTACCCTCCTCATGAGTACCTCCGTAGTACTTTTACCAGTCCAGGACTTGAACTAGCGACCTCCAACTATGAAACGAACTCTAACTATTTCATTACCAGCGGCCCCATTCACAGTACCAATGGAGACTTTCCACTGAAACTCAGTTTGTCTAGGCGTAGGCTTAGTCCTAGTTTGTGAAACTGGCCCTACATACCAATATAACTGGCTGTAAACAAAGGGAGGCAGTGTATAAACTTTTATGTACTTGCAAAAAGTTTCTAATGTATGTGGGCGGTTTAGGAAAATCAGTCAAATATCTGATAATTGGAGGGAAGGATTCCGATGATTTTTGACCAAAAAAAGTGTTATTGCACAACACAGTGAGGATAAATCCAACTTCATGAGAAATCCCACTGCCAAACGTGTCGGGAACACAGACGCTTGTTGTATTATGTTGTGAGAGAGATGGAAACAGAGATTGAGTCTGTGGGCTGTTAAATGAGATAGACGGGTTGATGGAGAAACAGAGAGAGAGAGAGAGAGAGGGAGAGAGAGTGAGAGAGACAAAAAGTGAGACAGCACCCAGATGGGGATACAGATATAGACTCGGTAGTGAGAGACGCACAGAGCAGGAGAGAAACAAAGAGAATGGATTTGCGGGTTACAATGTGTAGAGGAGTGTAAGAAAGAGAGAGAGAGAGAGAAAGGAGACAGAGAGAATCAGAGGCAAATATATGATGAATGAATGGGCAGACAAATTAACGGATAGATAGATAGTTAGAGAGAGAGAGAGAGAGAGAGAGAGAGAGAGAGAGAGAGATAGATAGATAGATAGATAGATAGATAGATAACCAGAGATATACATATAGATGGATGGATGAATGGAAGGATGGCTAGAGGGAGGGAGGGAGGGAGGAAGAGAAGGATGGATGGATGGATGGATGGAGTGAGGGAGAGAGGAAGATAGAGAAGGATGGATGGTTGGATAGATAAATAGAGGGAGGGAGGAAGGGTTAGATGGATAGATGCAGGGAGGTAGGAAGAGATAGATAGATAGATAGATAGATAGATAGATAGATAGATAGATAGATAGTTCTACTACACCATAAATCCTTCACGTTCTTGCTCCTCAACCTCAATCCTCAAACCTCCTCAATCCTTCACAGACATTCCCTCTTCACAAATCTTGACTAAAATAAAACTCACACACTAATGGAGTGTGTTGGCAGCGATGCTTGTTGAGGATGAGAGCGCTGGCACCAGCATTATGCCCTGAACTCAAACCCGAGCTGGAGCCCAGCGTGGAGCCACTCGCAAGGAAAACGCTCCTCCCTCCCCCTTCCGTTTGGTCCTGCCGTCTCGCCTCACAAAGCTGTCGGGCCAAGTGTGTATTTTTACATACTAAATAGTTTTCTTGGGTGAGCTGACATATGGAAATGGTGTTTGTGGATAACAGTGTGACGGGATGACGAACGAGGTGCCAGAATCGATTGGGTGTATAATTACACTTCATCACAATCCCCCACCCACCTCCAGCTCGTAACGCTCCATAACCCCCAACTCCCCACAACGGCGCCGCCTTGCCTACATTTCCCCTAAATGCCAACAGATGGCACACGTTAGATACAAATTGATAGATAGACAGACATACAGATCGATAGATCGATAGATAGATAGATAGATAGGTAGATAAACAATGACATCCAAAGTTGATTTTGCGACATTAAGCTGCACAACACACGGTTCATGTTAAAAAGAAGAAGACAACCGCTTCTCCAAACCCAGGACAAGAGTCTCAAGGTGGATTGTGGAGATCAGTCGATGAGGGAAAGATGGAGAGACTCACATCCGCATCACACTCTCCTATGACTTATTCAAGAGGAAGAGGAGGGAGGGAGGAAGCGAGGGAGGGGAGGACTGGAAATTAGCCCAAATAGATTATCTGTCGTCCAGTTCCCTGGTGTGGGATAAACCGGAGCGGGTGCGGATTGGGATCAGGCCGGGTGGGGTGGGGTGGAGGGAGGCCACGATTAAGCCATCAGTCATCATCTCACTGACCCTGAGCAAGAGAGATGAGAAACGAACCCAGACTCTGTCACCACGACAACCTGCAAAAATCCCTGTCTCAGCACCTGAGCTCATGATGAGGAGCTTAAATTACACTACAAACTCAAGCGGAAATGATTATTGCTCACATTTAAATGCTATGAAATTTAAGTGAGGTATTATTTCTCATTGTGAACCACAGCACAGGACACAATGCAGCACAACCAAATGTGACCTCTGCATTTGACCCATTCGTGAAGGAGCAGTGGGCAGCTTTTTGGCAGCGGCTGGGGACGGTACCTTGCTCATGAGTACCTCCGTAGTACATTTACCAGTCCAGGACTTGAACTAGCGACCTCCAACCATGAGACGAACTCTCTAACTATTTCCCATTCGCAGTACCAATGGAAACTTTCCACTGAAACTTTGTCTAGGCGTAGGCTTAGTCCTAGTTTGTGAAACTGGCCCTACATACCAATATAACTGGCTGTAAACAAAGGGAGGCAGTGAATAAACTTTTATGTACTTGCAAAAAGTTTCTAATGTATGTGGGCGGTTTAGGAAAATCAGTCAAATATCTGATAATTGGAGGGAAGGATTCCGATGATTTCTGACCAAAAAAAGTGTTATTGCACAACACAGTGAGGATAAATCCAACTTCATGAGAAATCCCACTGCCAAACAGCTAACATGGGCAGCGCCCAGGGAGCAGTGCTTGGGGACGGTACCCTGCTCATGAGTACCTCAGTGGTACCTTTACCAGTCAGGAATTTAAACCGCCGACCTTTCCATCACGGGGAATGCCCTAAACATTACACTACCAACTGTATTGTTGTAACAATACTGCTACTACTACTAAATTTAATGTGAAGGAAGGAAAACGTAGCCAGTGTACAAAAGAAAGACAGGGTTTGTACGACGAAAGATGGACAAGGAACAAAGGAAATTGCAAACTAATATATACTGAAACAAATGACAGGGTGAAACCAAAACAGGTAGACCAATGAAAACAAAACAGATGAACAGAATAACAGCGCTGGATCAGCAATAAAGAAGAGACAGGTCAGAGGGATGACGGATAGGCCAGACAAAAGACAAAAAACAGAAAAAACCTTAACACTGGCAGCCACCTTGAAGAGTGTCCGGGGGGGATGTGTGACAGCCACCACTAATTTCTTTATATTTTGCTAGGAAAATGAAGTGATTTATTGCACCATGTGTAAACATATACTACATACCAGAAGTTTGGGCTCACCCTTGGATTTATTGCAAAATAAACACTAAACACTACGCTGCTTTTGCATTATATAAATACTTAACACAAAAGTAACAGACTGGTTCTGGAGTATAGTTTAACAATTAACAATGTCATAGAAAAAAAATGAAATAACCGCCCCTTGTCTTTATCACAGCTGCACAGGTTCAAACCCCTCCAGCACTTTTTCAAGTGTGCAAACATGTAAATACCGTACTTCAATCATTTTAAACAAGAAAGTCTAGATCTTTGGAAACCTAGTTTCTATTTCTAGAAATGATTTATTACATTCATGGAATTTACCCAATGATAGTAGTGGTGGAGGCAGAACTTGAACCCACAACCTCATGGTCCAGAGATGAGTATCCTAACCACTAGACCACCACCACCCCACATTAAACATATATAATAGATATGTTATATCTAGAGAAAAATTAGGAGTAAGTCAAGACTTTGGCACATATTATTTACATTTAATTTAATGCAAGTCCATAAGTTCTGCTGCTCTAAAGTCAATCAGACTCCAATAACAAGGCACTAGGAGTGTGATTGGAAAACTCCCATCAGTCTGAACCCTCTCTAGGGAAGTGTACTGTGCTGTGGCCTGGTGTGGGAGAAAACACACAGAGAAAAATTCACACTCACGTACACATATAGTTCATACAGCAGAGTGGCCTGTGAGGCCTGCTGGGCCAGCTGCTGTTTTAGAGATACTGTAGCGCAGTGGGAGAGATAGCACTCACACAGAGACACAGAGACTCAGAATACTGCAAACACAAACACACACTCCCAACAGAGGAAGAGAGAGAGAGAGAGAGAGAGAGAGAGAGAGAGAGAGAATCAATTACTCCGAACAGTGATTCACCACTACCTGCCAACTCTTGTTCACCCCTATATAACTTGCTTCCCTCCCACCTTGGACTACAGTCTCTTTTGAGGAAAAATGTTTAAGAAAGTTGAGAGTTGAGGGGCAATTTTGGAGAAAATTCTTTAGTTTGTTTACCTTCTAAGTCAGAGAGAGATATTCTGAGAAAGTAGGTGTGTTAGGGTTTGGGTATAGGAGTGTTGAGGATTAGGAGATGGAAAGGTGTTGAAGTTCAGCACATAGACATCTGCCTGTGGATGTGATGGGGTTTTAGGTGTATGCATGCTGGGATTTGGGAGTAGATAGGGTTTGGTTGTAGATGTGTTGGTTTTTGAATATAAACTTGTTGGGTCTTTGGGACTAGATATTTGTGGGTGTGTTGGTACTTGGATGTAAATGTGTTGGGGTATTGAGTGTGGATTACATACTGCTGTAAATGTGTTAAGATTTGGGAATAAATGTGTGAGGTTAAGGTTTCAAGATTCAAGATACTTTATTTGTCACATGCAAATTATACAGGTACAACATGCAGTGAACGTATCCTAATCCACTCCTGACTGCAATTTAGGCAAAATTAAAATAAAATTAAATAAAATAGTTACAATACAAACTTGAAAAGGAGATAAGGAAATAAAGATAAAAAATAAATAACTTTCTGTGTAGGTATGTTTGGATTTGTGTGTGGATGTGTTGATATTAGGAGTAGATGTGTTGGGGTTTGGGTGTAGATGGGTTTAGGTTTGGGTGTGGATGTGGTTTGGTAGTGAATGTGTTGAGGTTAGGGTGTAGATATGTTTGGGTTTGTGTGTTGATGTGTTGAGATTAGGAGTAGATGTGTTGGGGTTTGGTGTACATGTGTTGAGATTAGGAGTAGATGTGTTGGGGTTTGGTGTACATGTGTTGAGATTAGGAGTAGATGTGTTGGGGTTTGGTTAAAGGTGTGTTGGTGTTAAGAAGGTGTTGGGGTTTGGGTGTAGATGTATTGGGGTTTGGTAGTAGATATGTTGGGGTTTGCATACAGGTGTGTTGGTGTTTAAAAGAGGTGTAGAGCTTTGGGTGTAGATGAATTTTGGGTTTGGGTGTAGATGGCTTTAGGTTTGGGTGTGGATGTGGTTTGGTTGTGAATGTGTTGAGGTTAGGGTGTAGATATGTTTGGGTTTGTGTGTTGATGTGTTGAGATTAGGAGTAGATGTGTTGGGGTTTGGTTAAAGGTGTGTTGTGTTAAGAAGGTGTGTTGGGGTTTGGGTGTAGTTGAATTTTGGGTTTGGGTGTAGATGGCTTTAGGTTTGGGTGTGGATGTGGTTTGGCTGTGAATGCGTTGAGGTTTGGGTGTAGATATGTTTGGGTTTGTGTGTGGATATGTTGAGGTTAGGAGTAGATTGCTAGGGTTTGGTTGTATATGTGTTGGTTTGGATGTAGATATATTGGGGGTTTACGTGTAGATGTGGTTTGGGGGTGGATGGGTTAGGGTTCGGGAGTAGATGGGTTTGGTTTGTGTGTAGTTGTTTTGGAGTTTGGGAGTAGATGAGTTTGGGTTTGTGTGTGCGTATGTTAGGGTTTGGGTGTAGCCGAGTTTAGATTTAAGTGTGTTAACAGTTTAATAATGTTGGAGTTCAAAATAATTAAATACAAATAAAAATTTAACACAATTTCAACTTGAATCTTTTGCATGGTCCTTTTTTGGATTGTTATTTTTGCAACACCAGTTGTGCTGTTGCCAAATACATTTCACACACACACACAGTCACCCAGTTTTTTAATATCTTATGTTGCATATCGATCGTCTCTCCTCCAGCATTTTTTGCCTCCTCACCATTCATAATTAAAAGTAATGAAATCAGCGTTAATAATTCAGACGGCCTCAGTGCAGCAAACTTTGCCATGTGTGTGTGTGCTGTGAATGTGAGGTTGAGTTTTTACACCTATATTCCAGCACCATTTCTTCCTCTCAGACGCTGACCTACTTTCCTCGGCTGCGCTTTCCAACTCCACTTCTACCCTTTTTGTTTCAAGCTGGAGTAAACCAAATCTCCCCGTCCTTCTGCACTTTCATAGAAGGAAGGATGGAGAGGAGAGGACTGGAGTGTTATGTACCAATCCACACAAACACTCGTACACACACGCAGCTGGGCAGAATTGTATTTCAGGGTTAAGGAGATTATGTGTCTGTGGTGAGTGTGTAGAGCAGCTTGGAGCAGCTTCTCTACAGGAGTGTGTTGATGTAAGAGTTAGACCTTGTCATTACAGCTGAACTCTGGGAGACCTTGTTATACAAACGTCTGCTGCTCTAATCAATCAATATGTCAACATATTAATCACTCACTCACTCAGACAATCAATAAGACAATCAACCGATCAATCTGCCAGAAGTGGTCATCACATCAGAGTAAATGTCCTGGATTTTTGAGACTAAATGTGTTGGGTGTAGATGTGTTGTGATTTGGGTGTAGATGTGTTGAGGTTTTAGTGTAGAACTCTTGGGGTTTGAATGTAGATGTGTTGGGGTTTTTTGAGAGTAGATGTGTTGGGATTTTGGTGTAGATGTATTTTTTTGGAATGGATGTGTTGTAGTTTGAATGAAGACATGTTGGGTGTAGATCTGTTGGGGATTGTGGTTGTATATGTGTTGGTATTTCTGGAAGTAGAAAGGTTGGGGTTCTTGTAAGCACATGTGTTGTGGTTTGGCTGGGGCAGTTGGTAGTGGTAGTGTGTTGGGGTTTTGGGGAGTAGATGTGTTGGGGTTTTTGGTAGTAGATGTGTTGGGGGTTTTGGGGAGTAGATGTGTTGGGGTTTTGGGGAGTAGATGTGTTGGGGTTTTGGGAGTAGGTGTGTTGGGATTTTTTGGTAGTAGATCAGTTGGGGGTTTGGAGAGTAGATGTGTTGGGGTTTTTGGTAGTAGATGGGATTTAGGTGTATATATGTAGGGATTTTGGTGTAGATGTGTTGGGATTTAGGTGTATATATGTAGGAATTTGGGTATAGATGTGTTGGGATGTTTGGGATCAGATGTTTTGGGGTTTGGTGTGAATGTTTTGTGGTTTGGGAGCAGATGTTATAGTTTCTGGAGTAATCTGAGGGATTTGTGAGTCATTAGACACACGCCTTCATTTACAATCAATCAGTATGTCAGCATATCATTATCTCATTCAATCACTCAACAAAATAAGCAGCTGATCAATCACTGACTTGTCCTAATCATCTGACCACAGCATTTGGGGAGTTTCCTAAAACTGATGAACAAACACTGTCTGCTCTAATGGGAATTTCACAATCCAGTCTTTACAGATTTGGTGTTGTTGCCAAACCACAAATCCTGAGGGCAAAAGAAACCACAAATGAACCTTTTAAGGCATCACATTGTGACTCTGTTTTGTGTCAGCCTACACAGTGTAAATTACACACAAGGAATGCCTGTCTCATGTTACTAATTAAGCACTCCAAAGGAGTGTGTCCAGCATACTTCAGCTGGGGAGGGCGGCATCTACGTTCAACAATTTTATTGGGGGCGGCATACAGCAGATAATGACAAAACAGTTTTAGCTTTAATAATGCCGGTTTAATAATGGCACTAATTGAGGTGAGTGATTGTCATTGTAAACACAGCGCAGAACACAGAGCACCACGATCTATCAATGTGATCTCCGCATTTTACCTATCCTTGAAGGAGCGGTGGGCATCTTTTTGGCAGTGCCCAGGGAGCAGTGCTTGGGGATGGTACTTTGCTCATGTGTACCTCTGCGGTACCTTTACAGGTCCAGGACCTGAACTGGTGACCTTCATATCATGAGGCCAACACCCTAACCATTACGCTACCTCACTGCTGTTTAATTTGGTCCAAAATTAATTTATTACTCACCATGAAAGGCGCTATGTATTGTTAATATATAAATGTCAAATGCGATTATCATTTATTTCACAAGGTGTTGTAGTTACACACTTAAGGTTTGGTGGGAAATATTATAATCACTTAGTATGTAATTGTAATTCTGAATCCAAGAATGAAAGAATTTTAAAAATCTAAATTTGACTTTTTTCGACACTCTTCTCTAGATTTTCCTAATGTCAGGGAAGGTTTCTCTGGAGCAACCTTGGGTTAAAGGTTTTGCTCATGGTAATTCTGGAGGTAAAATTTGAACCCACCCTCGGTTTTCAAAAAATATTGATTGTTAACTGCACAGAGATGAAAACATCACACTCTCGTATCAATGGAAGCTATAGACAACAGTGTGACCTGCATTTTAATGACATAAAGACAACGTTAGCTCACACACACACATAGTCCGCAGCATAATTCCGCCACTGCAGTCTAATGAGCATGTTGACTTTTTAAAGTGAGTGCTCAGTGTTTCTGGCGTCTCTGTGGGTTTAGTACACTCTAATTATCCCTTTAATACTAAACTCTTAACTAAACCGCAGGGGAAACATTGTTAATGCCATTAACCTACACACACACACACACTCACAAACACACACACACACAAAAACACTGACACACACATACAAACAGCCCCCAAACTGAACATTTGCCCACCTAAATGCCCCACACTAGGGATGCACGATAATATCATATTGGAATCGGCCAATAATTGTTTTTTTAGTCATCGGCATCAGAAAGATGCTTAGATTTGCCTGATATTTCCAGCCAATGTTTTGTGACACATTTTTTATATGTTGGAAAGGTACTTGTGCCAGGCAAGTCCAAAGTCTGAGGTGGTATTTTATATGGCCCACGCCTTCTATCTAAAAATGTATGGCCTTATTTTGTGCCAAAATTCTGAGCACACAGTGGGCTGTGTCCCGAACCACGTATTACCACACTAAATAGTATGGTAGGTGAGACGCTGTTATCATACTCTTCTTTGCGGTAGCATGCATCTCAGGAAATAGCTGGGGTTGTAGCTTAATGGCTGTCTATGCACTAGGTAGTGCACATGGAGTGTCACACATGCCCAATTTTTTACGGTACACCATATTGGGTGGGACGTACACTATGCTTGAAATGCTCCGTCCTCATTCCATTCTGCTGTCACACTTGCTTGACTTGGTTGGCACTGTGTTAGAAATGGCGCTATGAGTTATGGCGCTATTTATGTGCCAAAATTCTGAGTGCGCAGTGGAACTTTGGCGAGCAAAATATCTTGTCTTTATGCGCTCAACTCTGCATGTGCTCGCGATCCACCCTGCTTTCCTCATTTATCGGCATCTGTACCGGCATTGGCAGGTATTGTATAACATATTGTATTGCCTTATCGTGCATCCCTACTCCACATCACACATATTTACACTAAATGTTCCCTCACATCTCTCTTCACTTTCTCTTTGTAATCTACCATCCTGAGACTCTTCAGGGTCGAGCCAATGAGAGGTATAAAATATTTCTGAGCGCTCTGTCCCTTCTCAGGCGACATGTTGTTCCTGTAAATCTTGTCAAATTGCTTTTATGTGAGACGTGATCTGAACTCACGAAGCAACTCTCGTACCATATGGCGGAGCTTCTAGATATTTCTACAGATTCGTTCAAACTCAGACACAAGGTTAAGACGGCCATAAGAAAATAAAATTTAGTCAACATTAAGCATAACATGTCCGAGCATACTTACGCACTGAGAATGAGTGTTTTTGGCTATGCTGGTATAATTAAAAGTGGACATTTTATTTGACGAGTTTATAGTTTTAAGTTTAAGTATTTTTTATACTGTGACTCAAAAAGGGCGCTTTATATCTTTGACAATAACTTTTTGCAAATGTTGACCAATTCTAAAGTCTTTCAGAAAAGTAAATTAGCAAAAATAAGTGATTCTAATATTTCACACCAATCCTTAAAAACAGCTACAATGCCTTGCAGAACCTAAAAATTGTTTTCAAAAATGTGAATTAAAAAAATGAAGTCAATTAAGTATCCGAGTATCCATGTCTGGGTGAAAGGGAGGCCTTTTGAACATTTTTTTTTTAACTTGTAATTGCAAGAACAGATAATTAAATTATTGAATTTGGTGAGAAATTACGTTGTCATGTATCCTTAATATGAAAACGTCATTTCACAAGGTATTTAGTAAGACACAGAATTTAAAAATTCTATTTTTTACCACAATATGTACATGTACAGTTATTGTCAGTTTGAATTAGTACAAATAGTTTAAACTAATCTCAACGAGTTTAATAGAGAATTGTAGCTAGAGGTTTAAGGTGTAAATTTCATTCACAAGTGTAAATTTAATTCTAAATTACAACAATGAAATCGTTCAACATTCTCTAAAGTTACGAGTACAGAAGTCCCTTTTTTGATTCGAAGTGTAGGTCACAAAGTTTTAGATTTGACAGGATGTCACAGTTCTACCAGCTTGTTTAGAAATAATATTTATCTTGGTAATGCAGTTTCCAAGTTACCCTGACTGACAATTACTTAAATTATCTAATTATATTTAATTATTTAATCTCTTAATGATCTTTTTTTATTATTATTATTGGAATATGACTATGACATTTTATAATAAGACATTTTTCAGTTCTATTCCTTATGCACATGCACTTGTACAATTACATGTACAATAACGTGTACACTTATCGACTAGACATTTACAGACATTTTAACTACAGTATATATTTATTATTATTACTGTTATTATTATTATTATTATTATTATTATTACTCTTTAGTTTTTTTATTTATTATAACATAAACTCTTTGTTCTTAAATATCTATTTGGCATACATTTCTCTGCATGTTGTACTTGTTTAACTATGTATGTGACAAATAAAAAATCCCAAATCTTGAATCTAAAAGGAGACAGTTCATGAAAATGTATTAATCTCCTAAACAAACTTGAGTTAATTAAGTCAGTGAGACCATCTAAATGTTGTTCAAAATGTTTCCATGCATCCAATTCTATAACTTGATATATTGTTTTTTTAACCAGTTTCACTCTATAGAACATTTCAGCATCATCGTACACCATCACTAAAAAGCTGCAGTAAACTAGATGAGAGAGGGAGGATTACAGGACACTGGAATATGAGATAAGCAGCAGGGCTCTGGGTTTCCGCTCAGCTAACGATGCCACTCCGTAATTACAGTGATTATGGAGATTATTTTATATTACGCTAATGCTCTAAAGAGGGTCAAAGCCCGTACACGCGCCTCATGGAGCAGGATTAAACACGTGAACGCAGGTTTGATGCCAGGCTAAATGAAAGTGAGAAGCAAGACGTGACTGGTAGCTGTCTGGACTTATTGCTCAGTTCTGGTTTTGATTCATATCTGATCTTTCAGTGCTGACAGTTCATATTAATGCACACATAGCCTGACACAAATTCTTCTTTATTTTACTCTACTTTCTGGGACATTCCATGTAGATGATTATGAGTGTATCTAAATACACTCCGCTACAGTAGAGCATCAAACACGGGAACTGCTAAATTCAGTTTCCCAATAAAAACATTAATCATTCATGGCAACGCAGCGAGCTGCGAGTTTCTTACCTGCCGTGCACCTTGATGTCGGAGATGGCGTAGAAGTACCTGGACAGGTTGCTCTCGTCCACCATGGTGGCGCCAGTAGCGGGCCGCAGGAGGCGGATGCGCAAGTCGGTGATGGTGAAGAAGTCCCTCAGGTTTTTAGTGGTGTCCAGCTGGCCGTAGAGCGAGGCCATGTTGTGGAGCCGAGGTCCGGCAAATAGCGCAAAGCGGTCCTTAATCTCAAAGCGAACCGTCTTGTCGTACTTCCAGACATAGCCTCGCGAATACTCCTCGGTGCAGATGATGTCCAGCAGCGTGAACTGCGACAGGTCCTGCACCGTCTTTGGCTCCATGGTGAAGGCGTCCAGGCAGTCAGTAGCGTAGAACTGGTAGGGTTGCCAGGTGCGCCCGTAGTCCAGCGACTTCTCCAGCACCATCTGCTCGGGACGGCCCGACTCGAAGGTGATGACGATGTCGTCAGTCAGCTCGATGGTCTTGTTCCAGGACAGCGTGATGTTCACCTGCAGCGGCTTGGGGTGCTTCTTCCATGAGGTGGACTGCCAGAAGGTGGTGGGGTTGCGGCCCTCGAAGTCGAACATCAGCTCAGGCGGGTGGGCCAGCTCCTCGGTGGAGGCGTCGCACTCATTGTTGCACATGTACGGGTTCTCCTGAATGAGGAAAAAAAGAGCAAATGGGTAATCCAACTAAAAAATGACAATCTTATGACAGTAGTTTCGATTTCCCTTTTTTGCACTCAAATAAGAAAGGAAAAAAATGGAAAACACACATTCATGATCCATTTAGTTTGCAAATAGCATGACCTAGAAATGCAGAAGAAAATCTGTAAATCATAGATGAAGAAAACTTGAAATATTCTTATACATTCTTATGAGCAGTAAAAAGAAGGAGAATACACATTTGTTTTGATCAACCACGTGTTAACAGGTCCTTTTTTGACCAGGAACTGATGCTCTGAAAGTACCTCCACACCCCCCGCATCTACCTCCTCAGCAGGAACATAAAACACCAACACATGGCGTCCCCTGAATTTTATAGCATCCTCTTCACCTCAAGCCTGCTCTCAGCAAGAGCCTGTAAAAAGCCAGCTCTGTCCAGCCCTTAACGTTTTATCACGGCTCATCTGTAGCACGATTTATATCATCTCATCCCCCACCACAATCCCCCACCCAAAAAAGAGAGTGAGTGATTATTTATCATTGTGAACACAGCACAGCACACAGTGCACCACAACCAAATGTGACCTCTGCGTTTGACCAAACCATGAAGGAGCAGCGGGCAGTACCCAGGGAGCAGTGCTGGGGGACGGTACCTTTACCGGTCCGAGATTCGAACCCAAGATTCGGCTATATGCATACAGACTTACAGGGCCGGTACGTTGCTCATGAGTGTCTCAAAGGGTCGCTGATTCGAGTCCCGGACCAGTAAAGGTACTACTGAGGTACTCATCAGCAAGGTACTGTCCCCAAACACCGCTCCCTGGGTACTGTACGTCATTTGGTGCACTTTGTACTGTGTTCACATTGACAAACTTAAAATTTACTTAAAGAGTGTTGGGGAGCAGCGGACTACAAGTAGCTAAACTACTAATTAAACTACTTTTATCAGTAACTTATCAGTAGTGAAGCTACTTTTAAAATACTGTAGCTTCAAAAGTAACGAACTTCTTAGAAACATAACAAAGTAACGTGTCAAAGTGTTACATTGTTACAAAAGACAAAAAAATCTTTACAAAGACACATTTTCAGCTCGCATGTGTTTCCGTTTGGTGTTGAATTGCAATTGGCAGAAGTGGCATTGGACTGGCAACCGTGCTCACTGCATCACAGCACGCTCTTCACAGCTAGGAGATGGAGTTGGAGGATGGAGTCCACCTTGGAAAAAAAATGGAAGCGTGGAAGAATCCTTGGCCGTGAAACAGCTTGGATGTGGTTAACTACTTTTTCTTTGTACCTTGTAGCGTAGCTAACTGCTATACTAACACAGAAGCTTGATTGTAGCTACCTTTAATCCGAAGTAACTCCTAGCTTTAAAAGCTAAAACACTACTAGCTTAACTGAATTTCTCAGTAGCTTACCGGTAGCAAAGCTGTAGCTTCAAACATAGCTAACCACATTTTAAACACTGTAGCTTTAAAAGTAACTAGTCTTTTTTTATTTTACAAACAGCGATGTAGCGTGACAACACGGAGAGAGAAAGAAAGAGAGAGGGAGATTGTGCTCATTAAGAAGCAGCAAATCTGAAGGACAGAGTGACAGATTGCGAATAATACGATGCTCTCCGGCAAACTCGTTCCCCTGCATAAAAGCTGCATTGATCTGCACCTCCGGGTAAGGACACCCAGAGGAGCACCACAGTCCACACCAAGCCTGCAAAAGAGGGAAAAACGCAGCTCAAAGTCGAAAAGAAAACTTCCAGAAGAAAAGAAGAAAAGCTTGAGAGCGTCTCTCTCGTCTCGTCCCCTCAAGCGGGGTGGGGAGAGGGCGAGGACCGACCTCGAGAGACCCCCATCAAGTAGAAATAAGAAAGAATGCAGGTGTTTTTGTGCAGGGGAGCGGTAATTGTGGACCTTTTTGCGGTTACACAAATTTTGAGTTTTAGTCACGTCTCATTAGTTAGAACCTAGCAGTTTGTACATGGCCAAGTGCCATCAGCGCATTTTGTGTTTTTGTGTGTTTTTGCGTGTGTTGCATTAACTGGCTATAGGAGCATTTTTTAAAGCGGGTAAAAGAGAAATAATGAATGGGCAAGAGTTGGAAACAAGCTTGGGCAGCGTTCGTCACGAAGAGAGAGAAAAAAAAGAAAAACACGAATGCACATGCATGAGGAAATATCACGAGATATTTCAATGTGAGCATGTACGATGACATATTAGGGCCATTTTAGATTAAAAAGAAAAATGATGGGGGTTAAATTCAGAGTAAAAACTCAGAAAGTCCGAAATTCTCTGAGATTAAAGTTGCAAATTGGAGACCAAATTCACAAATTTGTGAAAAATGTGTCAGATATTCTTTGAGATCACAAAGTCGCAAATTTACAAAATTCTGTGAATGTTCGAGTTTTCTTCTCGTAAATTTACGACTTTCATCTCAGAATTTCAGAATCTTTTTCTCCTATTTTAACCCCTCCTCACTCAGCTCAATTTTTTTTACATGTCTGAAATGGCCTTAACACGCCGTCGTAGAGCATGAGATGTGCATATGAGATGTTGTCAAGTGAGCATGAGCTGTGTTTGCATGAGCACAAGATATTTTCTTATGAACACAAGATATTTTCTTGTGACTGAGATGTTTTTTCATGAGCGTATGTTTTTCTGTGAGCGCAATGTTTTTTCGAAGGAGCTTGAGATGTTTTCACATGATCACAAGACGATTTGACATGAGCACAAGAAGTTTTCATGAAAACCTGAGAAATTTTGAAGTGAGCATAAGACCAAGTTTCCACATGACCAAAAGATGTTTTTCTATGAGCGCAATATGTTTACACAGAAGAACATGACTTTTTTGTGCAAACCTGAGATGTTTTCAAATGAGCATGAGATGTTTCCACATGACCAAGGGACGTTACTGCGTGAGCACCAGATGTTTCCCACCACAACGCGTCACAATTACGCAATTGCTGCGCAAATAAACACTAGAAATTATCCACATAAGAGTCACAAGCGCTGAAAGCTCAAGCTGCACGTTTGTTTACTAATAAGAAAGCTATCGAAGTGGGCTATCCAAAATTTCAATACTTTGCCTTCTGATAACATCACTTCGTAGCCAGTGAGTTCCATCACAGCTAGAATCCAATGGATGGAAATCCGTTGCAGCGACCGAAAACTCTGCCTGTATTTTAGACACCTTTCTGCAACAGGTTGCAGGTAGAGGCGTTTGAAAGCGAGTGGGAGTGTGAGACGATGCCTCGCTTTGGTTTGGCTTTATTCATGTAAAGGCAGATGCGGGCTGAGAGCGTCCGCACATAATTAAAAGCCGTTTCTTGATTTTTTAATTAGAATTTTTCTTGGATTGATCCCATCACAACAACCTGTTTCAGCCGTGTTTAAAAGTGTTTTGGCCGAAAACCGAAAATTTCAGTGCATTCCTAGTTTTCACTTAAGTGGTAAATATTTTCTGGTGAACATGAGAGGTTTTTGCATGTGGGCATGGAATGTTTTTGCGAGACCACAACACGTTCTTGCATGAGCATGAGAGTATTGAGATGCTTTTATGTGTGCACGCAAAATAATTTCTGATGTTCCTGTACAGAGCATCTACACCAACTTCTATTTCCCACCCAGCACCAAGCATGCCCGGGCAGGAACAGCTAGCTGGAGGGCAGCTGTGGGCATGAGTGAGAGAGAGAACGAGAGAACAAGACAGAGCGAGAGAGACTGAGAATAAGAAAGAGAGAGACTTCCATTGTTACTCACATCGGCCTTTAAGAGGTGTCCAATTTATCAGGACAAGAGTCCAGGGCAGCAGAGCAGCTGCTTCTGTCTTTCTCTCTCTCTCTCTCTCTCTCTCTCTCTCATTCTATCCCTCTCTCTCCCCTGCGTGAGGCCGCGTTAGGAGGGAGGGATAAAAAAGGAGGAAGGAGAGCAGGGCGTGATGGGAGTGAAGATGGAGAGGGGCAGGAGGGAGGAAGGTGTCTCTGATAAAAAGCCTTTTGTGTTCTTTTTTGTCATCTAAACCTGTTAAGGTGAGCAGTAACGCTGAGGACGAGCAGCTGCACACGATGATTTACCGTTTACTTTCCATCATCGTACAGATGTAGACATGTGTGTGTGTGTGTGTGTGTATGTGTGTCTGACCAAGACGTGTTTTGGAGACAAATTTCAGAGTCTAGATAAGACACTATAAGGAAAAAAATTGGGGAATGAAAAATGTAGACCTTGAGACATAGGGAGAGAGAGAGAGAGATAAAAAGATAAAGAAGGGGGAGAAAGAGAAAAAGACAGAGAGATAGCGAGAGAAAAACTGAGAGAATGCGAGAGGGTGAGACAAAAGAGCGAGAGAGGAATAGAAAGAAAGAAAGAAAGATCTCAAATGAGTTATGAGTCAGATTCCTCTTTTCTTTGCAGCTTTCCTTTTCTCTTTTCTTTCCGCCTCTCTTCTCTTCTCCTCTTTTCTTTCCTCCCCTCCTTCTCTTTTTTCTTTTCTTTCCTCATCTTCTCTTCTCCTCTCCTCTTTTTTTTCCTTCTCTCATCTCCTCATTTCTTTCCTCCTCTTCTCTCCTCTCCTCTCTTTTCTTTCCTCCCTTTCTCGCCTTGCACGCTCTCCTCTATTCTGCTGTTTTCTTTCCTCCTCTCCTCTCATCACTAACTTCTTTCCACAGGCAGCAATAATGTCACTCGCTTTGATCTGAGGCTAGTCACTTAATCATCGCTTAATCATTTTGTCCACAGTCTTTATTGACATTTCTGTTTATTAGCATCGTAACTGAGAGACAGACAGAAAGAGAGAGAAATGAATAGGTAGAGAGAGGGAGAGAGAGAGTGAGGGACGAACAGAGAGAGAGATGTCAATAACTTTATTAGGGCAGTGTAGTGTTTACAACTGGCAGGTGAATGAAAATCTCTCTCTCTCTTCATCTCTCCTCCATTTTCTCTCTCCCTCTCCCTCTCTTGTGCTCTCTCTCTTCATGTCTCTCTCCCTCAATTTTTTATTTCTCTTGCTCTTTCTTTCTCTGTCTGACCTGAGGTAAGGTAGACCCTGAACTGTTTGAATGTTTGTTTTAAGGTTAAAATCAGGTTCAATATCATGATTAAGTTAAGGGGCAGTTGGTGGCGTAACGGTAGAGTGTTTGCCCCGTGATCAGAAGGTCGCAGGTTTGAATCCAGGGCCGGTAAAGTTACCACTGAGGTACTCATGAGCAAGGAACCATCCCCAAGCACTGCTTCCCGGGCGCTTGTTAGCTGCCCACTGCTTCTTCACGGACGGGTTAAATGCAGAGGTCACATTTCGTTGTGATGCACTGTGAGCTGTGCTGTGTTGTGTTCACAATGACAAAAAATCACTCACTTTCACCATACTTTAAAAGATTAGCGTTAGAGTTAGGATTAGACTCTAATTCCACAACAAAGTCATGCCATTCCACAATGTTAGATGCATGAACATTACACACACATACACACAAGTCCCTGTTGTCTGAGGCCTCTCCTCTCAGCCCGTATCGGATGGAGGTTGTTTTTCAGGCCGTATTTGAGATGAAAAATAGATCAATATCAATTTATCCGAAATGAAATTACTATGCATCAGCTCCAGTCAGGGCCGAATTCCCCTCGTAAAATCCGCTGTGTAATTGGCTCGCTGCTCGGAGGGAAAGTGTGAAGAGCGATTTCTCTCGGCCTCCCTCTTGTTTAAAATGCTAATGTCTAATCTGATGAAGGGCAGCTGGGGAGACGGGTGGAGGCAGGAGAGCTGCGTTGTCGCTCCGGAGTCATATCGCACTTTATAAATCACTCGACTGGGCATTTTCAATAAATTATGTCTACTTTCATATTTAAATTAAGAACATAATAACAATAAAATCCTTCTAATGTCTTTTTTCTCCACTGTATTCATGTCTGTCTGAGTCTGACTCAAGTCTATGGGCTTCTACACTAGCATCCCTGAGCTCCACCTCCATCTCTACCCAACGCGCCTCAGCTATACCTACATTCCAGCCCACCTGTCCAACACCTCTACCTAAAATCCATTAGTTTCGTTTTTAAACCGGAGCTCTACCTCCACCGAAAATTCTTCACCCCTAAACCCCAGTCCCATCCCACTCAGAAACATGTGAGCTCCTTCTTCATCTAACACACATGAGCCCAATCACACATATCTAAACTCCACCTCCAGCCAATACACATGAGCTCCACCCAACACATTTGATCACCACCGTCACCCAAAACGCTTCACCTCCACTTCCACTCCACGTTCCACCCAAAATGCCAGAGTTTCACCTCCAAACCTGAGCTCAACCTCTACCTGGAACTTAAGAGCTCCATCCAACAAGCCTGACCTCCACCTTCACCTAAGGTGCTTCACCTGCTAGTCTGAGTTCCACCCAGCACACCTGAACTCCACCTACATTCCAGCCCATCTGAGCAACACCTCCACCTAAAATACCTAAAATACACTTCCAAACCTGACATCCAGCTCCATTTTCACCAAATATGCTAAAGCTCCACCTTCACACCTGAGCTCCATCTTCACCTAAAGTGTTGAAGCTCCACCTCCACACCTGAGCTCCATCTTGACCTAACGTATTGAAGCTTCACCTCCACACCTGAGCTCCATCTTCACCTAATGTGTTGAAGCTCCACCTCCACACCTGAGCTCCATCTTCACCTAACGTATTGAAGCTTCACCTCCACACCTGAGCTCCATCTTCACCTAACGTGTTGGAGCTCCACCTCCACACCTGAGCTTTATTTTTACCAAACAGTCCAGCGTACCATCCCACATCACCGGAGCTCCAACATCACCTGCCATGCCAGAGCACCTCCTTCACACCTGAGCTCCACCTGCACTGATTCTTCAGGTCAGATTCGATACACCACCAGAGAGCAACAAAACTGCTGGAGGTTGAGTAGAGGTCACTGTGTCACACCAACACACACACACACGCACACACACACACACCCCATATATCATCCCTTATAATCACCTCCTTACTTCAGGTACTTCAGGTGCATGAAGTGTTTAAATTTGACCTCGCTTTAGTTTTTATTACTGAAAAACCAAAACCTAAACAGCAGCTCACGAAATATATACAGCTGTCTACTTGTGAGTGTGTGTGAGTAAGTGTGTGTATGTGTGTGACGGCGCGTTGTCAAAGCCATTCAGTGGTGATATTTGTGCAGCGGCGAACTGCATTTCACGCCTCTTCAGACACAGCCAGGGTTATGAGGCATGGCCGTGTGTAAATTTAAGCCTCTATGGTCATAAGACACACACACATACACACACACACACACCACACAGCCACTTACGAGCTTTATGAGGCTTGAAACATCAGTGCTACATCACATAAGAGCACATTTACCACCGTATTCCCGTCTGGCAGGTTAAGCGATGTGTGTGTGTGTGTGTATGTGTAAATGTGAGAGACTGTATGGTACAGTATGTTTTAAGGAACGCTGCACCGTAATGTCTGCACATTATGATTTCCACCTATTTACAGGAAAAAAAATAATCAGAAACGTTTCGTCGTTAAATGGAGCAGGTGGTGTGTCACGTTATGAAGCATCGCTCTGTCACATCAGCGGTGTGTCATATATCACCCAAATCCAGTTGTTAAGTGAAGTTCTGGCAAAACAGATAATTTATCTGTCATGTGCAAAACACCCTGACATGTTAACGTCTAAAAATAATCCAGCGTTTGTTCCATATTTCACCACGGAATGAACATTTTTCTTATTGTCATTGCTAGCGACGGTTCTACTACCTGTCGTTTCTTTAAGAGGCGTAAACTCAGGTAAACGGGTGGGTTATTTATTCATGCAATCAGACCTCCTTTCTGAAGCTGTTAGGGGCGTATTAAATGCTGCCCCAGCCCAGGTTAATGTCCATTTGTATTTGAGGTTAAAACCGTGTTTAACCCGGGCTTACGCTGCGTTTCACATCTGCATTTTTATAAGAGAAGCAGTACGGCTTTTGCATGTTACTCGCTGCATTGATATTCATTCGTTGTTTGCAACTATGTCTATGTCTACGATGTCTCTGTTGGAAAGAAAATAATTCTAGGCACTCGGTTCACTGTAAAAATCACATTTTACAATTCACAATCCACAGTTTCAGCAACAGTTAGGAGTCGGCTTCAGCTCCAATGTTAATCACAATATATAATAATCTAATAAAATCTATGTATCAATCGTTGATTGATTTTTCTTATCTAAATCAAAACTAACTTTGGTGTGTTCACAAGAAAGCATCAGATTTTCACAAGATGTTATTTCTTACTCACAAGATGCATTAATATTGGAAATGATACCTCATGCTCATGTAAAAACATCTTGTGAACATACGTTACTTTCTCTTGCTACTTTCCTATTCCTTCTACTCTTCCTCCTTCTCCTTCTCCTTCTCCTCCATCCCTCCCTCCTTCCCCATCCTGCCATCCGCCTCCTCCTCTTCCTCCTCCACTCATTTTCTATCCTTCTCTTCCTCCTCTCATTTTCCATCCTCCCCCTATTAATCCTCGTCCAACCTCCTCTTCCTCCTCTCATCTGTCTCCTCCTTCAACTCTTCCTCCTCTCATTTTCCATCCTTTTTCTCTTCCTCTTTCTCCTCCTTCTCCTCTCCCTCCTTGTCAGTTCTCCTCCTTCCATTTTTTCTCCTCCCCTAAACCTCCTCCTCTTCCTACTCCCCTTCTTTTCTCCACCCTTTCTCCCCATTCTCCTCCTCTTCTTCTTCTTACTCCCACCCTCTTTCTCTTCCTCATCCTCCTATCCCCCTCCTCCTAATCTTCTTTCTTCTCCCCTGTTCTTCCTCCTCTTCCTCATCCTCCCATCCTCAATATGACTCATTAACAATCAGAGAACAAGATCAAAACGCAAGCATGAGAGTGACTCCTGACCTCCACCCAAACCCCCCCCACAATGACTCCCCCGGCCCAGCTTTTCATCTCACTAAACTAATCATGAGATATCACAGAGGAACACACACACACACACACACACACACACACACACACACACACACACTCACTTCTATCCTAAATGGTTAGTTTCAGACCGCAGAATAACTCTTGTCTGGCTCTGTTTTGAATCAGAACAAGAAAAAATCATTTTAACTTTGAACATTCCTTTTTAGCAGTATTGTTAAGACTGAACGGCAGTATTTCTGTGAATCTTTGAAAAGAATATGTTCAAAGAGAATAATTAAAACAATAAAATAATTAACAATAATGCTACATATTTATGATTATAAATATGAACTTGCATATTTTTGCATCTTAACTTTGAACAAATTAAGCAAAATGCATTACTTTTTCAGTCATTCTACAAGATTCAAGATTCTTCATTTGTCACATGGATAGTTATACAGGCACAACACACAGTAAAATGTATCCTGAACCGCTCTTCCTTTTAACTGTGCAATTTAAACAAATTTAATTTGATGTAAGTTGATTTTAGTTAAATTTTAGTTAATGTTAATTAAACAATACAAATATGGAAAAAATTAAGAAAAACAACAACTTTAAATTAAAATACAAATAAACATATTTACAGGTTACAGGTTGAGAAGATAAATGTGAAATATGATTTGACACAGATTTACAGATTACTGGTTTAAAGATAAAATACGAAATTATACAATTTTAAACCTTGAATTATAATAAACAGATTGCCAGATGTGCAAATATAAAGCTATATGTTGTATTTCAAAGTTTAAAGTGTATTGCACAATGTCTGTACAACAGTGTAGATCCCGTGTAACACAGTAACCTGTGTAACATAGTAAAAAGGTGCTGAGTAAAGCTGGCAACGTCTTTTTTTTTTTTATAATCCCGCCACCACCCCCCCTCTTTGGAGGACAACTTTATTTTTAATTACAATAATGTCATTTTTGTAAATGTGGTTATTTATAATTCGAAAGGTTCCTAAAGTTCTTAAATCAGTTTATATATCTGTGTATCCGTAATTATATATACACTATAATTACATTGCATTTAAAATAAATTTTACATGTATATACACTGCCCTCCAAAAGTTTGGAAACGCCCCTGGCAAAGTGGGGTTTTGGACGATATCAGCATAAATCCTCATCATTTTTTGGTGCAAATACATTAAAGTAACTTGACATTATCGTTGGATACCAGCAATAATAATTTTTATATTGATTACATAATAATGGCAATATATACATGTCAAAGTCAGACGTGCCCCTTTGCCAGCTGTGATGTCTGGTTACTGGTCTAAACTTGGCCCAGGTTTTTGAAAGATTTTTGGGTCAGCACACCTTAATAGCTTCAACAATTGATTGGTTCATTGACAGCTCGGATGCCCAGATTATGCAGAGCTGTAATAGCTGCTAATGGTGGATATTTTGATGAATCCAAAATTTAAGTATTTTCTATGTATAAACTGTTTAATAAACTGTTTATGTAATAAATACAGTACTGTGCAAAAGTTTTAGGCAGGTGTGAAAAAATGCTGTAAACAAAGAATGCTTTCAAAAATGGAAGTGTTAATCATTTATTTTCATCAATCAACAAAATACAGTGAATGAACAAAAGAGAAATCTAAATCAAATCAATATTTGCTGTGACCACCCTTTGCCTTCAAAACAGCATCAATTCTTCTAGGTACACTTGCACACAGTTTTTGAAGGAACTCGGCTGGTAGGTTGTTCCAAACATCTTGGAGAACTAACCACAGATCTATAATCCTATAATCCTACAAAATAATATATTGACTATAATCCTACAAAATCCCTGACTTTGTGCAAAAGGTAGTAACACCAAATATTGATTTGATTTAGATTTTTCTTTTGTTCGCTCGCTTTGCATTTTGTAAATAAACAATCATTATTTATATTTCTGAAAGCATTCTTTGTTTACAGCATTTTTTCACACCTGCCTAAAACTTTTGCACATTACTCTATGTTTTCGTAGTTTGTGTTGTCCCTTATCAGTGCAACATTATCACAAATTAAAAAGGATTCATGGCAATACTGTCCAAAAGCCCACTTTGCCAGGGGCGTTTCCAAACTTTTGGAGGGTGTATATAAATATACAACTACTAATGGCACTACTAATGGCACTACTAATGGCGGTGGACAGTGGACAACAGACACATGCAGACAGGTATAAACACGTTAACACACTCAGGAGGAGTGACATAAAGAGTGTGTTAGAGGTGGAGTGTGTGGCTGCATGTGTGTGTGTGTGGCAGCAGTAAGCAGGTGGACGGCTGGTTAATATTTAATAAGTGGACTGCAGTGTTTCCTGTAGACGTTAAATCATACAGCAGCTGCTCTACACTCTTCTGTCAATCATCCTCACTTCTCCCGGAGCAGCTATGCTGGACGCGTTGCCGTGGCGAGGAGGACGAACCGACCGACTCGCTCCCAAAAAGCCTCCTGCCAACTGATAGTGAGACTGTCTGACAGACCACACACACACACACCATCTCCAGTCTGTGTCTCCACCTCTATCTCTGTCTGTCTGTCTCTTTCTCTGTCTACCACACACACACACACACACACACACACACACACACACTGCAAAATGATATTTTTATGAATCAGTGCTGTTCAACATGTCATAGGTATTGTGTGCTTAGTAACAGATGACCGTGTCCGACCAGCACTAGCAGTTTCCCATTACACACTATTGTAGCTAACAGAATCACATATAGACAGGCCTGCACCTACCAAATTTGATATCTGAAATTTTAAACGTGAAAATATCAAAACCTGACAAATTTTAAAATTGAAATTTTGAATTATTTCCCATGGCACTAATACTAGACAATAGTGCATAAAAGTCTAGCATGAACTTCCCTGTGTCTGGACCCAACAAGCTGTAATTTATGGTTACACTACATGTGTGTGTGTGACAGCATCATTAGATCACACCTCACACGCCACACTGACTACACACATATGGGTATAAGTCAAACTCCAACACCTCCCCTCCTCCACCCCCACTGACCACAACAAACCCTTCTCCCCCTGTCCCGGGGACATCAGCACCATCTGATCCCCAACACACACCTCTACCAAAAAAAAAACAACAATCACTGCTTCATGTCACATCCACTCAACTTAATTAGGGGTCACTGTGGGAAACCATAGAGGAGATATTCTAATTATTGTGTGTGTGTCCAGATGAGATTAAATTTAGCATGTCACCATTATCCCAAGGCCATTTGAAGTCATTTGTTCGTGTTTTTGTGGTTTTCTGTGTGTTTGTGTGTGTGTTCATATCAGTGGTGTGTACAGTACCTGATATCCATACCGAGATTCTATAGAGGGAAAACCAAACCAGTAAAAAGCTAAAAGTCGCCATTAAAATTAGTGCTTGGGAATGGTACCTTGCTCATAAGTACCTTGCTCAGTACCTTTTACCGGTCTGGGATTTGAACCGGCAATCTTCTGATCACGATCACAGGGCCAACTCCCCAACTGCCTAATTCTTCTTCTCTGTCATTAAATTGAAAAGGCCAAATATTAATTTAGTGTTTGTGCCAATAAGTTAGAAGAAAATAATGGTTGGAATGTTATTGTGTGAATTCGGACTTTACCCCTGGAATCAAGGTTTAGGATTTTACAGAATCAGTTCCTTAAAAGCCTGCACGTGATTATATCAGACCTACAGGGTCAGCTCTCAAAACAACAAAATGTGAATATTCCAGTCACTACAGACAAAATAAAAGCATTTGACTGTTTCTGGTAGAAATGTAAAGAATTATGATGAAGTAAAGAGGGAAAAGTGGCTAACATTTCATGTCAAAGTACTTAAGATAATACTTAACTACGGTAATAAAACACAAGTATTGAAGTATTTTACACCATTAGTAAAAGTGTCTAAAGAATCCAATCTTTTCCCCTGTGAGTCCCCTCAGCCGAACATCTTAAATTATTTCTTTTTAAGTGGCTTCACCTCTCTGCCATGTAAGATCTCTCCTGTGCGTCTGGTATCATTTTATTTAGCTTTTTTTTCCTGAGACTCGATGCATCTTAAGATGATTAAAATCAATAGAGGTGTAAATGAAGGCATTCCCACCGCAGACCTTTAACTGCGCCAGACTAGTTGAAATTCAGAGCCTGGCACCTCAGTCTGAGCAGGGAAGAGCTCTGTGACCCGCCTGCAGGGAATACACACACACACACAGATTCGCGCACACACACATTCACACACACACACACACACACACACACACACTCTCTCTCTGCTTTTACCACGGAATGTGAAATGTGATTGACAGATGGCTCTGGGGACAAGGGATCAGTCCTCTGCACTCCAGTGGACTTTTCTCACATATGCGGGCAAACACAGACACACACAAACACACACACACAAACTGTTTATGCGAAAAGAGGGAGGCAGACGTAGACAAGGGAGAGCGAGACAGAAATAGGAAGAGAGAAGAGAGCGTAGAAAGACATAAAGATGGAGGCAGAAATAAGCATAGACTGCTGAGCTACACTGGGACCAACAGGTCTGATTCACAAAGGCTTTATATTGAAGTGTGTGTGTGTGTATGTGAGAGAGAGAGAGAGGGATATAAGCAGACATACAGATGAGTTTTAATAGCGCAGGATGGCTCCAGGTGGAGGATTCTGTGTGGGTGGCACAATATTGATGGGAAAGTGTGGGTGGTGCAGTAATAGTGGGACCGGACAGGTGGTGCAGTGTGGGTGGTGGTGTAAGGGTAGAGCAGTGTGGGTGGGGCACTATGAGTGATTTAGAGTGATGGTGCAGTATGGGTGGGTCAGTCTGGGTGGACAGGGAGGATGGGGAAGCATAGGTGGCACAGTGTGAATGCTGAAGTATGGGTGGGGCAGTATAGATGGAGAAATGTGGCTTATGAAGGACTGGTGGACCAGTGTGGGTTACATGGGACAGTATAAAGGGGTAGTATGGGTGGTGAAGTATGGTTGGGGCAGTGTGGAAAGGGCAGTACAGTTGAGCTAGTGTGGGTGGTATGCACTGACTGTGCAGTGTAGAGGTGGTGCAGTTTTGGGTGAAGCAGTTTGGGTGGGGCAGCACCGGCGTGGCAGCAGTGCGGTCAGCGTTCGTCTGCTCCACACCACGAGCCTCCGCCGGCGAGGGTAAAGCGCCTGCAGGGAGAAGCTTCTCCTAATCAGCTCCACTCCACACACAGCAGCCCAATTACACACTCCTCTACTGATTCATTAAGCCCTGAGAGCAGGATAACGAGGACACACCACGCCCGAAACCACCCGGGAAGAGAGAGAGAGGGCGGGAGAAAAAGAGGGAGAGAGAGAGGTCGGTGTGGTTTCATGTTGCCCATATCAAGTGAAGGAACGGTGGAGATTGAGCTAAAATCTTTCATACAAATTCACACAAAAAAGACAAGAGCATTTTCAAAGCTCATATGAGAGCTAAAGTAAGATTACATTAAACTATATTACACTTATGAGAAAGCATTTGGCTTTCTGTATAAAGGCTAATATATTCACATTTCGTGGTCCTGACTCCCTGAGTGTCTTTCTAAAAGAGTAGGGGTGGAAATCTAATGTCCTGTTAAAATCACCACCATCATTCTTTCAGAGCGGCAGAACGGCAGCTGGAAACATCGGTGCTGGTTCCGGTTGAGAAATACTGACTTTTAAGCGCTTAGAATCTAGAAAAGTGACACAGAAATGCTTTCACTCAGACTCATAAACTGCATTAACGCTGTACATCAGAGAAAGAACAAGCATTTTATTATACAAGCTTAATTATGCATGTAATTAATCATGCAGTTACTAATTATGTACTCTAAAAAACGAGCTCTATACCTGTGCCCATAACTTGACAAATATTGACTGATTTTTTCTTTAACTGTTGCATTTAGAATTAAACAACAACGTGATTATTATACTGCCCACCACACCTTAAACATGGAGCTCCTTGTGAAATGACAATGGTCATTAGAAACAATATTTACATATTTATACTACATGAAATTTGTCTTCAACCATGAATAATAAAATATCAACTCATGGCCACGTCAGCAACAAGTATGTGTTTTTGTAATTACATGTTGAAATGGTCATGGTCAAGTGGATAGGCTACTCAACTTTGGACCAAGAGGTTGTGGGTTCTAATCCTACCTCCAGCTCTACCATCACCGAGTCCCTGAGCAAGACCCATAAACTCAGTCAGTCATTATCTGCGGCTTAATCCCAACTGGGGTCGCGGGGTGGCACAGTGGTTAGCGCTGTCGCCTCACAGCGAGAAGGTCCTGGGTTCGAACCCCGGGGGTGGCGGTAGGGCCTCTCCCCAAGTTTGCGTGGGTTTCCTCCAGGTGTTCTGGTTTCTTCCCACAGTCCAAAGGCATGTAATATAGAGTAATTGGTGACTGGCCCTGCCTTGCGCCCATAAGAGTGAGTGGGACAGGCTCCGGTCCCCCCACGACCCCAGTTGGGATTAAGCGGCTCGGATAATGAATGAAAGAATTCTCAATGCAAGCGCCAAAATAATTAGAAAAAATCTGTCAACATATGCCAAAGTTATGAACAAAGCTACAGGTCCTTGTAAGGTCGCAGTCTGGCTCCAGATAGGATTCTCACAGCCCAGACACAGACACTCTCTCCAGGTCTTCACAAAGACCCTTAATTACTAGACCTGAGCGAGTGATTATTTGTCATTGTGAACACACCACAGCACTGCACACAGTGTGCCACAACGACAGTGTGATCCCATCAATGAAGGAGCAGTAGGCAGTTGACATGGGCAGTGAGCAGTGCTTGGGGACGGTACTTTTGTGGTAACTTTACTGGACCGGGAACCTTCCAATCAAACCAGCGACCTTAAGATTATGGGGCGAACGGGGTAGCCATTATGCTGCCAACTGCCACCAGGATTAGCTGAGTTAGAGTACCTCAGTGGTACCTTTACCGGTCCGGGATTCAAACTGGCAACCTTCCAACACAGGGCGAATGTCCAGACCATTACAGTATCCCTGTGTTTAACGTACTCCATGTTTGGGTTCACTGTGTGTTCATTACAGGCTTCTTGCTCTGATCCTCAGTGTAGTTACTATTCTGAGCCCAACTTTTTTGGGCGCTGTATTTTAGAAGTAGTTCCTGATTGTACCGTGGTCCAGCATGGCCCCGCCCCATGCCCCATGTCCTGCCTTATGCCCCGCCCCCACTGGATCTGCCACTCTCGTCTCTCTCAGCAGCTTTTGCGCTTATCGTCGCTCTACTCCCCGTCTCCCGTCCCGTTATTCCGTCTGTAGCTGCAGTCTGACAGTTCTCTGAGCCCGAGATCGATGCCTCTGACAGCCGGGAGCTGAGGATCGGGCTTCTACAGCCCCAAGCAGCCAGACACCTCCAATGATAGATTTCTCTCTCTCTTTCTTCCCCTTGTTCTCTTGTTCTCTCTCTCTCTTTCAGGCTAAGTCCCTTTTCACCCCTGTCTGAATAAGTGAGAGCGAGTGCAGATAATAGGTTTCTTTCTGCCGCATGGAAAAGAGAACAACCAGACAGGCCTCTGATGCAGTCATCATTGTCGCACACACTTGCAAACACACACTCGGAAGAACACACTCACACACACACACACACACCACTCAGCATAAAACAGCCTGTCTTCGCTCCAGGACCCAGCGAATCGCTTTTTGCCCCAGATTCTTTGTTTAAAATATGAGACGTCCACACAAGTACAAAACACAAGCTTCATGCTGGTTTTGTTGGTGTTGGTGAAGCTACTTTTAAGCTTTTCGAGCTAAAAGGCACTCAGAATTAAGTTGATATGTTGGGGCAGCTAGTAGCTAACAGTTAGGGAGTTGGCCTTGTGATGAGAGGGTCACCGGTTCAACTCCCGGACCAGTATAGGTACCACTGAGGTACTCATGAGCAAGGTACTGTCTCCAAGCAGTATTCCCTGCCAAAAAGCGGTTGCGTCAATTGGAAAGAGGTTAGTTGAGGCAGTTGGTGCTATAACGGTTTTTAAGTTGCCCCCATGAGCAGCTAACTACATTCAAGCTGTTTCATCCAGTGATAGTTCCAGGGTCAGTTGGAGGCGTAACTGTGGGGTGTTCGCCCCGTGGTCAGAAGGTCACAGGTTCGAATCCAGGGCCAGTAAAGTTACCACTGAGGTACTCATGAGCAAGGTACCGTCCCCAAGCACTGCTCCCCGGCTGCTGCCATTATTAGCGGCCCACTGCTCCTTCACGGATGGGTCAAATGCAGAGGTCACATTCCGTTGTGGTGCACTGTGTGCTGTGCTGTTCTTACAATGACAAGTAATCTTTTATTTGTGTTGTAGGATACTCTTAATGTCACTCCACCTCCGGCGCTCCCAGTCACCGGGAATCCAGTCTGGGTTTCCTTATTACGTTTTTCACTCATTAGGTTCTTTTTTCTCTCTCACATCTGTCACTTTAATTTGCCCCGTTCGGTTCGAACTCTCATTCGTTGAAGGTCTGACTCACAGGTTTCCGCTTTGTGTTCTCATTTAAGTTAATCACTACACTCACTCGGTTTAATTCCCCTCTTCCGATGCAACCCCAACCCAGAGTTCGTCATTTTGAATTTTTGTCTTGTTTTGGAGTGCCTCGAAATAACCCCTACAGAATCCTTCTTCCGATTTGTCTGCCGTTTGGAATGCTCTTGACTTTTTTGTTGAGTTTCACAAAATTGTGAAACAATATTAAAAATACAATTCATTCATTCATTTTCTGAACCGCTTAATTCTTATCGAGGTTGCAGGGACTACAGCCTATCACGGGAGTACCAGTGGGAGGCAGAGACCAACCCTGGGCGGGTGCCAACGCAACACAGGACACACACACACAATCACACTCTCAGTCACACCTTAGCCAATTAAAATTAGCCAATTAACCTATAGTGCATGCATTTTGGACTGTGGGAGGAAACCGACACACTTCGAGAAAACCCATGCGAACACGGGGAGAGCACACAAACTCCACACAGAAAGACCTCACGGCCGACCCCAGATCAAACCCAGGACCTTCTTGCTGTGAGGCAGCATTGCTAACCACTGTGCCACCATGCCGCCCATTAAAAGTAACATGAAAATCCAAACTTTTTACCAGAGTAATGCCAAATCAGGTCAGGTTTTGGAGGTACAGAGTGTTGTGATTTTCAGCTTATGTAAGTCACACTCATATGTGTAAGTTTTGTCCTTTTTGTCTTTCAGAGTCATACATTTTGATAAATACCCTTGAAAAAGGGGGACTCCATCTTCTGACTCCATCTAGCAGCTGCTATGACGCACTATGATGTAATAAGCAGATGCCACTTCTGCCAATTCAACACCAATCTGAAGAAACTACATATTATATTCTATTTAAAAACCAAAAAATAAAAAGTAACAGGTAGCATGAAGAGGTAGCTTTTGAAAGTTTGAAAGTAGCTTCTCGAACACTGCATATAACATCACATAATGCAGTTTAAAAAATCATTGACACATTTTTGTGTCAGACATGTTATAAAACCTAAATCTGATTAGTATAAATGAATACAAATACAACAAATCAAGCCGCATCAGATCCCAACACTGTTGTGGAAAAGGTGGAACTGGGCTATTTCGAGCACTTCTTTCTCTCTTTCTTTGTTTTCCTGAAACGTCAGATCTCTCCCCAGCCTCCCTCACGCTCTACAACGCGTGAACACACACCACCAGCTTGCTTATATTTTTCTGATTTAAATCTACACAATCATGATGTGGCTCCCAAACAATATTAATTGTTAACATTGATGTTAATATAAGATGTTAATGAGATCGCGCTCTCCAGTGTGTTCCTTGCTTGGGAATTTTCAATTCCTAAAATTGAAAATTCCCAAACATTCCTCAAAATTCCAGAAAATGCCCCAATAAGGACTTTAACCCACACATCAAGTCCAAAATTCGATTTAGCATGTACATTCTTCTAAACGGGGGGTGGGGGCGGGGGGGATGAAGAGAGAGAGAGAGAGACAGAGAGAGAGAGAGAGAGAGAGAATAAAAGAAGTAGGGAAAAATAGGGAAAAGAAGAGACTGAAAGAGAATAAAAGAAAGAAAGAATCAACAAAAGAAAAAATAACAAAAGAAAGAACAAGGGAAGTGAGAGAGGGAAAGAAAAAAGAAGAGAGAGAAAAAGAGAGAGAATGATAAAAGAGCAAGAAAAGAAGGGGAAAAAAAGGGGAACAAATGAGAGAAAAATGAAAAAAAGAGAGGGTGAAAGAGAGAGGAAAGAAGAGAGAGGAATAAAAGAAAGAGGTGAGTGGTAATTACTGTTGGAGTTACTTCCAAAACGTACTGATTATAGATAACTAGTTATTGTTATTTCAAAGTTATTGTTTTATTCCAGTATTACTGTCTCTGAATTGTAATGTGTTACACGACTCCTGAAGTAGGGCCGGTGGATACGTTTTTTACCGCAGTGCTCAGAGCGCTTCAAGTTGAAATCCATTCAACTTTTATAACAGTGCTGCACTCATCAATATCACTTGTCTCTTGCTAGCCAATCAAACTCACTACAAATGGCGGCGTATCTGGAGCAGCTGGAGAGGATTTCATGCACCCAATCTCGTCTCAAAGATCTATTTCAAACGCTGCCGCTAATGCTAAGATGCGATTTCTCTCCATCTTGTCGGCTAAACTAGCGATCTCAAAGAAACACATCAAAAATCGGAACGAACGTGGAAGTGCCCAATGGCGCTTTTCCTAACTTAGCAACATCAAGCGCTGAGAAAGTGCTGAGAAAGCGCTCTGGAAGTGAGGTTTTGGTGGACACAGGCCCTTACTTTGGAGTTACTTTCACCAAAATAAGTGTGGTAGTAGGACTTTTCATTGTAAAATGTTAAAATGTAGTTTACTGCAGTTCATTCTACATCCAGTGGAGGGCGATGTGGTGCAGCATAATGACTGTAGCCATACACTCTGTATAAAGTGGCTCTTTTACTCACACTAAGGTCTCATGGTGTTGGGGATTTTCATTATAAAAACAAAACAGCACTAAATTTCAGATCAAAAGTGTGCTGTAACGCGCATTGCTGAAATATGTAACAAATATAACATTACAGAAAATGTATTAGTAATGCCGTATTACTCCCAACACTGATGGTGATAAGGTTAAGGTGATAAATTAATGGAAGCTTTAATGTTCATTAAATGCTTTAGCTTTAAACGCTGATAAGTAGCGCAGCTGCGGAACAATGGTGAACTGAGCATCACCACAGTTTCTTAACAAGGGGTTAACTGTGTGAGCTGCAGCACTTCGCTGTTGAATGATAGTAAGAGACTTCACATTAGTCATAAATCGTGAGGAAAAACAACAAACTGAATCTCCACAGTCAATAACAGACAAAAAGTAGCTTCCGCTAGTTCAGTTTCTTCGCACTTAAAACTAAAAGATGATTTAATTCTAAAATCTTAAATTTAAAACTCATTTTTACTTTCAACTTTTTTCAAAACTTGGCTGTGCACAAATCAAATGAAAGCTTATCTTTCATCCCTCAAATGCTAATACGAGGGCACTCTTTCAATAATCATAATTTTCCGCAGTCACCTCCAATAACATTCATCCCAAACAAGGTTTTTGGTCGGCCTAATGGACGTTAACGACCTCTAAATTTCCATTAAGTGGAAAATGTGTTGGCTGTGTAAAATTGAGAATTCAGCTTTCCACTTGATGACATGTCCATGGGCTGAATGCCTACAAATATAAGCATCTAATAATAAAAAGGCTCGCAGTGAAGAAGCATTCAACGGAGCAGCGTTTTTATAATGTGTAAACTCAGAGTGATGTGACTGACCTTCGAAAGGAAGGCTGGGGAGAGACAGCGAGAGAAAACGGGTAAAAGAAAGAAAGTACATATTGGCAGGGTTATCAGGGGTTGAGATATAAACACAGTCATCTCATTTCAGCAACAGAGACCATTTCTGGAATGTTTTACAACGATAAAATACATTTAACGTCTAATATATCGTAGTTTGAATATATTGTCACATACACCGCTCGAGTTCACAGCCCCATACTAAACAAACTGTGACACACTGTGTGATCTATTGGAAACCAGCATTAACATTTTCAGCAGTTTCAGCATTTGATTCATTTGTGAGGGAATGGGCAGTGGGCATCTGACATTGAGCAATGCTTGGAGTACCTCAGTGGAACCTTTTACCTTCCGATCGTGAGGATCACTACCAACTGCCCATGTTGCCAGATCAACTTCCATTTTCCATTTGACCCATCCGTGAAGGAGCTGTGGACAACTGACAGCAGCACCCAGGAACGGTACCTTACTAAGGAGTACCTCAGTGGTACCTTTACCAGTCCGGGATTCGAACTGACCACATTCCAATCAAGGGGCGAATGCCCTAACGTTATGCTACCAACTGCCCCAATACATAATTAACTCTAACGTTGTTAATTAATTATGTTATTAATTAAATGTTGACAACTGCAATTTGCGATAGTTATTAATAACTCAGAATCCCTTTAACTTACAGAAACCACACACATACACACACACTGTCAGAATCACAAGACTTTGAACTTAACAGACATTATATTGATTCCAACACACAGACAAAAACTGAAGTAACTGCGTAAAAACACTTAAATGACAATTTTTGCGAAGTAAACACACACACAGTCTAACATTCATTAAAGCGTTCCACTTCAGTCAAATCTCCCCCTTTACTACAGACAAAACTTATAGTTTAGCTGATAAATAACAAAAACCACCAGCGTTCTACTCACAATACATTGCCTTGATATTTTCAGTGTTATTCCAGATGCGCGTTCATTACGTAATTGTGCTCTGAGTGGCTCTGAGTGGCACGCGGGGGATAGTGGGAAATGTAGTTATCTCGCAGAAAGGTCAAAAGCAGCCGAAATGAGTCCAAATTGGCTCATAATTTGCCAAAACTTCAGTACTTCTTTAAATGCAATTGGTCGGAAAATATTTTTGCATTTTATAATGTAATTAAGTAATTAATAGGAAACAATATAGAAAAATGCATTATTTGTTATCAAATAATAAGAAAATGGATAAAGAAGTGTTTCCACCTGGCACCTTAATTTTCCTCACAGCATTAAGCTACAGAATGTTTCTGCATAATAAGCCAATAAAACAGACACTGTTCTTATTATTTCTCGTAGTTATATCTACAGTTTCAGCAGTTTTATACTACACAAAGCTTTACAAAAGCTTAAAATGTCTACTGGCGCAAGCCAATTGTCATCGGAAATGGACTGATTTCAAGACTGTCAACATTTGTGACCCTCCACGGCAAAACCAGCCACTTGCTGCAAATTTTCAAAATTGAGTTATAATGTCATCGTGAAAGGGCATAAATCAACCTTCAAAACGATACCTATATCGAATGAATCGGCCGACATGTGACTGAGATATCAACATTCAAAGGAGTCGGGTTTCTCCTGTCACGCCAAGTGAGAAACGGAGAAATCTGCCTTTGAAGTTGACAATCGACGTAGCACTCACAGACGCTCGGTGCTATGTTTGTATTTACGGTAGCCTACGCTGCATTCACAGCCACACGGATAGTCTACCTGCGTTAGGTTAACTGAACTCGGGAGACGGAGATGGATTCCGGACCAGTGGATTTACCGTAAATATTGAAGTAGAGCGGTCAAAACAGAAACTTTTAACATTCTGCTGGAATTGAATTCCTCACCTCAAGAAAGTCATGTTTTTAGGATGGAAAGGGTAAGTTTTGCAGCGAAATTTATTCACAACAGTACAGTATAGACCTTCCAATGTTTCAAAACACTAAAAACAAAAAATCCAAAATTTTACCCCACGCAACATAAACGGTCGTTTTTCTCGGACACCTCCGTTGCGACAAGCGACTGGTTTTGCCGTGGAGGGTCACATTTACACATCAAACTATGACAAGTCTGAGTAGTGCAGGACATTCTGAACACAACAACATAAAGCATGTATGGCTAACCTCACACTCACACACACACTCACACACACACACACATACACACACACACACACACACACTAGAATAAGCCTAAAAACAGAGGTAGGAAGACGACCCCAATTCTCTTAGCGCTGTAATGGTTAATAAGCAGTGAGAAACAAGTTATAACATTCGTCATACAATGATCGAGTGGTTGGAAGGTTGCCAGTTCAAACCCAGACTGGTGAAAGGTACCAGTGAGGTACTCGTGAGCAAAGTACCGTCCCCAAGCTCTGCTTCCCATTGCCCTGACCACCCTAACCGTTGCACTAAACAACTGCCATTTAAGAGGCTGAAATGCTGAAGTGACTGACTCAGGTACAGCAGTTTGCCGTCGCATATTTTGAGTATTTTCGGCATTTTTCACTTCAGCGGAACCCCCCCCCCCACAAAGTTCTGCGTCGAATAAAATACAGTCGGAACGCGCGAGGCCAATTTTAGCTTTTTCACAATAGCTACGATGTCTGTAACACTGAATTACCTCAAAAAGGAAATGTGACAAACATGAGATGAAGAAAGAAGAGGAACTGTCTGAGCTCAGCAACAGCTCCCCAAGTCGGGGTGAGCTCGTGTGAAGTGTGTGTGTGGTGTGTGTGTGTGTGAGCAGCGAAGTGTAAGCCCCTCCTGAAGCTGGCAGGGGAGCGTCTGAACACTCCGATTCCTATCAGGAGACTCTCACCTTCTCACACACACCCTGGAGTTCAACCTGGTAACAAAGCCTCTGTGTTGTGTGCGTGTGTGTGTGTGGTGTGTGTAAGAGTGTGTGTGTGGGTGTGTAAGAGTGTGTGTGTGTGTGTGTGTGTGTGTATGGTGTGTGTGTAAGCTCCTGGGGGTTTCAAAATGAGAGGAAGGCAGGAGAGTGAGCGATAGATGGAGAATAGAAGGTGAAGGGGGGAAAAAGAAATCAGGTAGGTGTGTAGGAGGAGTGAGGGAGGGTAGAAGGAGGGAGGGAGTAAAGGAGAGAGAAACAAAGAGAAAAAAAAGAGAGAATGTCTCCTGCATCCCAATCAGTCCAGTTTCCTACCACAACCACCTCTTTCTCTCACCTTCACCTTCTTGCTTGTTCTTTTTACTCTCTTTCTCTCTCAACCCTTTCTATTTCTCTCCCTCCCTCTCTCCCTATCTCTCGCCTCTCTTTCATTCCCTAGCTCTCCCAACTTACTCTCTCTCTCGTAACTCCTTCCCTTTATCTCTCTCTCCATTTCCCCCTCTATTTTTCTCTTCCACCATTTCCCTTTCTCTCTTCCCGTCTTCCTTCTCTCCCTCCCTTCATCCTTCTTTCTCCCTCACTCTCTCCATCTCTCCTTTCTCTTTACCTGTATTTTTCTCTTATTCTTATTCTCACACACTTTTCTTATTTTCCTTTTCTGTTTCTCCCCTCTCGCTCTCTCTCTCTCTCTCTCTCATTCCCCCCTTTTTCCCCTTTACGTTCTCTCTCTGTCTCCTCTTCCTCTATCTGTCTTCCCTCTTTCTTCACCATCTGCCTTCCCCATCTCTTGCTTCAATCTCTTCATCTGTCACATTTCTTTGTCTCCCTCTCTCTTTCTCTCGTTCCCTCTCTCCCTCCTCTTATTCCTTTACTGCATTTCTCATTCTTTTTTCTCTCTTCCCTTCCTCTCTCGCTCTCTCTCTCTCATTCCGCCTTTATCCCCTTTACTTTCTCTCTCTGCCTCCTCTTCCTCTATCTCTCTTCCCTCTTTCTTCACCATCTGCCTTCCCCATCTCTTGCTTCGATCTCTTCATCTGTCACATTTCTTTGTCTCACTCTCTCTTTCTCTCGTTCTCTCTCTCCCTCCTCTTATTCCTTTACTGCATTTCTCATTCTTTTTTCTCTCTCCCTTTCCTCTCTCGTTCTCTCCTCTTCCTCTGTCTTTCTCATTCTCGAAACCCCATCGCTCTGCCTCCCTCCCCTGCCCTTCTCCCGTTTCTCTCTCTCTCTCCCTTTCTCTTCGTCTCCCTAACTCTCCCTCTCTTCCCTCACTCTTCACACCTCTCCCTCTAGCCCTCTTAGCTTCCTTTCTCTCTCTCTCTCTTCCTCTCTCATTCTCTCATACTCTTCCTCTCTCTCTCCTCCTCCTTATCTCATCCCTGTCTCTTGCTCCCATCTCTTCCTTCTTTCTCACAATTTCTTATTCTTTCACTTCCTTGGCTCTGCCTCCCTCCTCTTTTCCTCTCTCTCTTTCTTTGTCTTTTACTCTTTCCCCTTCTAATCTTTCTCCACACCTCTCCCTCTAACCCCTTTCTCTTCCTTTTTCTCTCTGTCACTCCCTCCTCTTACTTACTCACTACATTTCTCTCTCAACTCTCTCCTATTTTCCTTTTTCCATCTCTCTTCTTCTTTTCTCCTCAAATCTCTCCCTCTATCCATTTTTAGTGCTTTTTCTCTTCCTCCATGATTGTCTGTTCTATTCTTTAACTCTCTCTCTCCTTCTCCTGCTCTCTTGCTCCTATCTCTTCCTCTATCACTTTATCTCTCCTTTCTCTCTCCCTCTCTCCTCCTCCTTTCTCATTCTTTCACTTCCGCCTCCCTCCTCCCTTCTCTCTCCCTTTCTTCCCTCTCTCTTCACACCACTACCTCTACTGTATCCCTTCTCTTTCTTTTTCTCTCCCTCTCCCTCTCTCATTCTCTCTTCCTCTTCCTATCTCCCTCTCCTTCTCTCACTTCATCAATCTCTATTTCCCATCTCTTGCTCCCATCTATTCCTCTCTCTGCTTCCTCTTACTATCTGACTGCATTTCTTTCTCTCTCTTTCTCTCCTTCTCCTTCTTCTTTCTCACACACAAGGCTGATCTCTCTTTCTCTCCCTCTCTCTCTCTCTCTCTCTCTCTCTCTCCAGTCTCTATGACATTTATCCACTCGTGTTGTCTGGTTTGTTTCGGCTGCTCTGTCTGCTGAGAGCTGTCTCACTGCAGGGGTCACGACCCCTGTTAACTGGCTGTCAAACTGCACACACCCTCAGACACACACACACCTTCACACACACACACACCTTCACACACACACACACACTTGTATTACTAACTTTGTGAGCTCCTTACATCGACTCCAGTTTCTCCCTCTCTTTTAGGGCACAGCCAGGTCCTTACAAACCACCCTAGCACATGAAAACACACCCACACACACACACACACACCATGTCACATTTGAGATCACACCATCAGGTTTCTCCCTCTCCTGCTCCTACATTTCCTGGAATGCCGTGCCCTCGGCGCTGACGATTTCCCCGATGTTTATTTTTTGGGATTTCTCGTTTGTGACTCATGATGTGAGTCTTACAGCTCAGCGTTGATGCTGTGGGAAGACGTGGAATTAAATCTCTCTGCAAAAGACTTTACCAGCGTTTAGCTCTGAGGTCGGCTCGTGTAAAGAGACACACACACACTTCATTTGCATAACGGCCCTCGTACGCCGGCCTCTGTGTGTTCGGCTGGTACAGAAAGCGGGATGAAAGAGAACTCCTACAGACGACTACAGCTGAACATGAGCATCTGTCTGCACAACACGGCGGCGGCACAGTGCATCGTTTCAGCATCATCAAAGTCATGACATATCTTGTTTATAATTGTGAATATTCGTCATTGTGAACACGCACCACAACCACATGTGAGCTCTGCATTTGACCCATCCATGAAGGAGCAGTGGGCAGTTCGTGGGGACGGTACCTTGCTCATGAGCAGCCTCAGTAGTACCTTTACCGGTCCGGGACTTGAACCGGTGACCTTCTGATCACAGCGCAAATACCTTAATCTTTACACTACCAACTGTCCCAAAGTGTGTATAACATCGACTTGTTTTTGTCATTATTTATTTCTTCTTCTCCCCAGTTTTTGTCTGTTTAACTACTTCTACAGTCGTATATTCTCTTATTATGAAATATTAAAGTATCAAATGTAAATAAAACTAGATTTTCATTTCCACAAGAAAGCTCAAGTTCTGTAGCTGTGACATGAAAACTGTCCGTGTAGAAAGACTTCGATTAAAATGCATTGAAGTGAACGAGGAAAAAAGAAAAAAGTCGAGTGCGGGTGGAAACAGATTGAGATGTGTGTTCAGTGAGGAGGTCTGAGGCGGCGTAAGAACCGTGTTGACTGTCGTGTGAAAAGAGGCAGAGTGAAGCTTTCGACTCCCAATCCCATGCATTCTTAATGGGAGAAAATGAATGGGTTCCTATGAGAAAAATAAAAGGCAGAAAAAGGATGAATAAGATGAGTGCAGGTGATGGCGGCTACAGACATGCGAAGAGGCACATGGGCCATCGAATCACTTTGAATTTGGTGACTTTCTGAAGAACGGCGGCCGCGCAGTAAGTAAAGCGTCGTAATTTGAGCTCCATGTTAGTCTATGGGGAAAAAACGGACAAAAAAATGGACAGAACTCACGAACGAGTGAACATAACAAAAATGTGTATACAAAAACCCCACACCGCTTTAGGTCACACTATATATAGTTTATAACATTAATTACAATATAATGTAATATATTTAGTTTAGTTTAGAGGAAACGCTCCTCCTCTTTCATTTACCAAACACACCATATGCTCTCTCTCTCTCTCTCCCTCTCTCTCTCTCTCTCTCTCTCGTTTCTCTTTTTCCCTGCCGTCTGAGCCGAATTCTCCGATGTGCTCGGTGTGCATAATGACAAGAGCACCAGACGCGTTTAAAAATCCTCCCGGCTGCTCATCCTCTATCATCACCGATGGGAGGATAAAAAAGAAGAGGACTTGCTGGGACAAAAACTGATCTATCACGTTATAATATTATATATGATGTTCAATGTCATAATGTGTCATAATGTAAAAAAAGGATACTGACAACAATAAGAAAATCTGTACTATCATGTTAGAACGCGAAAGTGTAATAATGTTTAAAATTAACATAATGTGACAAATGATCGTGTTCATGAACTTGAAAATGGATCACGTTATACCATGAAACCCTACTAGGTTATAGCATGAAAGATTATCGCATTATAGCCTGTAAATTCCAGCATCATGAAAATGATCCTCTTATGAAATGAAAACGTAGCATGTTAACATGAAAAATTAGGATTAATCAGTCATTCATTCATTCATTCATTCATTTATTCATTATCCGAACCGCTCAATCCCAAATGAGGTCGTGGGGAACCAGAGCCTATTCCGGGAACTTACGGGCGCAAGGCGGGGAACAACCCTGGGCAGGCACCCAAACCCCGCAGGACTCACACACTCACACAACCACACCCACATTCCCACCCAATTTAGAGTCGCCAAATAACCTATATTGCACGCTTTTGGACTGTGGGAGGAAACCGGAGCACCCAGGGGAAACCCACGCAAACCACTGGCTGTGAGGCGGCAGCGCAAACCACTGCGCCACCGTGCCGCCCATTATTACATCATTACAACATTACATGAAAATTATAACATTATAACATGAAAATATATCATGTTATACATAAAAATATACCAATATATATTCTATTATAGTATATTACGTTATAGTGTGAAAAAGTAAACTTTTAAGCAAATTACTGCATTGTAACGTGAAACAATTTTTCCATTAAATACAATAGTTATTGCTGTGATATGACACTGACAGCATTTCATTCATTCATTCATTCATTCATTTTTTGAACTTGTTAATCCCAATCCCAATTGTATGAGTGTGTGTACCCTGCAGTGTGTGTGCCCTGCACCCGGGCACACACACTCACACAATCATACGCGCAGTCACACCTTATAGGCCAATTTAGAGTCGCCAGTCAACCTGTTTTGCATGCTTTTGGAATGCGGGAGGAAACCGGAGACCCCGGCGGAAACGCACACAAACGTTGTTGTGACCTGGAGATCGAACCCAGGACCCTCTCACTGTGAGGCGGCACGCTAACCACTGCACCACCGTGCTGCCCCATTGACAACATTTAAATATCTTATTATATCTTAGTTAACACTAACGCTTTTTGGACCCAGATTAATGTTATACAGAACAATACAGTAATATAACCTGCGTATTCTGATTTTTCTCATTCAACTTACTTACATTTCATTAATTTTGCAAACGAAAAATAATGTAATGCATAATGGCAAATAAGTCAAAATAAACAATATTATTTCAATTAATTACATTTACAGATTGCCTCACAACTTAACGGAAATCACTGCTGTTTTCTTTATCTCATTTATTCATTAACTTCATGGGTTCACTGGAAAAAATATAAAATTAAAATTTCAATTAAAAAATAATTATTAATGTCTATAAAATGTTATTTGCTAAATAAAAATAGATTGAAATACATTTTCAGCTCTTTTTCTTCCTAAGAACCCACGTTTCTATGCATACTTCGCAGTATTTTCCTCTTAGCCCGCCTACTGTGAGCATATGGGAGGAAAATTTGTGTCGTTAATCAAGCATTAATCCACTTAGACAAACAAGATTACATTAATTAGAGTTTGCCAGAGTTACACCCTGTTTTACTGAGTTTCTCCTGATTTTGTTTAACATGAGCACGCACGAAACCCAGAATGACAACAAATCTGTTTTGCAGCTTCATTTTTAGATATCTCAGGTAGAAAATCAACAAATATTCTCAGTTTTGAGAAAAATGGCAGATTGTTTGGTGAAACCACTACTGTCTGTTTGTCTTCCACTAGCCTAAAGCATCACATTTTTTAGATTATATTCGTTTGTCTTTGTTTATATCAAACTATACAGTTTAAGAGCAAAAATGCCAATTATGTCAAAGTAAAAAAGGGAGGTTTGATGCATTGCACGTAACCTAAAAACAAAATAAAAATGTCAAAATAATGATTATTATATTATTCACCACACCTTAAATACGTAGCTACAATACATTGTAAAACCTCCAAACTGTTAAAAACTGTGTGTTGCTGAAAATAATAAACTCATACTCAAAAGCAGGCCCACATTTTTGCTGCAAAAGCGGATTAAAGTGTTCTTAAATGTGGGAGGCATTCGATTAATTTTTGATCTAACAACTGCTAAACTAAACAAATTCACTATCTTCAGAAGAGACGGATATCTGTGATAACGCCACAATTCTGGCTGAAGCCTTTCAAACGAGTTTCAAAGTGAAGCTGAAGCTAGGCTCTTGCTGTCTCTCTCCTGCACCAAGTCGTTCAAAAACACTCATCTCAAATCAACGTCCGGCCGCAAACTGAGACAAGCGTTTTTGAAATGAAAATGACACTTCACAGGGTGAGTTATTATTTCTCATTTTGAACACAGCACAGCACACAGTGCACCAAAACCACCTGTGACCTCTGCATTTGACCCATCCGTGAAGGACATTTACCATTCCAGGATTGAATCAGCGACTCTCTGATCACAGGGGCAAATCCCTAACCGTACAATACCAACTGCCCCAAGTAACCTCAGCATTTGACCCATCCATGAAGAAGCAGTGGGCTGGTCATTTTGGCTGCGCCTGGGAAGCAGTGCTTGGGGACTTGCTCATGAGTACCTCAGTGGTACCTTTAATAGTCCAGGACTTGAACCAGCAACCTTACGATAACAGGGCCACCTCCCTTACCGTTACACTGCCAACTACTAACTTACAATGTTCCTGCAGTAACACAAACAACACAAAACATTTACATTTACTTCCGGAAAAATCTTGGGATTAAGGCCCAAAGTTGACTCCTGAGTAGGTACCCTCTCTGCATCACATCACGCTCTAGGCAGCTGCGAGATGGAGTCGGAGGATGGAGTCCACCTTGGCCAAAATGGAAGTATAGCTTGCCATAACTTTGGCAAAAAACTCCAAGTTAAATGTGTAAAAATGCAATGACCACACCTTAAACATGTAGCTACAACATCTTGCAAAACCCTAAAACTATTAATAATGATCATTCAATAACACATTTCTGGGATTCAAGGCAGCAGATTGTCATCTAAGTCTGGTCCAACATGGCTAATTTTTCAAATCCACTTTTAAGCTTTACAAGCTACAAGCTAGTTGTGAATAAAAGCATCTGAGCTCCACTACAATCTCCTGTTGTGTAGTTACTACACTACAAGCTACAGACAAAAAAGTAGCTAACACCACCAAGCTGTTTCATCCACTAATACTTTTTATTTATGCTGTAGAAAACAAAAAAAATCAAACTTTCAAAAAAGTGATTATTATACCACCCATCACAGCTTAAATCTGTGGGTACAATACCTTGTATAAAAAAAACAATTTGTTACATGATATTAAAATGACCACAAAAATCTATATTTACAGTGTAATGTCAAATTCCAATCAGGTTTTGATGAGGTTTTGGAGGTAGAGATTGTTGTGATTTTTTTAGCTTGTGTAAGTTACACTCAAATGTGCAAGTTCTGTCCATTTGGTTTTTCAGAGTCATACATTTTCATAAACAGGGACACAGACTGCTTCCGTCTTGGCCGAGGTGAACTCCATCCTCCGACTCCATCTCGCAGGTGTCCAGAGCGTGCTGTGACGCAATAATGGCACAATAGCCAATCAGATGCCACTACTGCCAATTCAACTCCAATCACAAACACCTGCTAGTTGAAAACAACAACTTTGTAAACAGAGAAAATTGATTTTTCGTTACAGTGTATCGTTTCGCCACATTACATTGCTATTTGTTACTGAATGAGCTACATTGTTATAAAAGTAGTTTTGCTACTAATAAGTCAGTGAAAAAGTAGTGAAGTTAGTAGCTGCACTGATTTTAGTTAGCTACTCCTCAACACAACTTACTAAGCCCAACCTCAGGGTATTCTCTCGCGTACGAGTAACAACTAGCCGAAGCCCAAATTCAGCTGCTTTTGTTACAAATCAAAGTCCGAATGTTTTAAGCGTCAGTGGCAGATTGATGCCCTTGTTCCCTCACGCCCTCTCTTCCCCCCACTCCAGATAACACACTCCCTCAATTAAGCGGCGGCACTCCAAAAAAAAAACCGAAAACCCCACCCCGTCATCAAATCCCCCGTTGCGTCGTTCTGAGAGCTGACATGTTTTATAACGGTGCAATTATCTAGCGCCAGCACCACTTCAGCTAATCACAATAAATAGGTTTAAAAGGCCTTCGACTGACGATTACATGCCATGCTAGATAAAACGCCAGAATCTGAGCGCTGTCATCAAATTGAATCATTATCCAATCATCCGCTATAACTCTTCCTGACTCGGCCACTTTTTTAAAACGGCTTACACATGCAGACGAGGGGTGGGAGGTGGAAATAATAGTAACAATAATAAATAAATTAAAAAGCCATTAGGACGCGCAAACATCAAATCTCGGCCAGCCGTTCCAAATTTCTTGTTTAAAAATAGACGGCAGCATCAACGTTTGAAAGAAGATAATGCGGTGGGAAAAAAGAAAGAAAAAAGGGGTTTGGCAGTTGGAAGAGGCTTACGGAGCGTCTTATCCGGCGCCGGGGTAAAGCCCAGCCTCGGTGCCACATGCCGCTCTGGCACTCGTTGGCGCTTTCATCCATTCTCCGAAAGCAGAGCAGGGTTCAAAAGCATTACTGCAATCCGCCGCGTTAAGACGGTGCTGCAAAGCCGGGCGGAACATCATTAGCGAACTCGCTAGGGCATGATGACGTCCCCAAAAAGAGGGTTCGGTCGGTCCAGAGGACAAGGGGATGGGGTGAAAAACTGATTTCTGCCACGTTACAGACTCGGGGGTGGGGGAAAAAAGGGATGAAAATTGGCGGGAAATCGAGAACCCGTGGGATTGCCACATGAGTGTCAAAAATAAAAAAAAAATTCATCAGATTGTAATTCGTGAAGACATTGTGTGTTTGTGGTGTGCCAAAAAAGAAAGGGATGAAATGCTAGAAAAAAGGGAGTGTAGAAAAAGGTAGAAAAAGTGCTGTTTGTGAGCTGCTGAATTAATGTTAATAAAAAGCCAAAATGTTTTTTGTCTCAGCCTCATTGGCACTCGACACCGCAGGGCTCCAAAACCCCCGGGGCCCAAACCCGCCTCGTCCTGCCTCCATCCCCAGCTGCAGCGCTACGGCCGGGGCTCAGACGCTGCCGAAACCGCCTCACAAAAAAGCCATAATGACGCTCACACTACGCTGTACTCCAGAGGAAATGTTTGAGGGAGAATACATTAGGAGGACTAATTAGGATTATTAGCAGGGTGTAATTTACTCGAGGGGGAATAAAACAAATTGCCGAGGCGTTTCTAAGCCAAATCAAAAAACCAATACTCATATAATGGTCTAGATCTGGAAAATGTGTGATATTTTTTTACTATTTTAAAGAGGTTGGTCGTCATCTGTCAAGCCGCCAAATGGCTAATTAATCCATATTGTACTTCAGATATATTGTAAGATACAGTAAGTGCTTGTGTAGAGTTTAATTAGAATTAGGAAGCACATTTACAGCAGAGAATGAGGCCAAGAAATGAGTTTATATACTGTATAGCAAAAAAAAAAGAAGCGTTGCTGTATTTTCAAATAATCAACCCTAATCCTAACCGTAACCTCATTTAAAAAAGCAAACTTTTTACCTCTATTTTAGTTTCTCACATGATTGATCATGTGATTATTTGTCATTGTGAACACAGCACAGCACACAGTTCACCACAACCAAATACCTCTGCATTTGATCCATCCGTGAAGGAGCAGTGGGCATCAAACTCAGGCAGTGCCCGGTGTACCTCAGTGGTATCTCTACCGGCCCAGGATTCAGACCGGCGACCTTTCGATCATGGGGCGAACGGTCAAACCGTTATGCTATCAACTGCCCATGTGTGCATGTTATTAATATGATGAAGAAGATAAAAATTAATTTCATATTGTTGCTTGTGTAAAAATTCTGAGCTTTTGGAGAATTAAGAATTTCAGGTCTCTCTCTTGTCTATCCCCTCTCTCATTTTTTCCATCTCTGACTTATGTCTCTTTCTCTTTTCTCTCTCATCTGCTATTCTCACTTCGTCTGTTTCTTATCTCTCCTTCTCCTTCTGTCTGTCTCATCCTCGTTCTCTTCTCAAACTCTCTCACTCTCTCCAGCCCTCTTTCTCATTCTTTCCATCTCTGTCTGCGTCTCCCTAAGACAGAGATGGAAACTACCAACATAAAAACATAAAACTTATCTATAGGAGCAACATTCCTTATGAAGGCAATAAAATCATAAAGAAATGACAAATCTTAGTGTTTCATACTTTTAAGGGGAGTGTCAAGTCCTTACAACTCCATAAATACACACACTAACACACACACACACACACACACGAAAATTCATGTAAAAATGTATATTCAATATAACAACTGATTCACTAACAAATTCAAAAGGATAAACTGTGTAAAATGTTTGGGGAGTGTGTTCAGGAGGTTTAGCCCTGCGAACAAGAGACTATTATTAAATTAGCCTGAAATATTTTATGGCTGCTTTACGGCAAAATAATCCCCAGTCGCACTTTTCTTCTGGTGTAATTGAAATGTAATGGAATCGGGCTGTTTTTCCACAGATTCATGTGCAGTAAAATACTGAATATGTGGAAAAGGGGGGATTCAAAGCTTTTCCGCCTGGTTTCTGACCTAGAGAGCGCAATGCAACTCAAAAAATAAAAAAGTGCAAACACACTTCAGACGCTACACAAAATTTAGAAAACACTTCCATCAAAATGAAAGTGAAAGATTATTTGTCATTGTAAACACACCACAGCGCACCACAACCAAATGTGACCTCTGCATTTGACCCATCCTTGAAAGAGCAGTGGGCAGCCGATGGGCAGCACTCGGGGAGCAGTGCTTGTGGCCGGTACCTTGCTCATGAGTACGTCAGTGATAACTTCACCAGTCTTTGATTCGAACAGGCAACCTTCTGATTACAGGGCGAACACTCAACCGTCACGCCACCAACTGCCCTAAATGACAACACATGCCCTGAAACCAAAAATCCCAAACACTGAACTAGAGATGCCTGTGGTTTCCACCGAAAAACTCCAATGTGATGCTCAAGTTTTGTAGCTGTGACCTGAGAACTGGCCGAGTAGAACAACTTTGACTAAAATACATTGAAATGGATGGGGAAAGAACGAGGGATAATAAAAGAAAAAGACGAGTGTGAGTCAAAACAGATTGAGATGTGTTCAGTAAGGTGGTCTAAGAACCGTGTTGACTGTTGTGTGTAAACAAACTAATGAAAACTTTCGAGTCCAGAATGGGAAAAAAACAAATGTGTTCGTATGGGAAAAAATAAACGACAGAAAAAAAGATGAAAAAGACGAGTGCGGATCATAATGGTTATAGATGTGCTAAAAGGTCCATGTCAAATTTGGTGTCTCTGTGAAGAAGGGCAGCCACGCAGCAAAGCGATGAAATTAGAGCTCCATGTTAGTCTATGGGCATAAAACGGATGAAAAACGGACAGAACTCTTTCACCTTCATTAATAGTAATCATGGTGAAAACATTTAATTAATCATGATTGATTGATGTCATCAGGCGCTCCAGCATTTGCCTGCATACACTCATTCTCCACGTTTCCTTTCGTTCTCCTTCTCGCCGTAGTTTTGCTTCAGAGACAAAAGGAGCCGAGAGTAAAGTTCCCTAACAAGATTTTGGCAAAATCTCCGGCATCCGTCAGGAGGAAAATCGGCCATCGTTGCCGTGGCGCCTGTCCTTCTGAGCTATGAGGTTTGGAGGGTGAGTGGGAAACGAGTGCATTAAAGCGCCATCGGAACACTCTGGAAGAGACCCTCGCCTCCTCCCTCCAGGATGTGATTTTATGTGCAATATTGTATATATACTTTTGACTTTTTTACAGTCTAATGTAATTGTATGATACTTATGTTCTTAATTTTCTTTTTTTATTTATTGGAATCTAGAGAGTTGTGTGTGTTGTTCAGTTCTCCACCGTTTCTCTCCTCCGTTTCTCTCCCCCGTTTCTTTCCTCCGCTCCTCCAACAAACGTGAATCTCGCCCTGTTTTTTAATTGGGTCCAGTAATTAAGGGAAAGCCCCCGGGGTGTCCCTGCACCGCCCCTCCCCACCTCCGGGGGGCAATAACGGCAGATTTACCTCCAAATCAGTCTGAATGGCTTCCTCACTCTGCATCTTTAATTAAGAACAGACTCTCTTCTTTATGTGAAAAGAAGGTGTAAAGACACGTCTCACGTCCCACCTTCATCTGAACATTCTCTCCTTCACCCTCCCTTTTGTGTCTTCATCTTTCTCACTCTTTTTCCGTCTCATTCCATTTCTCTAACTTTTTCATTCTCTTTTCACCTCTCTCTCATTTTACTTGATCTATCCCTCCTTCCTCTTACTCTCTTACTAATTATTTTTATTCTTATTTTTATTTAGATCTATCTATCTATGTCTGTCTTAATTTCTTTTTATCTATCTATCTATCTATCTATCTATCTATCTATCTATCTATCTATCTATCTAGTACTTCCGTTTCTCTTTAAATTTCTCTCTTTCCCTCTCTCTATCTGTACGGCTGTTTCTCATCCTCCATCTATGTATCTCTTTTTCTCTCTCTGTTTCCCTCCCTCTCTCTGGTCTTCTCGTTCTTCAGCAGAAATGTGTTTCAGGTTGTTTAAGGTGATCAATCTGTTTATCTGTAAAATCCCTCCTTCACTCGGCTAAACAGGGATAGCGCTTTCTCACCGTCTCTATTAGTAAATGGCTTTGTTTTGATACCCTGGCCTGCACACACACACACACACACACACATAGAGGATGGGAATATTTAAGAAGCTCACCTTAAACACCAGCATTAATCTCAGCGTGTAAACATATTAGCAATCTGTCTTATTCCAAGCAGCAAATTTACCGTGTCTGTGTGAGTGTGAGAGTGTGTGTGTGTTTGGTGTGTGTGGTTTTCGTTTCCTCTGATGACAGACAGATTGTGAAAGTCACCGTGTCTTTAACACAGGGCAGCGCTACTGAAGCGGAGATATGGAGAGAGAGAGAGAGAGAGAGAGGGATGGACAAAGAGATTGCCAAAGAGAGGTGACAAGAGAGAGCTAGAGTAAGGGAGAGAGAGGCACAGAGAGAGAGAGCGAGAGAGAGATATGGACACAGAGAGGTGAATGGAAAGAGATGGAGAGAGTAAGGAAGAGATGGAGAGAGAGAGAGAGAGAGAGAGAAAGGAAGAGGTGAATGGAAAGAGATGGAGAGAGTAAGGGAGAGATGGAGAGAGAGAGAGAGAGAGAGAGAGAGAAAGGAAGAGAAGAGAGAGAGACAGAGATGGACAGAGAGAGATGAGAGAATAAGGGAGAGATGGAGAGAGTGAGAGAGAGAGGTAGGTATATAGAGAGAGATAAACACACTGCAAAAAATGAAATCTTAACAAGCCAGAAAATCTTAAAAAGAAAAAAATAGATTGGGTTTTTTTATTTTTATTTTAAGAATAACTGACTTGACTAAACTTATATGTGTAAGATAAGTAATCTAATTTTAAGAAACACTGGTTACAATTATCTTATTAAGAAAAATTTACTGATTATAAGAACTTAAAATGAAATAAGAAATTTAATTAAGAGAACTGACAGGTTCTCATGCTCTCCACTACGAGTTAAGAAATTCATGACAACTTGACAAAATGGAAAGATTTTTTTTTCTTGTCTTAGGAGATCTTCACAAGATGAATTTTCTCACTATATTGGCAGATAATTTTGCTTGATTCTGGTACCTTTTTTCTTATTATCCTTTTCTTTTTCTTATTTTCTGACACTGATTTTTTGCAGTGCAGAGAGGGGTAAATAGAGAGAGTAGTAGGGAAAGCGAGAGAGAGAGAGATTAGGCCCAGAGGCGGGAGCTGCAATTAAAAGTGGACGACTCCCCGGCCGCTGTGTTCTCTCTATTCTTAGCCGCTCCATTGAGGCTTCCTGAGCTGATAATATTCCATGCGTGATGAACTGTGAAACCCAACAAAAGCCCCATTACGGGGAGCGGACTTGCCCTGCGCTCGCTCCAAACCTGCCTCGGAGCAGAATAAAAACCCTGACTCCAGAGGAACGCCAAGAGAACCACATTCCCCACTCACAGAAACTCTAGGAAAAAGAGAATGAAGGAGGAAGAAAGTAGTGAAGGGACGGGAACGTTCCCCGATTACCATACCGCTGAGAAGTGGCCTCTTGTTTAAATAATACAACATTTTTCAGATGTAACCCTTTAGTATTCTTTAACATTTTGGTTAGTAACTGTAACTGCACAGTGATGCTGTGGGTAGCACTGTCACCTCACAGCAAGAAGGTTCTGGGTTCGATCCCGGCGCTCTCCCCGTGTTGCTGTGGGTTTTCGCTGGATGATCCAGTTTCCTTCCACTGTCCAAAAGCATGTGATATAGGTTGATTGATGACTCTTAATTGTCCCATAGGTGTTTGTGTAAGTGTGTGTGACATGCAGTGTGTTGGTGCCTTCCGCTCAAAGTCCCAGCTTAGGCTCCGTAGACTCCACGACCCCGATAGGGATTAAATTGTTCAGATAATTTATGAGTAACTGTAAATGTCCTACAATTTTATCTGGGACAACTTGGTGTTAAGGATCTTGCTCAGAGACCTAGTGATGATAGTGCTGAAGGTAGGATTCGAACCCACAACCTCATGGTCCAGAGGTGAGTATCCTAGCCACTAGACCACCACCTCCACCATTGTTACAGCAACCTTCAGCCCACGGGGTCAACCCTCTCACCATTACACTACCAACTACCCTGTGATCGGAAGGCCACTTGTTCAAGTCCTGGACCTGTACTCGTGAGCAAGCAACCGTTCCCAGGCATGCCAAAACGTTGCCCACTTCTCCTTGGCGGATGGGTCAAATGCAGAGGTCACAGTTGGTGGTGGTGCACTGTGCTGTTCTCACAATGGCAAGTAATCACTCACTTTAATTCACTTTAATTCACTTTCGAATGCATCAGCAAAATAATTTTGTATATTCACCCAACATTCGCCAGTGATGAACAAAGTTACAGAGCTCTCTGTTGTGATTCACAATGTAATTGCCTGCGCTGTGTCTCTGCTGAAGACAAAAATTTACACTGGTTTACAGTGAAACCAAGAGTCCAGATTAGGGATGCACCGATCCGATACGTGAATCGGATATTGGTCCGATAAATAGCTGGATCGGCTATCTGTGGCATTGGGCTGATCTATGGAGTTGATCTGTTCAATTACATTTTATGTTTGCGTGTGTGCACGTATAATTGGTTTTGCATGGGAAGTGTTACTGCGGTAAAGCTGTTTTTTGTTCCACATTTGCGTTAATTCCTATATATTGATATGACAATGAGCAGAACAAGCAACACAACACACTACAACCCCAAAAGCAAGTCATGTGATTATACTGTTAATTTTTCTTAACAACACTCATTCGCAATAACCGTGTTCCTGATGGTTTTAGCTCTGCAGGATTAGGGATCGTCACAATATTACAGAGCTGTGTTCAAACTATTTTTAAAATATTATTTTAATAATTTAGCATATACATATGGGTGTGTAATTATTACATTGTTTTAGTTAGGAAAACAGTATTTAAGTCCAGTATTTGCTTAAGCATCAGTCTCCTCCTGACAGAGAAGTACACAACTTATTAATTAAAAACTGATATCAGAACAGAACCGCAATCAGCCACTACCCAAAACCCAAGTATCGGCATGGGTATCGGAACTGAAAACGTTTGGTGCATCCCTAGTCCAGATCTAAAAGACACATCTAAAAAGAGATGCCCTTTCCCAAACCTTCACCTTTCCTTTTCATCCCTAATTCATCCCACAAACAAGAAGCGATGCCGTCCGTCTGCACATTCCCGGCAATCCTCCAACGCCTGTTTATATGAAAATCACTTCGCTGTCCCATCACACCACACCTCCCTCATCCATCCATCGCCAAGGCGTTATTCGTCCGCCAAATCCTGAACAGGAAGGAGGAGGAGGAGGAGGAGAGATAATGGGAAATTTCCGCTGTCTGACTCTGTTCTGCTCCTTATTCCCTTTATATTTCAGGCAGGTGCAAGAAAAGTTAAAAAAAAAGCAGGAAAACGAATAAATAAAGGGAATAGGAATGAAGAGTTGTCGGGGAGTATTACGTGGTGTCAGGATTGAGGAAGGAGTTTCTTATCGGCTTGTAGCAGACTGTAGGCCCCTAATCCACGAGGAAGCGATCTGCCCGAGATAGATGAGTGCGGCTCACGCAGCCTCCTGACCGGCCGAAATGACGGACAGATAATACAGTCGGGAAAACTTTCATTTGCAGGAGATTGCCTTTCCCCCTGTAGTACTTGTAGAAACAGGGGCGTCGATTCTGTACGCAAAGGTACATTTGTCAGAAAAATTGCAGATCGAAAGGTCACCGGCTGAAGTCTTGGACTGGTAAAGGTACGACTGATTATCAATTTCCTAATTTCAGGGACAGTCTCCCTGGAGCAACTTGGGGTTAAGGGTCTTGCTCAGGGTTTTGCTCAATGACGGTAGTGCTGAAGATGCGATTTAAACCCACAACCTCTTGGTCCAGAGGCGAGTATCCTATCCACTAGACCACCATCGCCTACACCATTGTCATGGCAACCTTTCATCCACGGGGACAACTCCCTGACCGTTGCGCTACCAACCTCCCTCCCTCTAAGGGAGTTGGCCCCTTGATCAGAAGGTTGTAGGTTCGATCCCCATCCCCATACCATTAACAAGTGAAATTAATGACCCAGTAAGGTGAAAACCGTCCTTCGACAGATGATAACATAACGGTTAGGGAATTCGCCACCTAGTCGGAAGGTCGCCAGTTTGAATCCAAGGACTGGTAAAGGTATCACTGAGGTACTCATGAGCAAGTTACTGTCCCCAGGTACTGCTGTATGAGCTAGCTCAGATGTAAATGATTTTTTCAGCGTTCCTCTGTCATTTTAGCATTGCCCCTGCTGTCCTCCCGCTTAAATATTTCCCAACCATTATCCCGTGTGGTATTCTGTAATAAGCATTACATAATTTACATAGTTTTACTTGCACGCCTTTAGAGTGATCTCTTTTAACAGTGCATGTGCATGCATGGGTTTTACAGTCGATAGGTATGGGCTCTGTAGTAGTGGACGGCGCTTCAGCGTTTTGAACCGACACGCCCTCAGCATCCGAGCATAGAAAGTACCGCCTGTATTTTACTAATGTAGCAATGTTCATATTCGCTCGAGGTGATTAGTGACAACTGTTTCGTCGGAATGACGAACTTTGATACGAACTGCTACTACTTTGATCTTTAACGTGTCAAAATTGTTTCCAGCCTCCATAAACAGATAATAGATTTAGGATATTGGTACGTGTATATTTATGGGGTGGTGGGGTTCTAGTGGTTAGGATACTCCTCTTTGGACCAAGAGGTCGTGAGTTCGAATCCTACCTCCAGCATAACGACCATCCGGGCAGTCAGTGGCGCATCGGTAGGGTGAACGCTCTGTGATCACAAGGTCACAGGTTTGAATCCAGGACTGGTAAAGTTACCACTGAGGTGCTCATGAACAAGGTACTGCTTGGGGGTGCTGCCCTTGTTCACTGTGTTCACAATGACAAATTAATCGCTCACTTTCACTGAGCAAGACCCTTAACCCCAAGTTACTCTGAGTCTATAAGCTTATACCTTAAATTTTCGCAGGCAATTCTTTATTAACTAAACAATTCTGTGACCACTGATTTGCTTCATTATTTGCCTGTAGCTCACGACTGCAGTCAGAAATGATTTTGCACCTTAAAAATGTAATAAATGTTCACAGCTTTTCTCACAAATGTAGCTTTGGATTGAAAAAATGAAACCAATATTTCTCTAGATGAAAGAGCGACAAAGCATTTGTACCTTTTTAGGTTCATCCTTGTACCTTGATTTCTCAGTGTGCAAGCATCACCACCTCCACCACCACCCACTCCTCCTCCTCTTCAACGCTAGCGGAATTCTGATGGCCGTCACCGAGGTCACGTTCTCCGACAATGCCGGCGATGACGCCGCCGCCGAGAACTGGAACAGCTCTCACGTGCCTCGGGTCCAGAACTGGAGACGGAGTCTGCGTTTTATCGCCACGATACGGATTTAAATGTCAGACGAGTCTCACGTGGATTTAATATTGACAACGTGCAAATTTCTGCCGTCACCTTGCAAAAGCTCGAGTTTACGCCCCGGGGCAGCTAGATATGAGAATACACACTCCCACATACACACACACACACACATGCAACTGCATCTTGTTATCTTTGAGAGCTACTTTCATTTACATTTACGACATTTATCAGACTCTTATCCAGAGCGGCTTCCGTGTCCTAATTACACTGACAGTCTCTCCTGGAGAAACTTGGGGTAAAAGGTCTTGCTCAAAGGCCCAACGGTGGTAGTGCTGGAGGAAGTAAGAGATGGATTTGAAACTCCAACCTACAGCAATTACTGCACCACAACTAAATGTGAGCTTTGCATTTGACCCTTCCATGGAGGAGCAGTGGGCAGTTGTTGTTTTTTTGTTTGCAGAAACAACTTGGGCCAATTTCTCAGTCGGGAACTAAACCAAGTCCTAAACCAGCTTTGTGCTTGAATGGTAAATATGGCTTAATCCATGAGCAAGAAACTAGCCCCATATCTTTTATTAGGAAATAATCAAGAAGGTGCAGAAACACTTCATTTGTGTTGTGAATATCTGCAGCATTTCCAAAGTTGTATGTAATTTGCGTATTTGTGTTGCATCTACGAATTGTGTAGGGTTTACAAATTTGTAGAGCATTAAGAACTCCATTAATACGCTTTGTAGCATTTTTTTTTTCTGATAGACATGCTTTATTTTGTATCTTTTGAACAATTTTGCCCCATTTTTTTTCTCTAAAGACTCTTTCAAGACGAACAATCAAACACTTGACTTAAATGTTTTAATGTCGCTCTTATTACATCTTTAGTTTTTCGCTCAGGCACTTCAATCAGAATTCCAGCGCCGGTCCCAGAGCACCAATGCCGATAATTACTCTTAATCTGCCGGTTTAATCTGTCCAGGGATTTAAGCTCTAGCCGGCTGCGTAACACACACACACACACACACACATACACACACACACAGACCTCCCAATATGGGCTCATCTGCGCAGTCGACGACCAAAGCAAACAGCAAACCGTATCGCAAACAAGCCCCAAATTTTCACTATGACCTCAACAGGGCCCATTAAAAAGCTTTTTGCATGCTCACGAGAAGGTGCCATGTGCTTACAAGAAGGCATTGTGTGCTCATAAGAAATTTTTGTGTGCTCGAGAGAAAGTATCACATGCTTACAAGATGTTCTTGCATGAGCATGTGAAATTATTTCCTGGTTGTATCCCGTGCACTTGTGATAACGTCCCGTGAGCACACAAAGCATCATGTGAGCATGCTGTTCTTTCTCATGTGCACGTGATGCTTTCTTCTGAGCACTCAATACCTCCCTGCGAGCACACATCACATCACTTTCTCGTGAGCACTCATTAGTTTCTCTTGAGCAACCAATACATTCTCATGCGCATATGATGCTTTCTTCTGCGCACTCATTCTTTTCTCATGCGAACTAATTACTTTCTCGTTCGCAATACGTTCTCAAATGCAGGTGATGCTTTCCTCTGAGCACTCATTACTTTCTCATGAGCAGACAATACGTTCTCGAGAGCACTCAATACTTTCTCATAAGCACTCATTTTTTTCTTGTGAGCACTCAATAGTTTCTCATGAGCACACATTACTTTCTTTTGCGCATCCAATATGTGACCCTCCACGGCAAAATCAGTCGCTTGTCGCAAATTTTCAAACATGAGTTACGTTTTCATGAAAGGCCATAAATCAAGCTTCAAAACGATACCTATATCGAATGAATCGGACGACATACGACTGAGATATTAACATTCAGAGGAGTCGGCTTTCTCCTGTCACGCCAAGTGAGAAACGGAGAAATCTGCCTTTGAAGTCGCCGTAGCACTCACAGACGCTTGGTGCGGTCGCGGCTACGTTTGTATTTACGGTAGCCTACACTGCATTCACAGCCACACGGATAGCCTACCTGCGTTAGGTTAGCTGAACTCGGGAGACGAAGATGGATTCCGGAGAAATATCTTCACGCTAGTCACGAGTGGATTTACCGTAAATATTGAAGTAGAGCAGTCAAAACAGAAACTTTTAACATTCTGCTGGAATTGAATTCCTCACCTCAAGAAAGTCACGTTTTTAGAATGGAAAGGGTAAGTTTTTCAGCGAAATTTATTCACAACAGTACAGTATAGACCTTCCACTGTTTCAAAACACTAAAAACAAAAAATCCAAAATTTAACCCCACGCAACATAAATGCTCGTTTTTCTCAGAAACCTCCGTTGCGACAAGCGACTGGTTTTGCCGTGGAGGGTCACATATTTTCTCTTCGACACATGATAATGTCTCAAGAGCATGTTGTACTTTTCATGAGCATGCAATACTTTCTCACATGCTCATAATATTTTCTCAGGAGCACAATATTTTCTCGTGAGCATGCAAAACCTTCTCTTGCACTCATGATACTTGCTCCTGCAATCATGATACATTCTCGTGAGCACACATTACTTGCATTTTATTTTCTCATTTGTCCCTTGAGGGACAAGAAAGTCAGCACTTCTGAAAAGCCGCTTTGTGGTGTTTTTATTATTATTATTATTATTATGATGATGAATTTATTCCTTCTCCCCTCTGCGGTTTCTCGGCGTGATTACGCTATGAATAACACACTTGATTAAAGTGGAATGTCACCGTTTGTCTGCGAGAGGCCCGTAACGCTTCTTCCTCTTCTTCATCTCCCCCCGGCGCGGATTTAAATATGAAACGGCCCGTATTGTTGCTGACAGCACGCTCAAATCTCGCCGAAATGTCAGCGCTGAGCCACTTGAGGAATCGACTCGGCGCCGGGGAAAAAGAGGAGGGAGCAGCAGTTGAAAAATGCCTCCCGAGCTCGCCAATATCCCCTCGAAATATGCAGGGAAAGGTCAGATTTACAGGCCGAAACAAATAAAGCTATATCACTTTATGGGATAATAATAGTTTGTGGTGGAAGGCAGACGAGGAGGAGGAGGAGTGCTGAGACGAGCCGAAGAGAGGTGACAACTTTATTTCTCAATTACTCCTGCAAGTTTGTGGATCAGTTTTATGGCCTGGAGTTGCCTTAAAGTGGACCAGTTTTGTAGGTGTCTTATTAGCAGCACAAGCAGAAAAATATATTCAGTTTATTCACTCGTTTATAGCAAAATAAAGGATGTTTATGTTTCTTTCTACCTTTTAAAAATACTTCTTACTCTTCATTAAAGCATTTTCTGCTGAGAGACTGTAGTACAAGCCTCTCTCTATATTTATTTTTACAATGTAAGCATTACAGGTCCCTAAATGGTTGGCACACACACACACACACACCCCATAATCTAAACAGAGGCCAGAAACTGAATGTAATATTAATAAAAATTGCAGCGATGACAATGATGACGACAATGACGAAGACATGAATAATAATAATAATAATAATAATAATAATAATAATAATAAATCCATAATGCTAATAATAATAATAATGAATCCATAATGCATAATATTTTCAAGCCTCACACATTTCATGGAATAAAAACAATAGACATTATGGAGCCAAAAAAACAAATATAAATGATAGAGAGCAAAACATATCACATTCATATTGGAAGTAAAATAACACATTAACTTAAGTCAGGTGAAAGCTTTGGATTCCCTAAAGAGCCACGTGATAAAAATATATATAAACTCAAGTTTTGCATCGTCAAAATATGCAAGTAATTTCTCATGAGCATGCACTGCTTTTTTGTGCTCACACAAAATGTAGACTGCAGTACTGAGTAAAAATATATACTTTTTACATTGCTTAAAACGGTAGGGGCAACGTGGAACGCTTAGGCAGTTGCTGTCATGATCTGTACAGGTACCAATAAGGTACTCATGAGCAAGCACTCCCTAGTCCCAGTCACTGCCAAAAAACTATCCCAAAATCCTGAACTTTAAGACTTTAAGGCGAGTGCTAAAACAATAATAACAGCACATGTCCAAAGTCCTCACTCTACACCACTTAGTCTAATGGAGCCAGATATTTTTGGACACACACAACATTGGAAATGGGCTGCAGTATAAACTGCAGTTTATGTCATGTTTGGAGTCATTTCCTAAATAATCCGTCTCTCCTCCACACATCAGCACTCCTCCTTCCCCCCCTCTCTCGCTCTCTCTATATTAGATTGTCCTCTCAGTTCCAGTTTCACATTTCTGGCCAAATCTCATTAGGGAGAGCAGAGGTCTTGTGTGTCTTTGGCCTGGAAAGACGAGCCGCTAATGAACAAACATGTTTGCGTCGTTTTGATGCTGCACTCGTTTGTGCTGACAGCCACGTAACGCCAAAGATCCGCCCATCGTCCCTCTTTCATCATCACTTTCTCCTAATTAACCTCGCTCAGCTTCATGCCGCTCTATGGGAGGGTGGCTTCGCCTGTCGACAATTTCATCAAAAAGCGACAAAAATCTGACAAATCTCAGGTTTTTCTGTTTTTCAGGGGAACAGCCAGGTCCTCACAAATATCTAAAAATCACCGACAGTTATAGTTTTGAACGTAATTTTAGAGTTACTGTACTTTTAGTCTTGACATGAAAAAAAAGACAAAATGCTTATTAGTTTTAACCTTTTTAGTTGTTTCTATCCTAGTTTTAGTAGATGAAAAAATGAGCTACGTTTTAGTTCACTTAAATCATGGCTCTGATTGGTTGTGTGTAATAGTGCAGGGCTCTAATTGGTTGTGTGTAACAGTGCATGGCTCTGATTGGTAGTGTGTAATAGTGCAGGGCTCTAATTGGTTGTGTGTAACAGTGCATGGCTCTGATTGGTAGTGTGTTATAGTGCATGGCTCTGATTGGTAGTGTGTTATAGTGCAGGTTTCTAATTGGTTGTGTGCAATAGTGCATGGCTCTGATTGGTTGTGTGTAATAGTGCAGGCCTCTAATTGGTTGTGTATAATAGTGTATGGCTCTGATTGGCTGTGTGTAACAGTGCATGGCTCTGACTGGTTGTGTGTAATAGTTCAGGGCTCTGATTGGTAGTGTGTTATAGTGCAGGTTTCTAATTGGCTGTGTGTAATAGTGCATGGCTCTGATTGATTGTGTGTAATAGTGTATGGCTCTGATTGGTTGTGTGTAATAGTGCAGGCCTCTAATTGGTTGTGTATAATAGTGTATGGCTCTGATTGGTTGTGTGTAACAGTGCGAGACTCTGACTGACTGTGTGTAACTAAAAGCAACAAATGGTGTAAAGCAACAAATATTCAGAATATTTTTAACTTTTCTTTTTCTACCCACTGTATATTTACCATCCATGCTTTTACAACATTTGCCAATTGCCAGATCTGTTTTCCACATACAGGGACTAGAGTCTAACTATCACTAGCTAACAGTAGAATGTGTTCTGCATCTAACAGTAATTAAAATATTATTTTATAGATATTAATGAAAGGAAAGCAGACATTTTAAAGTTTTTTTTTTTCGTTGGTGGAACACACATAGTCTATCTACTGCCATAATTAAATTGGCTACTGTAAAATCTGAGGCACTGTAAACAGTTTTTTTCATAATATGCCAAGTGTCACCCTGAATAAAATGAGTGCACCTAGTAGAGAAGTGCTGTCTAGACCCCTAATGAGGTCCTCACAAATACCTGAACACTTGCCCACAACCCACAAGCATGTCATTTTTTTAGGTCGTAACTAGTACAGCCCTATGTTTAAGCATATTTTTCTACACCACAGTAAAATTTAATGGAAAATTGAATTTTTGCATCTAAAAACATAAAGAAACAAAATGAAGTAATATTCTACTGCAGGAAGAACTGTTTGTCCTCCTCCAGTCTGTTTTTCAGCTTCTGCTTTACATAATTGTGCCACTTTGTCCCTGCAATGACCGGTGAATGTGACACACACACACACGCACACACACACACACGTATATATACACTCCACTGTTGACAGTGTTTTGCCATCTGACACACACACACACACACACACAGTCTTGTATTGCTATCTTTGTGAGGTCTTTCCATAGACTCCCATAATGACTAAAGTACATAATTTTACACCTACACCTAATCCTAACCCTAACCGTAACCTCAGTAAACAAAAGCACATCTTTTACCTCTTTTAGTTTTTCCTCATGGGGACCTCTCAAATGTCTCCACAAAGCCCAAAAAAACAGATAAAAGTGATTTTAGGGGACAAAAGGTCCCCACAATGCGATAAATACATGAACACACACACAGGGCTGAAGTAATGGGCAGTAAATCGGGGGGTGAGTTCGGGGGCAACCCCGCTGTCCAAATCCACCTGTCTACATCTCTGAGTGTCTATGTCTGCAGGTGACTCCATCTTTACCTGTCTACATCTCCAAGTGTAAGAAAGAAAGAAAGAAAGAAAGAAATAGGGGGAGCGGCAGAGGTATATGGAAAGAAAGAAAGAAAGAAAGAAAGAAAGAGTGATAATGAAAGCGTGTGAAAGAAAAAAAAGAAAGAAAGAAAGAAATAAGGAGAGAGACAGAGGTGTAGTGAGAGAAATATCGAGAGAAAGAAAGAAAGAGTGAGAGAGAGATAGTGAAAGAGTGAGGCAGACTGAAAAAGGAGACAGAGAGAGAGAGAGAGAGAGAGAGAGAGAGAGAAAGATGGAGCAGTTTCATGGCTGGGTGACAATGACTTTATGGGCACTAAAATCACATGGACAATAAACCTTGTTACAACAAACACACACACACACACATACTGATACATACACGCCAATGCAAAAATACCCACCTGTGTGCAGCAAATACGTAAACACACAAAATGCACATCTGCACACCCATCCATGTCAACAGCAAACTAAGCACCCCCCCACCTCCACACACATACGCACAAACACATACACACACACTAATGCAAAGCAGCTACATGCTTGATTTCAATACCCTCCCCCTCTAATTTTGGCGACTGGGGAGTGATTACCGAGTCACTGGTGTGTGAAATGTGGCGTGTAGCGTGCTGATGAACACTTGTTCCCCGTCGCCTTGTGTATTTATCGACAGAGAGTCGCCGCGATGACCGGCGCAACACCGATTTTGGGGGGTTAATGTGCCGCACACGCCACGTGCGACACTGACCTGTCATCGTGGCCCGCTAGCAGACGGCCTCGCGCTAACCTTGGGAATCTATCAGAGTCACCAACGGTTTGGGAGAGCGGTGGCGAGACGCAGTCCTGAATAATATATCTTATGAATAAAACAAAGCATTAGGCCCAAAACACAGTGAATTATTCACCGCAGGAAGGCGCTGGATATTAGCTCCAGCGCGGCTTGCAGCGGCCCGTTTGGCCCTTCGGTCCAACGCCACTAACGCACTGCCTCTATTTTTACTCACCAGCTCCTTTCAGAACAAAAACACAGATCCTGAAACACACCAGATCTATAACACACACACACACAAACACATACACAGTAATGTGCAGTCTTGGGCCACCGCTCATCTCATTCAGCCATATATAAAAGAGTCAGACTCCCATATATGTATGCTTATAAATGTGTATATATTTTAATAAATATATACATTTATTTCTTCACATATGTCTTGTTTACATACATATACATTTATAATTTATCAATGTCTATGTGCATTTATAAATATAATTTGTAAATATATTCTTATTTATATATGTCCTTTAACTATGTTATATGTGGAACTGCTTCTTATTTTCTCTTTTTTTCATGTTTTTATTTTTTCTACTTTTTTTGGCTCAGAGTGATTAATTTTTTACATTTGTTATTTCCAATTTAGAAAAAAAATCTAACTTTAAATAAAAAATTCAAAATTAAAATATACATATAAATAAAAGATAAAATACACGTAAATAAAAAACATTTAATTGAACATATTATTATTATTATTATTGTTGCTGCTGTTGCTATTATTATTATTATTATTATTAATAATAATAATAATAATAATAATTATTATTATTATTATTATTATTGCTATTATGTAAATAATTATACTTATCTAATGAATATTTAAGTATTTAAATAATTCATAATTATTTAAACTATTTCTGGTTTATCATATTTTTTAAATGCTTTCGATTTGTTTTTGTACAACTATTTTTTAAAAAATAATTATAATATAGTATAATTGCATTAAATATTATATATATTATATTATATTGAAAATATATATTATATTATATTATATTATATTATATTATATTATATTATAAGGAAAAAGGCCTATTGTAATTTTTGAGCATATCATAGCATCACTTAACTTAATCAAATTTTTTCAGAACTATGTTTTTACTCTTTTTAAGTTGTTTAAAGCATTTCACATGACAGGGATTATTTTTGCTTGTCCCTATAATGTTTATATTTAGCAATAGAGAACTGAACACTCCAAATGGTTGGTAAACATACACACTCTCACCAAGATTCAATCCACGTTCCAGATGTGGCCAGCTGTGAGTTTCAAAGTAAAGATTGTAAATGAAAAGAAGCCACTTTTCTAATGAAGTGTTTACTCCACTCACTGCCTCACACACACACACATATACTCAGTCGCATATTACTATGTTTGAGAGGTCCTTCCACAGACTCCCATAATGACTAGATGTAAATCATTTCACACCTACACCTAACCCTAAACCCAAACTTAACCTCAGTAACCAAAAGCACATCTTTTACCTTTTTTAGTCTCTCAAATAAAACAAGTCATTTTTCTTCATGGGGACCTCTCAAATGTCCCCACAAAGCCCAAAAAATGAATAAAAGTGATTTTAGGGGACAAAAAGGTCCTCACAACACCATAAACACCCACACACACACGCTCCAGCTCCACCTCCACAGCCCCTCACTTTCCTCCTCTTCCTCCGCTAATGAAAGACTTGGTGCTTCACAAAGAGTTCTAATAAAGAGATCAACTGAAGTTCAAATTACACCTTTAATATCTCTGTAAACGCAGCAAAAGCCACATTTACAGCCTGTAAATAACCTTTGAAATGCACAGATGGGAAATAAGCCGAGGTTCAAACTTAAACATTCTCTGAGGAAACTGCTGTAACCATTTAAGAGACATTGAGTTCTCATCTTTGCTGTTGCTGGTTCAAGTCCCGGACTGGTAATGGTACCACTGAAGAAGTCACTCTGCATTTCTCTGCATTTGACCCATCTGCGATGCAGCAGTGGGCAGCCAGGACTTGAACTGATGACCTTCTGATCACAGGGTCAACCCCTTAACCTTTGCACTATCGACTGTCCCATTTGACTCCAAATTCCCCCAAAATATTTACGCATATCAAGTATTTTGCATAAATTGGCAACTGATTAAAATAACTATGTCTAATGATGGTTCTACACACTAGTGGGATTTGAACCCCCCACCTTACAGTCACCGACTCAAAGTGTCACCATTTTACCATCCCTAACCCCAACTTCCAAATTAATACTAAAATTGCAAAATAGCATTTGTACTATTAATGACCTGCAGCAAACATCAGGATCAAGACATTCATGTCCAGCATAATTTTTTGAGAAAACTCAAATCTTTTTACCCCAGCGACTCCTCCTAGAATGTCACTTAAAGCTATTATTAAACAGTCGCTTTTCAAGCTACAATTTACTTGTGATTAAAAGTATCTAAGTTCCACTACACGCTCCTGCTTTAATATAGTAGTTACTACAGTACAAGCTAGAGCTGTGAATCTTCACCGGTCACTTGATTCGATTCAATACCATATCTCGATGCATCAATTTTTCTTCATTACTTCACACTGCACGCAGATTGGGCAGTCATAGCTGCTACTGGGATGTTCTTTTTAACTTGAATTTTTATGCTGAAAATCACCAAGCAATGTCATGATATAATTCAGGGGTTTTTTTCAACTGCTTCTGTCCCATGGACCACCACTCGGTATTACTTTTGAGATATTTGCATTAAAGTCATTATTCATAAAGATGTCCAAATCATTTTGAAATGTTGTGAAAAATGGAAAAAAATAAAATTAAACGTGATTTCAGCAGTGAAAGTGGATTGCATGTCCAACTGCACAGATCTACTAGGGGAGAGCGGACTGCCGGTTGAAAACCTACATTATAATCGATTATGGTCTGCTGGTGCATCGATGCAGGATCGTCAGTGTCTCCATCGCGATTCAACAATATTGTGATTAATTTCAACAGCTCTACTACAAGCTACAGAGAAAAAGTAGCTAAGTAGAAAACTGTTTCACAGCCACTGATTCTTGCTCCCGTCTTCGCCAAGGTAAATTCTGTACTCCGATTCCATCTCGCAGCTGTCAAGAGCAGACTGTGATGCAACAAGCGTGCCACACTCATGCATGGCCAATCAGATGCCACTTCTGCCAATTCTAAACCAATCAGAAACACCTGCTAGCCAATGTATGCTGTGTGCCAATGTATATATTTTCTTTTGTAACAATGTAACATTTTGCTACTCTACATACTACAATTGTGACCCTCCACGGCAAAACCAGTCACTTCTCTCAAATTTTCAAAATTGAGTTATAATGTTTTTATGAAAGGCCATAAATCAACCTTCAAAACGATACCTATATCGAACGAATCAGACGACATATGACATATGACATACGACATAAGATATCAACATTCAAAGGAGTCGGGTTTCTCCTGTCACGCCAAGTGAGAAACAGAGAAATCTGCCTTTGAAGTTGACTATCAACGTAGCACTCACAGACGCTTGGTGCGGTCGCGGCTACGCTTGCATTGACGGTAGCCTAGGCTGCATTCACAGCCACACGGATAGCCTATCTGCGTTAGGTTAGCTGAACTCGGGAGACGAAGCTGGATTCCGGAGAAATATCTTCACGCTAGTCAACGGGTGGATTTACCGTAAAAATTGAAGTGGAGCGGTCAAAACAGAAACTTTTAACATTCTGCTGGAATTGAATTCCTCACCTCAAGAAAGTAAGGTTTTTAGGATGGAAAGGGTAAGTTTTTCAGCCAAATTTATTCACAACAGTACAGTATAGACCTTCCACTGTTTCAAAACACTAAAAACAAAAAATCCCAAACTTTACCCCACGCAACATAAACGCTCGCAACATAAACGTAAATCTCCGTTACGACAAGCAACTGGTCACAATTAGTTAATGGAAAAGATACAATGTAGCTTTGCTTCAAATAAGCAAATGTAAAAAGTAGTTAAGTTTGTAGCGTCATGAATTTTTTGTGTTTTTGTGGTAGAATGTTACAATGACTGTAGAATGTGAAATGAACACTGAAACTGAACAAAAAAAATACAAATTGCAACCGAAGAGCATTAACATCAGCTACCTTTAGGGAAAGCAAAAATCTTTGCAAACACTTACACCACAACCACATTTTTGTGGCAGTGTAATGTCTACATTTGTATATTCTTCTGTAAACTATTGACCACATTTGCTTCTGAAATCCCAAAAACAACATTTACACATATTTAAACATGTAAACATTTGCAGAACAGGGTCACTAAGTTCCATTGCGTTTGGATCCCAACCACCCTAACAACTCCAGCAAGCCCTCCCCGGCCCCGGGTGACACTCACCAGGGTGCAGTAGGTCTCGGGCGGGTCTCCGCAGGTGATGTTGGGGGGGTCGAGTGTGACTTTCAGGTATTTAGTCATGTCGGCTGCTTCGGGCTGGCACGCCATGTAATCCCAGGTGAGTCCCTCGTCCGTGTAGACCTGCGACTTGCACATGTCGTAGTGCCCCCAGGTGGTGGGGTAGTGCTGCATGCAGAGCGCCAGGCCCAAACACAGCGCCTGCACAGTCAAATGCAGCCACAGACGCATGGCTGCCGAACTCTTCCCTTCTTTTAACGGCTCGGCTGGGTTTTGGACGTTCCGGTGTTTTGCCTCAGCCTCGTCTCAGGCCGGGCCACGAATAAAAAAGAAAAATCGGACGTAAATCTGCGTTGGGCCGGTTTTTACGAAGTCGTCCGCAGTTTGAGGCGGTGCAGCATTTCCGCTCGCGAGTGAAACGGGGATTGTCTCCGAAAGATGGATGGAGGAGGTGTGAGTAAGAAGAGAAGAGAAACAAGTGAGAGAGGCAAGGAGTCTGAGAGGTGGCGGGATTGTCTTTTGGCGTTTGACCGACAGCCTTCTCAGCTTCCCTTCCTGTCAGTCATCGTTTTCTTCCTATCGTGGTGCTTCAGCCTGAGGGGAGGAGAAAACAAGAAAGGTGAGAGAATGATAATAATAATATAAAGATTTAAAAAATTATTATAATGACAATGCATTTTATTTGAGGGCACCTTTCACAATAATGAACCTTGAACTGAAGAATTGTATATATAATTGCATAACTGAGGAGGATGAGGAAAGTGAGAGGATGAAGGGGTTAAGAAGACGAGCTTGAGTGGAGGAGGAGAATGAGGAGGAAAATAGCAGGAGTAGGATGAGAGCATGGGAAGGAGGAAGACAAGAAGAAGAAGATAAGGAGCATGAGAGGATGAGGAGAAGGATGAGGAAGATGAGAGGAGAAGGATGTGAGGATGAGGAGGATGAAGAGAAAAAGAGGAAGAGGAGGATGAGGAGAATGAGTGAAGGAGAAGAATGAGAGGATGAGAAGGAGGAAGATGAGAATAGGGAGATGAGGAGGAGGAGGAGAAGAGATGAAAAGGAGAAGGATGAGAGGATGAGAAGGATGAGGAGGACGAACAAAGGAGGAAGATAAGAGAAAGAGGAAGATGAGGAGGATGAGAGGGTGAGGAGGAAGAAGAGGATGAGAAGGAGGAGGATGAAGAGGAAAAGGACAAGGAAGAAGAGATGACGAATGGGAGGAGGAAGAGGACGATGATGAGATGAGAGGACGGTGAGGTTGAAAGGATGAGGGCATGAGGAGGAGGAGAAGGAAGAGAATAAGAATAACAGAAAGAGGAAGGTAAGGAGGCTGAGTGGAGGAGGAAGACGAGAGGATGAGATGATGACAGGAGGACGGATTTGAGGAGAAAAAGAGGAGGAGGATCAGGGGAATAAACAAGATCAGGATGAGGAGGATGAGAGAATGATAATAACGAGCAGAGAATGGGGAGAAAAGGAGGAAGATGAGAGGATGAGTTGGAGGAAGATGAGAGGATGACAAGGTTGAGAGGATGAGAGAATGAGGAAGATGAGAGCTCGTGATCACGTGATCACTGTTGTACACCTCCTTCAGACGTATCACGTATCTAAAAGGCCATCAAAGTAAACATGATACGCAGCTCTCACTTCGACTCCTCATTACATACAGCTCCTGTCTGTCACTGTCATTCCTCAGCATCATCTATCAACACACACACACACACACACACACAAACACACACACACACACACAAACACACACACACACACACACACACAAACACACACACACACACACACACACACACACATTAGACAGCAACACCTCTGCGGTACATGAAAGCTTATTTGGCTATACAGAACCGCATGGGTTTCAGGTAACGCTTGGACACCCACGACGTGACTACTAGACATGCTTCTCAAAAACCTACAATATTGTTAATAAAGTGAATGTCCTGATGTTAATTTCAGTATTTTAATGTTGATGATTAAAGAAAATGATGAATCCAGTTTCTCAAATTATTAAAATATAAAACCTCAAAATGAAGTATCTGGTCATTTGATATAGTGATTTAAACATAAAACGGCTTGAAATATTCCACTTCAATTTAAATTGCAAAAATAAGCAGCTTTTTCCACAATATTCAAATGTCTGAGATGCAGTAGTATTTGCCTGTCTTTTTGCCGATTGCAAACATGAACTCCCTCAGCCCGGTTCGAGGACGCGAACACTGTCCGTGTGCCGCACGAGGCCACCGGCACAAACGTTACTATAGTAACGTGATATCCGGCACCTGGCGACGCTACCAACACCGACGGCTCTTACAAAGAAACGAGAAAAGAACGTGAGCAAGGACGGAGAGAGAAGACGGTCGCGCGGGAAGGGATGCGTTAACCTCACGCCATGTTTATGGATCGCAATCAGAATGCACTCTTAGGATTTGTTTACTCCCTTGGTTCGGAACTTTTGGGCAGGTGTGAATACAAGCAACCGAACTCAGGTGCGGACCAAACAAGCGTACTGAGACCTAGCTGAAGAGGTGGCCTTGATTCAGTTCCAAACGAACTCTGGTGCGTTTAAGGTGTAAAAGCAGCCCGACCTTGATCCGACCCAGTTGGACAAAAGCATACCTTTTTGGATTTAACGGGCCGCCGTCGTTGTCCGAACATTACAGGAAATGATTGTTTGGATAACTACCAGAGGTGGGTAGAGTAGGCAAAAATCTTACTCAAGCAGGAGTATTGTTACTTCAGAATAATATTACTCCAGTAAAAGTAAAAAGTAGTCATCCAAAAATTTACTCAAGTGAGAGTAAAAAGTACTCGGTGAAAAAACTACTCAAGTACTGAGTAACTTCTGAGTAAATTAAAGATTAACTGGTTAATCATATAATCAAATATGCAAAAATATTAAATAACAATGTACAATGTGTTTGGATAATACCAAACAATATTACATAAAAAACTTTTTTTTTTTAATCTATACAAAGTAACATAAATTAAGGCTAATTCAGCCACAATAAACAGTACAATAATCTGTAATAATTTAATAACTTTTTTAGTTCAAACAAAAAGGCTCAGCAGGCAAAGATTACACAGTAAAACAAGAGTGCATGAACTGTCCAGTGTGTGTGTGTGTGTTTATGCGTGTGTGTGTGTGTCTGTGTATGTATGTGCCTGTACGTGTCTGCCTGTCTGTGTGTGTTTGTGCGTGTGTATGTATGTGCGTGTGTGTGTGTGTGTGTGTGTTTGTGTGTTTGTGTGTGTATGTGTCTCTGTGTGTGTGCACGCATGTTTTGTGTGTGGTAATGTGACTGCCAAGCTCCGTTTGATTGGTGGAACGGTCATTTAGGAGGACGTTTTCTGACTAAACAAACACTGTGCATTTGATGATAGATGAATAAAAATAAAATAGCGAGCGGCATGTCGCTCGATGTAACGGAGTAAAAGTAGCGTTATTTCTTCACAAATATACTCAAGTAAAAGTAAAAAGTATGCTGTATGAAAATGTTGTACAGTTTATCCAAAAAGTTACTCAAGTAAATCTAACGGAGATAAATGTAGCATGTTACTACCCACCTCTGATAACTACACAACACACACAGACGTGTATAGCCAGTGCTAGAAATGAGCTGTGGGTTAATGTGGAGCTCAGAGTAGAGCTCTCCTTAGCAGCCGTCTTACAGCATGTGTTCGCTGTTGCAAAACTCTTAGCAACATTTTGTAAAACTGACATTGCGTCAAACGCTCTTGACACTCAAACATTTCTGCAAACATATGTAACTGTATAAACCATATCGCTATAAGGACAAGGAGAACAGCACGCAAAATCTCCATGATTGTGTTCAGGGCTGACGTTTCTATAACGCGCATCACGCACCGCACATAGGGCAGCAAGTGCCGGAGGCGTACCAAACAAATAGGCTAATAGAAAATCATAATAATCATAATGACGACAGATTTAAAATATAGCTGTTGCGCTTAGGGCACCCAAATGGTTAGCACTGGTCCTGATTGTGTACTTTCACTTTCACTTCACTCTACCCCACACGTTTCTGTCCAGTAGCTGAACGACCTTAGCACAAATTCTGCTCCACTTGCAATGCCTACAATGTGAAAGCGAACCGCACCAAAGAACAGTGTGAACACACCCTTAGTGAAGGGACAAGTTGATATGTAGACCGAATTCTGGCAATCTGGATTCTAATTGAGGGGAGTGGAATGAGGGATACACAAGGAACACATTTTTAAAGACTTAAGTCTGATTCCTTGAGCATGGATTAAGTCTAGTACTGGACTAAATAATTAGAGATTCATACCTGAAACTCAAAGCTACACTAGGCATAAGCTTAGTCATATTTAGGGAAACTGGCCGGTATAGTAGATTAGGGAAGTTGGTAGCATATTAATTAGTTGGCCACCATGATTGGAGAGTTGCCATTTTAAGTTTCGGACCAGTAAAGGTACCCCTAGGTAACACTACTATCCCCAAGAACTGCTACCCGGGCGCTGCCCAAAAAGCTAACCACTTCCAGGGGCAGGGGGTAGAGTAATGGCTAGGGAGTTGGCCCCGTGATCGGAGGGTCACCGGTTTAAGGTTCAGACCGGTAAAGGTACACTGAGGTACTCACGAGGAACGTAGCGTCCCCAAGAACTGCTTCCAGAGTGCTACCAAAAAAAGCTACCCACTTCCAGACTCAGTTGGTTGGGTAATGGTTAGGGAGTTGGCCCCATGATCGGAAGGTTGGCAGTTCAAGTTCCAGACCAGTAAAGAAACCACTGGGGTGCTCATGAGCAACGTACTGTCCCCAAGCACTGCTCCCCAGGCGCTGCCAAAAAAGCTACCCACTGTCGGAGCAGCTGGTGGTGTAACAGTTTGGGGGTTGGCCCTGTGATCGGAGGGTTGGGTAAGGGTACCACTGAGGTACTCAAAAAGCAAAATAACATGCCCAAGCCCTGCTCATTCCTTCATGGATGTGTCAAATGCAGAGGCCACATTTCTTTTTGGTGCGCTGTGCTATGCTGTGTTCACAAGGACCAATAATCACACAAGTTGCACATCTAGGTCCAGTTTCCCCATCATTTGCCTAGATTAGATTTTTGTTTCAGTGGTGAATGTCCACTGGCAGTGCAATTTAGTCCAAGACTAAGTTTAATCCATGTTCAAGAAACTAAAGACTAAATCTTCTGTTCCACACACATTCACATGCCTACATCCACCATCCACTCTATAAAAGCACGAGTTAAACCTGGTGTGTCCCAGACGAATACGAGGTTCCTTCTTAGTCTTGCTTCCTCTGAAGGTTGCTTCCTATTCAGAGTGAGTTTTTGCCCGCCGTTAGACATGCTCATTAGAGGCTCAGAGCCGGCAACACGTAAAGCTGCTTTGTAAGTGTTGTAAAAAAAACAAAACGCTAAACAAATAAAAGTGAATTGAACTGAGGGTGTAGTTTATTTGCATGTGCTGTCTGTTTTGATTTTTAATTAAACTCCAGCGATTATCTAGCACAGCGCCTTTATGGGGCTGTTAAAACATTAATTGTCTCTTAATCGCGAAACTGTAGAGCTTCAGAGGAGGGAGCGGGAGCCAGAACGTCTCCGGGCGGGAAAAATAAAGGGGGACAAAAATTGCTTCGCGAGGCGTATAATTCACGCCTCAGATCACGAAAACGAATCGCCGTGAAAGAAATCCCCAAACTCAAAGTCAACCCACGCGAAAGGAAGCGAGGCCTCGACAGCACAATGGGACGGGAAACAAAAGAAACCAATCTCTCGGTTCTTCGTTTATCACCCCGTCTTTTGTGATCGGTGAATTATAAATGATTTTTTATACGCTCGGACGAGTTCCAGGTAGCGATAAAGCATTGCAGTCGAGTGCGAGAGGCTTGACCCCTGACTCCAGCGTCTTTGGGCTTGTTATCGTCTGTCCACTCGCTCAGCTCGAATTAATCGATGTGAAAGAGTGTAACACACACTGCTGGTAATAAGTACACAAGCAAGTGGCTGAGCTTTGAAATGGACACAGCGGAAAAAAGAGCTTTTGTTATTTCCCTGACTGAGACGTCTGAGTGTGTGTGTGTGTGTGTGTATAGGTGTGTGTGTCTGTGTGTCAGGACAGCTTTATCTGACACACCAGTTCCAAACAATCAGTGGGCTGAAGCGAGCCATGCCTTAGCGTTTTTAGCACAAGTTAATCAGTACATCCAATCAGCAGCTGTGCTGACCCTGCACCCTGACACACACCTAAGCACACACATACACACTCAACACACACACACTCACTTTGAGTGATCAATTAGAGGACAGCGCTTACAGAGCCAGGCTAGAACGGGCTACTCGGCTAAAAAATCAGCAACACTGCAGCGAAAAAAACGGAACCTGTCCCTCAGAGAGAAGACCAACGTCCGTCGTCTTAAACACACACAACACAGCATTTATATAAAAACCACAGTTTGTGAGCAGTGTTGGTGGAAAGCTTTTAAACAGTAGCTATTCAAGCTACAAGCTACGATTAAAAGTAGCAAAGTTCTGTCTGTTTGGCTAATCATAGTCGCAAATTCTTGCTCCCATCTTAGCCAAGGTGGACTCTGTCCTCCAACTACAATCTTTCAGGTGCCAACAGTGATGCTGTGATGCGATCACGGTAACCAATCAGATGCCACTTCTGCCAATTCAATCACCTCACCTAAAAACACCTGCTAGTTGAAAAGACCCAAGTTACAGCATTTTAAAGATGCTTCAGTGCTGATGTACTTAAAAAAGGAGTTAGTATTGTTGCTAATTTTAGCTAGCTACTGCCAAAAACTGGAGGCTGATATCAGCGTCTTAAACACGATGGGGTTGTGGGTTTAAATCCTTCCTAGAGCACTATCATTATTGGGTCCCTGAGCAAGACCCTTAAGCCCGTGTTGGGGTTTGGGGTTTCCCCTACCATTCTGAAACTTTCTCTTCTGGCGCTGTGGAGAGCATCGTCACACAGAACATCGTGTCGTGGTCCTGCTGCACGTCAGCTCTGCCTTCCCTGCAGGACATTTACGCCAAGAGATGTAGGACCAGGGCAACTAGGATTGTTAAAGACTCGGCTCACCCCGGAAATGGACTTTTTCATCTTTTGAAATCAGGCAGAAGGTTCCGCACCATCATGGCCAAAACAGAGAGACTCAGGAGGAGTTTCTATCCTCAGGCCATCCGTCTTTTAAACAAGGACATGCCTTTTTTCTAAATGTCTAATTTGTTATCCCTCACTGCCTCTTAATTCCATATTGTTATGATCATTATACTGCTGCCATATTTCACTGTCCAAATATTACATGCTCCTTGTCTGTCTGCTAAAATGCTACTGTGTAGCATTTCACTTCACTGCTATGTAGCTGCACTCGACAGTTTAAAACAGTCTCATTGCACCTGTTATCTGTCTGCAGATTTTTGTACTCAGGTTAACTTACTGTAATATAAGAAATAGTTTATTTATCTTTATTCTATTCCCCTATCTCCTTATTTTAAGTTTAAGTTTGTATACTGTATCTTCTTATTTTTATTTTTTTTTTTTTTTTTTTTTTTTATTCTTTGCCTGAACTACACAGTCAAAAGAGCGGATCAGGATACATTTCACTGCATGTTGTACCTGTATAATTTGCATGTGACAAATAAAGAATCTTGAATCTTGAAATCTTGAAATGTTGCTCCAGGGAGACTCTCCCTGTAATTGAAGTTGCTCTGGATAAGAGTGTCTGCTAAACGTAAATGTAAAACATCCAAAACACACTTTATTTACATGAAAACTCAACCACACTTCAGCTAGAGCGCTAAACGAGACTATGAGTCACATCTAAAAAGCTACTTAAATAGCTACTTGAGTTACAACTCCAACTGGGTCTAAAATCGCCCTAAATTACAATTAGGCCAACACTCAATTACCCTCCTAGTTGTGGCTTCTGTGCATCTGGCTTTTCTGGAAAAACAGGACAACCCCCTCACACCTCACAGCTAGTAGGTTGGGGCCTAACAGTTAGGACGTGATCAGAAGGTCGCCGGTTTGAATCCAGGATCAATAAAGATACCATTGAGGTACTCATAAGCAAGGTGCCATCCCCGAGCGCTGATCATGCTGATCACGCTGAGCATGTCAGCTGCCCACTGCTCCTTCACGGATGGGTCAAATGCAGAGCTTACATCTGGTTGTGGTGCACTGTGCTGTTCTGGGTTCACTATAACAAATAATCACTAATATCAACTGCTCTGACATCAAATTTCACTCTACAGGTTTTCAACCAGCAGTCATAGGGGTCGGATGACAGTCGAAGACTTTGTCCCACAGCACACATGGATGCAATGTTTTTGTACTCTTATCCAAACTTATATCCCAACGTCAGGGACAGGAGCAACTTTGGGCTTAACAATATTACTCAGGTGCCCAGTGGTGGTAGTGCTGGGGAAAGAATAGAATCAGACCCCAAACCACATGTTCCTGGTGTATAAATGTGTGTACTACCAGTAAACATCCAGCATCCCTGTACAATACGGTTTGGTTTTGGTTGATGACAGTGTTAACCACTCTTACCAATTTGCATTTACCTTTTTTGCCTTTTATTAGACATGCTTATCCTGAGTGACTTACATTTCTCAATGACGGTTTCCGGATATTCATGGCATTATGGGGCGGTGGCCTAGTAGCGGTTAGGACACTCACCTCTGGATCAAGGGGTTATGGGTTTGAATTCTACCTCCAGCACTACCATCACTGGGTGCCTGAGCAAGATACTTAACCCCAAGTTGCTTCAGAGAAACTGTCCCTGTAACTAGAAAATCAAAGTCACTCTGGATAAGAAGGTCTGCTAAATTCTGTAAGTGTACATTTTAACAGGAGGTAGGATTTTGAACACACAACCGCTTGGTCCCGATTCAAGTACCCAACCACTATAGCACCACTACAATGGTGCGTTCACAAAGACAATGACTTAATCACTAATTGTTTTAGCAGATAGCCCCGTGGTGGAACTTCTGGCAGCAGGATAGAGCTGGGATTGAACCTATGATCTCGGTGGTGGAAGATGAATGTCTTATGACTCGGCCATCACCCCCACCCTCATGAGGTTAAAAAGTGTATAAGAAAATGAGCAAAACACCAATTCTTATGGGTGACTTTTAACTTGAACTGGAGGGAATCATTTTTTGTTTTAGAACTTAAGTACGGGTTTCGGCTGCCCTGAAACACTGCTGGGGATTTGGTGAAAGCACCCGATGTTCTCGACTTCACCTTCGGGCAGCGCTAAAAAATGTCGGAGTCGCAAATTAGTGCGACTACATCCGGAGCGAGGAGTGCGGCCGTGACCCGAATCTCTACATCCCGAGACCAGATCGTCCGGCAGCATCGCGGCTCAGCAGGAGGGAGGGATGGAGGGATGAAGGGTTGGAGGAAGGGAGGGAGGCTTAGTTCCTCTCGACTGTCTGTCTGCAGCAGCAGCGGCGTTGCCGGCGATGTGGACGGAATTGCGAATCTCCTCTGAGTGCATTTAGCTGCTCTGTGATACTGCATAAGCAGCAGTTTGAAAAGATGCTACGAGCCGCTTCATGCGTCTCAGAGGAAGAGTGTCAGACTTTAGAGCAGCGATTTAGAGACGAGCGAGGAAACGGCAACGGCCAAACAAAGAGAGACGTCAACACGCCAATTACACTATGAACCGCTGATAAATGTCTACAAAAAACTGGTGCCACACTCAAAGAATGTTGTAGATATTATACCAAAATAGAAGTATGGTATGTTTTTAAAATGCTCACATGAGGAAAAAGGTGCACATCCATTAAAGCTCAGGCAGCTGAATGTGTGCAATCTTATAGATACCTGGGGGACAATTATTGACTCAAAACTCGCTGAGAATTGGGCAGCGGTGCCTGTTCTGTTTGAGCAAATTGAGTCGTTTCCACATTGACAAATCCATGATGATCTTATTCTACACTTTTATTAAGTCAGTTTTATCGCTTTCTCTGGTGCCACGGTTTGGGAATATTTCCTTTAAAGAATAAAATATCACATAGTTAAGTATTCCAGCATTGTGGAAATAAGATGGCTAAAGCAAATAAAAAGCATGCACTTGCACAGTTTCTACCGTCAAAACCATACCGTTTTCATTTTTATGTGTTTTCAGTTGTCTGTATTAAGATGAATGATGTGTGAACGTGGGCGGCACGGTGGCGCAGTGGTTCCCCAGGCGCTGACAAAAAAGCTACCCACTGCTCCTTCATTTCTGACCACAAGGGGAGAACTGTACTACTGCTTTTCTTTTGTTTAGCCCGTTCCTGATGTGAGCTAAACACAAATTCAGCAGCTCATCGTTTAACATGAGCTCAATTATAATAAGCAGATGTGCGAGATTAAACTGTCGAGTATGTAACTCGCTTAAATAAATAAATAAAAAAACCACACACACAGTTTGGACCACTGCGCATGTGCAAAACGAGTTGCGTGGGCACGGACGTTCAGCAAGCCGCAAGTTAGCCCCGCTCGCTGCCTCAAAATGAGTGAACAAACAGCGCGAGACGACAAAACAGCCTCGCAATATATGTTGTTAAAGTTAATTGCCAGACGTGGTTCATTCTCACTCGCGTGGCGGTGGTTTGGTTTTGAAAAGACTGATGTTCCTCAAAAGACGGCAATCTGTAAACTATGTGGTAAATCGGTTGCCGTTAAAGACAGCTCGACAACTAACTTGTTTCACCATTTGCGAACTAACCACCACACAGAATACAAAGAATACGACATGCTTAAGGAGTCAACTGTCCAGGACAAGTCTAAATTACACAAGGTACAAGCACAACAACACACTCAGCAAACTTTAGTGGAGTCATCCTGCAAGAAAGTGCCTTACGACAAGGAAGTTAGTAATTTCTTTAATAGTGTTAGTTTGTGTAAAACGTGTTCACAAATGCTACCTCTGCAGTATTCGATGGATGTTTAGATGTTTACAGTATAGTACAGTATGTTAGATTTGTGTTCTTGCTTGCATGCTGCACAGTTCAGTTCGTAGCCTGTAACTGTGATGTTCAGGTATTTTATTCCCTGTGCATTTATAGCTTGTTTACATGAATAATAGGCGCTCTCATTATAATAGTTTTGTTGGTCTCAGTGTAAATGTTTGTGTACATCCTGTAGGCCACTGTTCAGTTATGTACTAGAATACATTCTGTAAAAAGTTGACTGGTGAATTTAAAGTTTTTCTTTTACTTCAGTTTTAACTAAATAAATAAGACCTGTTCTCCTTAACTGTTTCATTAAGCTACAATTCATTTTCTATGACCAGGACCAAGCTAGATCTTAATAAGACTTACAAACACATGTTTAAAGGAAGCAGAATATCGTGGAATTATCGTTATCGTCAAAGTCCAAGAACATATCGAGATTTTTTTTTCTAATATCGCACACCCCTAAAGCAGAAACATCTAGAAGCAGCTTTTATCATTTCTCCTTTTTAAATTCTTCACCCTTTTATCCCGTTTCTACATTTTCCAGCCCATAGCAAAATCAGACGATTTCTTCCGGAATTTTCCATCGAATTACTAAATGAAAACAGGCTTTTTGCCGCTTCGTTTGGAATCTGATTGGGTCTGACAACAGTGGCTTGGCGGTTATTAAAGATGAGAGTGATTAGCGGTAAACAGAAGCCCTGATGGAACCTTTTTCGCGCTTTTTGGGCCTTGAAGAACCACAAAAGACGAGCCGGCGAAGGTCTGAAACATCATTACTCCCTCCATTCAGCCGGGAGGGTCGCAATCGGGTTTCCGGCGTTTAAATCGCAGACGAGTTTCCCTCTAACACCGCTCGCTTCGCAAAAGGTCAATTTTTTACGAATGTGAAAGCACGACGACGTCGAATTAAAACCCATCACATCCATCACAATCACCATTATACCCTGATGGATGGCCAGCTTGATTAGATCTACCAGATTTAATAAGACGAGCGACGGAAGGAGAAAAAGGAGACAGAGAGACACAGAGAGAGAGATGAGATAAAGACGAGATGAGATGAGAGACAGACGGGGTGACTAACCCATGTAAAACCAATGTGCTCAAAAAAGAAGAAGGGAAACGTTAAAGGAGAGGAAAGTCTTAACTGGACTGATCCATTCGTAAGATGCGGGGAGAGAGAGAGAGAGAGAGAGAGAGAGCAAAAATCAGGATGTACGTGAGAAAGAAATAGACAGCTATAGAGAGAAAGCTTAAATGAGAGAACTTGTTTGAGAAACTGAAATTGATGTTAAATCAAATGTTAAGTGAAACGAATGTAACAACATTGAGAGAGAAAACGAAAAAATAAAAAGATACAAGTGTATGAGACACATAGAGATGAAATGAGACAAGATGAGGTGAGTGACTAACACATGCAATATCAGTGTTCAAAAAGAGAGAGAGAGATTATAAGACATCAGAGTTAACAAAGAGAGAGAGAGAGAGAGAGAGAGAGGAGACGAGATGAGATGAGATGAAGACAAGACACAGACAGAGTGACTAACACAACAAAATTAGAAAAAAAGAGAGATAAGACAAAGATGAGACAAAGGCAAGAAGAGATGAGAGACAGACGGAATGACTAACATGCAATATCAGTGTGAACAAAGACAGAGACAAAGAAAGAGAAGATGAGACGAGAAAGAGACGGGACGAGACAAGACAAAGATGAGATGAGATGAGAGACAGTGACTGACATGCTATTTCAGTGTGAACAGAGAGAGAGAGAGAAAGAGAGAAGACGAGAAGACATGGCGTGGGAAGCTCTAACAGAGAGGAACAGACAGATCCATGCTAAAGATAGAATGAGAGAGAAAAAGAGAAACAGACTGGTAGAAAATGTAAGAAAGGATATGTGAGAAAGAAAGAAAGAAAGAAAGAAAGAAAGAAAGAAAGAAATTGTAAAATGTTAACAGGAAAATGCAGAGAGAAACAGACAGAAAAAGCAAAAACAGAACTTGAGAAAGAAAGAAAAGATAAGACACAGAAAGTTAAAAAGAAAGCGGAAAGAGAGATAAAGAAAGCGGAAAGAGAGATCAAGAAAGAGAGAGAGAAATATCTGGTATGAAAGTGAAAATACTGATACACAGAATGAGAGAGATTGTATAATAATGAGTAAGAAAGAAAGATGGATAAAGGAGAAAGTTAGAGAGAGGGACAGCTTGCATCACAGAGAGAATAGCGAAAACAAGTGTGTGTGTGTGTGTGTGAGTGTGAGACAGAGAGAGAGAGAGAGACAGAGAGAGAGAGAGAGAGAGGGATAAAAAAAGAAGTTAAAGAGATAGAGAGAGGGTGATTGTATGACAGAGTGTGAATAAGAAAGAGATTGAGACGGAACACAGCCGAAGAGAAGTCTAGGACAGAAGTGTGAGTATGTGTGTGTGTGTGTGTGTAAGTGTGTGTGTCTGGGTGATACGGGGAGAGATAAGGGTCTGGGACACATTAAAGATCACAGGCTTGTGGGTCGTTATCGCTCTCTGAGCTCCAGTCGGCAGTTCTCTCTCTCCTCTCATTAAAGTGGCCCTCCGTTACCCCGACGACGACCCGCCACCCCGGCAACCACCCCTCCGGCAACCTCCCCGACGACAACACCCCACACCCCGGTCATTAGCCCCAACACAGGTCCACTCCAGGCCACTCCAACACTGACAAGTCAGACTCTAGCGTCCTCTAGGGGTGTAACAATACATTGATTCAATGATCAACGAGCCGATACAAATCGATAATATTGAATATATCAACTTGACATCATACATCCTGTCATACATACGTCACTGTATACTTTATAATGTGAGATCTATTTAAATGTATACATGTAAAAAACATATATCAAAAAGCTATATTAATTATTTTTATGATTTGATATGAGTAAAAGTGTTAAACGAATACAGTATATGATATCGTCTGATATCGATTGCTAAACTGAATCAAACCAAAAATATAATGTAGCAGAGTAGGGCTGAAACAATTATTTGAATAACTCGAATAATTCAGTTGCAATTTGGGGTAATTTTTCTAGATTCGAAGCTTCATGTGGAACTAACATTTATTTTCTTCCACATAAAAACAAAAATACATTTTCCCTCTAGTTAAAAGATGTGTATGCTACTGCAAAAGTAAGTCATGCAACTAGAAAAATAATTTGTGCAACTAAAAAAAATTTTAGACTGAAAAACCCATGCTATTAGAAATAGGGAGTGAGACTAGAAAGTGAGACATCTATTGTTGAAAAATGAGCCCTGCAACTAGAAAATGAACCGTTTAAATGGAAAACAAGTCGTGTGACTGAAAGATGAGTGGTGTAACTAGTAAATAAGTAGTCTGACAAGAAAATCAGAATACAATCCCAGTGTTTAGATGCCGCTGAACCCCCGTAGCCTCAGACTCCCTCATTACATTCATATCTATTTAGTGTGTGATCGCTTTGGTGATATACGTTATTTATTCCTGGACATATTTCATTTCCGGCCTCTGGCTTTTAGAACGGCTCCTTTGTTTACAAGAAACAGATGAGTAAACAAAGTAATTACAGTTTTGGAGTGGTTCGGCTGTCCGACTTTTAGCTTGGACTGAACTGCGCACGGCAACATCGTAAACCCTCAGCGCCACGTTAACGACAAATTTAATTTGGACATTCTAGTTGGACACGCTCGATGCTCGGGCTGCTAAGCAGTGCTGGAGAAGCTACTGTTAAACAGTAACTTTTCAAGTTATAAGCTACTTGTGATTTAACAGTATCTAAGCTCCACTACAGGCTCCTGTTTTAATATTGTAGTTACTACACTCCAAGCTAGAGCTAATACTAAATGTTTGTGCTGTAGGACACTTTTATAGCAATGTAAGCATAAAAATCTGTAAAAGTCTTAAAGTACAATGAAAATGATAGTTTTTAAGTTACTTTATGTTAAAGTAAATGTTAAAAATTATAACCTATTTTAACAAATAGAGCTCCTGTGTGGTAACACACTTTTACACAAAACCATGAAAACTGATAATGGCTCGTTCAAGTAGCATAAATTAGTGTTTTAAGTAATAACATGAAAATCTATTCATTTTTACAGTAAGCAAGGATTTCCACTTTTTTGTTGATTTTTGCTACAGATATGTTATATGTTGTTCATTTCTACATCTAGTTATTATGGGAGAAGCTCACAAAGATAAAATTAAAAGTGAGTTCCATTTAGGTGGTTGGTGAGGGCCTTGTAGCCCCCACAGAACACAGGAAAAACACAGGAAAAAACATGATTTGACCATTTTTATGGCTTTGGGGGGCATTTTGTGGTTTGTGAGGACCGGTCCCCATGAAGAAAAATAATTTTATTTGAGAAAATAAAAGAAGTAAAAACTATTGGTTAGGGTTAGATGAAGTGTTATTTATATCCTGTCATTAGTCAACATAGATGTTTGGGAGCAGATATTAGCCTAACGCTAACGGTGACGGTTTAGGGCGTTCGCCCTGTGATCGGAAGGTTGCTGGTTCGAATCCCAGAACCGGTAAAGGTGTCACTGAGGGACTCATGAACAAGATACGTTCACCAAGCAGTGCTCCCCGTGCGCTCTCCATGCTCCTTCTGCTCCTTTACAGATCAAATGCAGAAGTCACATTTATTTCGTTGTGGTGCATTGTGTGCTGTGCTGTGTTCACAATGACAAATAGTCATTCTCTTATGGGAGTCAATGGGAATAGCTCACAAAGATAGTAATACAAATGTGTGTGTGTGTGTGTGTGTGTGTGTGATCATCCTCGGACGTTATCTCTCTCCTCTTCATCTGGCTTTTCAATGACGATGACGTGGTGCGTTCCCTCTGCAGGCGGCCATCTAATCCTTTCACCCTCCAACTCTCTCTCTCCCCCTCCCTCCGTCTGTGTGTGTGTCATCTCTCTTAGGGCCTTCACGTCTACTCGCAAAGTGCACGAGAAACTACGGAAACACTCGGCTGATCTGTGAGCGCTTCCATGTCACCGAAGGGAGGAATGAGAGAGAGAGAGTCTCCAAAAAAACGAGTGAAAAGATGAATTCTCTATTTAAGAAATCCCTATCCAAAGAAACCAGTGCTGACAGGCAACAGCAGAGAATTTTTTTTAGGAGAAAAACTGAAAACGGCTGGATTTTTTAAGCAATAACGTTCACTGTGTGATGCGTGCACGAACAAAGAAGAAAAATATTTGTATGCAGCAGTCCGTCTTTAAGTCAGCGATTGTTGCTACACTGTTAAAAATTATTTGATGAATAAATTAAGTAAATTCATTAAATTCATTTACTTCAATTTAAAGCAATCGTTTATTGAATTTCATTGTTATATTTAAGAGGGTTAACAAATGAACTTCATGTATAAAAATGTGCAAAATTGAAATAGCAATCTAATGTGGTTCGTTCCACTAATACACAACGTCTTACAAATAAATCACTTAACAAAGAAGTAGAATTTAAAGTTGTAAATGGAAACCAAATAGGGATTTCTTAAAGAATACAATACAAATACAAATAATGAATTGAAATAATTTAATGCCATTTGATTTCATGCTGAACTTAGGTTTTTAAAGTTAAATCCGATGGATTTTTGTACAGTATATAGCATATTAACACTTTCACTCTTAAACATAGCTGTTATAAATTAAAGTTTTAAGATATATTTTATCAGAAAAGTTTAAAACAGCTGGATTATTAGAAGAGTACAGCGTGATGCTTACATGACCGAAACTAAAAGAAAATATTTGCATGCAGCTGTTAAAAAAGCAGCTGTGAAACTCAGTTAGTTGAAATTGCATATATTATTGCTTTAAGCTGAAGTCAATAAAAGAGTTAATGTAACTAACTGATCAAATCATTTTTAGATTGATAATAACCAACAAATGTGGAAACCTAAATAAAGCAAAATGAAGAGAGAAAGACAGAAAAAGAGAGAAGTAGAGAGAGACTGTCTCCCCCAAAAGTGACGACTCAACATAATAATCCCTCGGGGAATTAATACACACTTCATCAGTCCGCCCCGGCTATCACTCCATTTCATCAGAACTCCATGAAATATTCATGTGTTCATCCTCCTCATGTCCTTCTCCACGCATGTAGCATGCAACACGGCAGTGCATTCAGAGCTCGACCCCGAATAGTAATGCACTCTGAAAAAAGCCGGCACGCTGACGACGAGAAGGGGGACGACGAGAAGAGAGACGACGAGAGAGACGGCCTCTGAGGAGGTGAAACTGGAAACCAATACAAAATATACAGTACCGTGCCCAAGTTTTGAGCCCACCCTCATGTTCTTGAGAAAATAAGTACGGATTTATTGCAACAAGTGGAAATGTATGTGTATAATAATACTATTTCTTAAGAGTGCATTAAAAACACATGAAAGTGACAGCAAAATGAAGGCAGGTCAAGACTTCTGCTTAAGACTGAATGTGACATATTGAATGTAACAATATATTCAAATCTAAAATTGCTGGAGCTGATCTCAGTGTCACTGGAAAACTGTCCCATAATCTCAGGGCAGCAAACTGTTGTGACAATTCCGCATGCGCAGATTGCAATGACAACGCTGAAATGCCTCATGCAACCCTAAAAACCCAACATCCAACTCTCTCTCTTTCTTTCTCTTGTTTAGGCTCCCAGGCCAGGGTGACACTTAACTCCTGCTGTGCCACTTGTGCCGAGAGGTTTCCAAAATCTGCACATAAACGTCCCGTAAAGAACATTTCGGGCGCGGCAACAGACCTCCTACTGTCTCCCCCTCTCGCTTTCTCCTGCACTTCTTAGGACACACCGTCTTCGCCCTCGAGCCTGCAGCAGCAGCACCGCCGCCATGCAGGAACACACTTATGCATTATTAAAAACACTTTTCCTAAAAGGCTGCCGGGGCATTCTTTTTTTTTCCTCTTTCCTGCGATATGTCATACTACTCAAAATATCCCAGCGGAGAGCTGAGCAGACGGACACACAGTGCTGAGCCAGGGCCTGGAAACCGGCTCTCGTTTTTTAATTCGCAACAGATTATGGACTGTGTGTAAAATACTCTTAATGATAGCTATTAATAACCCACCGCACCACAGCACCGTTTAGGGGATAAAGAAAGAAAAACATGCGTTTGGGGCTTGAGGAATAAAAATCTAGCATCATCACCAAAGCTATTATTATCAGCTTACAATTATTTATGTTAATCAGCAAATAGCTTTAGGCCAAAACAATGCAAATCCCACAATGACTAACTGAAAAAATTCTACTCCATTATCGTGAAACAGAACAGTGCTATATTTCGAACGGAAATATAACCCTAGACCGTAGAGGTCCTTCGTTAAGGTTTAAGGTTACACACATATGGCACATTTTGCATCTCTCTGGGACAGTTTAATTTTATTATGACTTCCACAAGACGTCAGGACCATCCACCGTCTTCCAGTCTGCGAAACTCTAATATTATCTTTAATATTTAGTAGCTAAATCAGCTCTACATATGTCACACAGACATGAAGTTTCCAGTAAAAGCTTCAACGGCACGATCAGAGAAAGCTAGTTTTTTTTTTATCTTAATTTTAACCTGCTTGCGGTTACAGTTCCAAAACGAACTGCATTGGTAAGTAACCGCTGAATAGAAGAATGGTGTCGGAGGTTCTTTGGGGGGTGAAAAACTGATTCTTATGAACCAAAAAATGGTTCTTCCATCCTGTAAAACGTCCTCCAAGGAACATATTACGGTTCATTTCCAAAGGATCTTGATTTATTTTAATGCACTCTGACATGTTCCAAACCTCATTTCAAGCCGCAATCAGGAATCCAAAAAATGATACTTGACTTCACAAAAATTGGGTCTTCATAGGGTCCGGCTTTGGGTTGAGATTAGTGTCCGCTAGAGGGCGCGTCTGCGCTCGTCCCCGCGGCGCAATCCCGTGTAGCGATGTCCACCGTGCTGAAATCACTCTCTTTTTAAAAAATGGATGGTACCCACCGGTTTCATTTGGTAGTGGTGCAATAAAAGGGAATCATTTTGCTTGCATAAAGCATAACATTGGGATTTACCGTCGGTGCCTTTAAGTCAGAAGAGCTTTGTCCATCCCAAAGAAAGACGCTTCCACCATCTAATGCAAAATGTTCCGCAACAAATCAAATGAAAGCATCTTCATTAAACTGTGTCGTCGAAACGTCAGTGAGGAATTCTAATAAAATATTCCCAATGCAACACTGGAATTCCTCGAGCAGAAAATCTCTTCTAAAGTACTAAACGACTTTCTAGGAAAATACTGTTCATCTCAATTCAAAACTGACAAAGTGGCGGCTCTGCTCCGCAAAGTCACCTCGAGACGTACCGGAGCATCATTAATTTTTATTTATTAATTTTTTTTACAACTCGGTGTCCATTCGCGCGTTAATACTCCCCAGCTTCTTCCAACGCACATGAAAAAGGGAGAAGCTATAAAATGGTTTTTAAAAAGTCCACCAAATTTAGAAACTTAAATTAGACCAACTCACCTTTCCGCGACTCCCCGTGGCTCCGCGCTCCGCGAGTGTGTATGTAAGTGTGTGTGTGTGTGTATATGCGTGTGTGTGTGTGTGTGTGTGTGTGTTCAACAAGTTCGCGGGAAGAGCTCGAGCGCGTGGGTTCCTCCTTTAAGACGCGACGGCGACCAGCTCGCACCGGGAGAAGCGCATCGTCGTGGTTCCTCCTCCTTCCCCTTCTTCCTTCCCAAAAAACAAAAGTTGATGAGTCCCGAGTTAAACGAGCTGACTAATTGTGGCGATCGGAAAGGTGTCTCCCGCGTCAATCTTCCGCGAACCGCCAAGCGCGCGCATCTCGGGAGCACCCCCAACCAAAAAAAAAAAAAGGAAAAGAACAGAAAGACCCAAAAAGCACCGATTCAGCGCCTTCCAGTCCACCGGCGTCACGTCACGTCACGTCGCGTCCCGTGAATCCCGTGAATTTCTCCTGTTATTACTGCCGCTGCCCGTTTCGGCTCATGCTAATGCAGATGGCGCGATGAGAGACGGAGAGAAGGAGGGGAAAAGGGGCAAACGTCCGCCTTAAACTTTCCACACCGAGCCTCCTTCCTTCCGTTCGTCCGCTCGTCTCTCCGCCGTTTCACGTCGCGAAAAAAAAATCAATCCTGCAGAGCGCACTTTTCCCCCCCACACCTCTCTCTCTCTCTCTCTCTCTCTCTCTCTCTCACACACACACACACACACACACACACACACTCAGTTGTGTCTGTGGTTTGTTTCTCGTTCCTCCATCTATCTATCTATCTATCTATCTATCTATCTATCTATCTATCTATCTATCTATCTATCTATCTATCTATGTTTTCCCTTTTTTGTCTGTTCCTTCTCTTTATACTGTATGTCTATTAACTGTCTATGGTTTCTTTCTCTATCTCTCTCTTTTTTATCTTCTTTCTCTCTCTTTCTCGTTGCTCTATCTATCTATCTATCTATCTATCTATCTATCTATCTATCTATCTATCTATCTATCTATATTAGTTTTCCCCTTTATCTTTGTTTCTCCTGTCTGTTTCTCCTGTCTGTGCACTCTTTCTGTTTCTCCTTGCTCTATCTATCTATCTATCTATCTATCTGTCTGTCTGTCTGTCTGTCTGTCTGTCTGTCTGCTCTCTCTCTCTCTCTCTCTCTCTCTCTCTCTCTCTCTCTCTCTCACGGACTGTTCGTGTTCATTGTGATATATGGCGAGCACTCTTCAGGACAAAATCACCCCCACCTCGCGGTCGGACCGGGTTCGATGCGCATCTCCTCCTCATCATCCTCATCCTTCAGCGCCACCAGAGTACCGGACCACCGGAGTACCGAAGTACCGGACTTACGGCGGGTATCTGCTAATATCATCAGGAGGACGCGCAGGAGCGATCCTCATCTCCAGCAACCGGCCGCATGGTCCTAACGCCAGCGATTAATAAACACATCATAACCGAACCCGGTACCGGTGCGCTATCGATCACGAGCACAAATAATCAGGAGTTAGCGAGCGAGCGGAAACTGTGAAAACGGTGCTGACCGTTAATCAGACGAGCAGCGGGGTGAGGGTCAGATCACATGCCTGTTAGTGTAGAGTCAGCACTGAAGAAATTAACAAATGAAGAAGAGAGAGAGAGAGAGAGAGAGAGTAATAGAAATAGAAATAGAGAGAACTGAGATAAATTGAGTGAATAGAGAAAGTGAGAAAGACAGATAGATGAATAGATAAAGAAAGAGAGGGAGAGTAAAAACACAGAGAGAGAGAGAGAGAGAGAGAGAGAGAGAGAGAGAGAGCCAAGAAGCAGAGTTAGAGATACAGAGATAGAGAGAGAAACAGACATAGATAGATTGAGAGTGTAAAAACAGAGATAGAGAGAATGAGACGCAGAGACAGAGATGGATATTGAAAAACAGAAGTAGATAGATAGATAGATAGATAGATAGATAGATAGATAGATAGATAGAAATACAGTCAGACAGACAGACAGACAGACAGACAGACAGACAGATAGATAGATAGATAGATAGATAGATAGACAGACAGATAGATACTTATTAAAGTGAGATATTTGTTGTTCTATAACAAACTCACAGAACATTTCTGTATACAAATCGAATGTTAGTGTAAACCTGATGTGTGTGTTCATGAGGGCTGTGTAGAGATCAGACTCCACACTCGTCTGTAATCTCCTAATGCTCTGTAACAGTCTACATTACTGATCTCAGATCATTAAAGTGATTTAGGCTTTAGGCTGGAACGTCCTGATGAGAAAACTGCACCGTGAGCACGAGCTCAGCACGTGGACTGCACTCCATTCTGCCCGGTAAGAGCCCTGTAACTCCGCTGAAAACAACAGCGGCTCAATGACGTGCAGCTCGTTCCAGGCTGACAGCTTGGTACAGAGGCTACACCAAAGCCAGTAACCAACAAAACCAACAACCACCGCGGAGCATGCTGAGACTTGCCAATCTGACCACAGAGTTCTATCTATCTATCTATCTATCTATCTATCTATCTATCTATCTATCTATCTATCTGTCTGTCTGTCTCTCTGTCTCTCTGTCTCTCTGTCTCTCTGTCTGTCTCTCTCTCTCTCTCTCTCTCTCTCTCGTTTATGCGTTATGTTAAAAAGAAGACACTTAACCAAGTGAAGTTTTTTTCCTTCATTTTTTCACCATTTGGGTTTCTGCCACAAGCTTTAAAGATCCTAATTTTTTACTCCAGGGAACCTGTAACACAACAAAAACACTTCTGCAACTGTTAGAGCCTCTTTATCAAACCGCGTCTTCCAGCAAATCTACAAAGCTTTCATTATAAAGAAGGTAAAAATATGCCATAATCATCTGTGTAGTCATTATGCATTGCTACATTTACATTCACAGCAATCACTGCCAAAAATGACACTGACAGAACGGTTATGTGTGTTATAAACAAAGAAATGGTAATTAAAGCACTTTTTTGGGAAACACACTCGACTTTCACAGCAGTAAATTCCTGACGTAACGCATTTCAATTCCAAATTGTATTCCTTATTTTTCCTAGAGTGATCACTGTCAATTTATATCACGTTACAGCAAAAACCCACTCAGTCGTAACCCAACTGAAAAGTTGAGATAGAGAAGCACAGATAGATATAGAGATGTTTATAGTTGAGAGTTAACTTAGATTTTTGACTTGCCATCGAACACTGAATGCTTATAACTTATGCAGCTATTAATACTAATAAAATGTTTCCTGAGATTTAATGACCGGTTTGTAGTTGGTGTCACAACATTTACATTTACGGCTTTTAGCAGATGCTCTTATCCAGAGCGACTTCCATTTTTCCTAATTTCAGGGACAGCTTCCCTGCAGCAACCTGGGGTTAAGGGTCTTGCTCAGGGGCCAAGTGGTAGTAGTGCTAGAGGTAGGACTCGAACACACAACCTCTTGGTCCAGAGGTGAGCATCCCAAACACCAGACCATCAGCGCCTCACAGCATGAAGAATCTCCGTACAAAACCCCCCAGTATTTTAAAGTTTCAACACAAATTAAAGATCCCAGTGAAAGAGAATCTGCAAGGTTTAATTTTTAAGAGAGCAGGTTAAACATTAAATCCAGCCATGCTAGAAATAAATAATTACCCAAAGGATGTAATCTGAGCCCTGCATGCCTTAATTTATGGCAGAGCATAAATCTGAAATGATCAACGACGTGCCAGAGAGCAGGTGTGCACAACTCATCAGGTGCATCAGCTGTTGATGTTATATAGAACAAAACAGCTTTTTTTATGGAGCAAGAAAGAAAAGAACAAAGAGAGTCTTTACGGTTATTTGGAGTTTATATTTGGAGTCTAACCACATACTGAAAAGAAATGTACACTGTAAAGCATAAATGTAAAGAAAAAAGGCAGTTAACTGTCAAGGAAAAAAAAACTTCACTGAAAGTCAGCAGCAGCAGTATTTAGTTACCTGGGGGAGGCTCAACCAGAAGTCTGGAGTGGCATCTCAACTTTTGGGCAAACAGGACATGCCTTATTTACATCTTACAGCTTGCACAACTTCCCAATTTTGTTTACTTGTATACAGTGTCTTTCTGCTTGCACATCTACAGGAAATAGCTTTGCTATTTTCACACTTCTAGATACACAGAAAGACCACTGGGTTTCACACATCCATTCTCCCTAGGTCTTAACCTTTTGACCGCGTACAGATCTGCTTTCTTTAGTAAAAGTGAGTGAGTTATTTGTCAGTGTGAACACAGCACAGCACACAGTGCACCACATGGAAATGTGACCTTTGCATTTGACCCATTCGTGAAGGAGCAGTAGGCAGCTTTTTGGCAGCTGACCTGGGGACGTTACTTTCCTCATGAGTACTTCAGTGGTACCTTTATTGGTCTGGGATTTGAACCGTCGACCTTCCGATCACAGGGCAAACGCCCTAACCGTCCCTATCTGCGATCTAGGTGCTGATCTTCTGTTCTCGCATGTACACAGGAAGTCTGCAAAAGAGTCTGTTTACACAAGCATTTTTTAAAGCAACCTCAAATGTCATTACATGCAGATTAACCTCTTACAGTGCTTCTACATTTTCAAGATATAAATATTCCATCATAACATTGCTTACTACTTAATTCTTTTAATACTATTCAGAAACATCATTTATTAATAAATAAACTTGAGTGCAATTAATTTCAAGTAAATGTGATTTAATTCAAGTTGTTTGCACTAACTGTTTTTTTTTGTTCTTATTACCAAATGGATTTGTTCCTCGTAGCTTTATTAATCTAAACTACCACAATGAATACGAGTTACTTGATTTAAATACATAAATACATGCTAACCCTAGAAGTATGCACTTAAGTGATTTCCTCAATTCATTTGAGATGAATTAAATCAAGTTTTGCAGTGTACAAAGAAGATTTAATTATTTTTCTTCATAATCACCAAATTAAACAGAGTACTGTGTATTCAACAAGATCCAGAAATCGATTGTTATCCTCCCTACATAAAGTCACATACTCTCTTCCTCCTTCTCTCTCTCTCGTTCTATATTCAGCCACGCCATAAATCTTAAAATCCATGGGGAGGTTCAATAAGTCGCACATTAATTGACATGGGCAGAAAGTCACGTGACCTCTCGGCCAGCAGCGTTGCATCTGCGCTGTCATATTGATGATCAGGAAACTGATAGCTGCAGTCGTTTTTAACCGTCTCTGTGTCTCATGGCTATTGAGTTTTACCTGCTCACTTTAACGCCCTTCCAACAAGATGAAAAATCTGATAAATAAGTTTCTGTACAAAGAGATACACTTAATAAATAAGAAAAACTAATTATAATTACGCTTACTGTAATTCATTTACAATAAGAGGGAGACTGAAGCTTGAAAAAGTTTTTCAAGCTACAAAGTACTTCTTAAAAGTAGCGATAACACTTAACAAGAAGACTCCTTTATAAAGTGTTATTTTTATTATTATGTGATTCATTATCAGCTTCTTAAATAAATTATTTGTTATACATTGGTGTGAGATCTCAGATCTTGACAATTTCTCAGCTTATCTTCTCTCTTCATCTCAGGCAGAATATTAACTATTAATAGTTTGGTACTGGTTCAAGTCCCGGACCACTAAAAGTAAACTCATGCGCAAGGTACTGTCCCCAAGCCATGCTTCCTGGGTGCTGATAGAGCTGCCCACATGCTCCTTCACGGATGGGTCACATGCAGAGGTCACATTTGGTTGTGGTTCACTGTGTGCTGTGCTGGACTCCTGATGATGCATGCTTAAGATGGAGTACATGTTGATAGGCAACGAACATACTGGACCCATCTCTAATACAGGATTTCCACTAGAGTCCACTGGGTTGGGTCACCGGTTCAAGTCCTGGACCAGTAAAGGTACCACTGAGGTACTCATGAGCAAGGTACCGTCCCCAAGCACTGCTCCCCTGCTTACATTTACATTTATTAAGTAGACGCTCTTATTTATATCAACTTCCATTTTCCTAATTTCATCAACTTGGAGTTAAGAGACCCAGTACTGGAGGTAGGATTTGAACCCATGACTCCTTGGTCCAAAGTTGAGAATACTTAAGTGAATCTGAGTGAGTGATTACTGTATTTGTCATTGTGTACACAGCACAGCACACAGTGCACCACAACCAAATGTGTGCTGTGCATTTGACCCCCTCCCTGGGGAGGAGTACTTGGGGATGGTACCTTACTCAACTCCCTAACTGTCACACTACCAACTGTAAACTACTAACGTCACCACTACGCCAAAGTGGACTCTATGTGTTAGATGGTTAGATGCGTTTCTTATTCTATCCTTTACAGCAGAACGTAAGGGTATTCAAACGTTTACTGGCATAAGCATGCAAGTGTATCAGACATTACCCTTGAGAGCATAAGTCATAATTGAAATCAAATTGCTCTCATTATGAACTAGCAGCACCTCAATGACTTTAGAGAGTCACTCCGCTTCTGTTATTCTTTTCTAAAGCCCCTGAGCAGACTCTCCCAAAATTGAAATATCATATTAATCCAAAACAATACCTGAGAAGAGTTACAAGGGACCGTAATCCAAAAATTGCATGATTGCGTGAGGATTATGACGAGGCCAGAGCTTCCCGCGAGCTGGATTTACTCCGGGAGGCCTGAAGTGATTTTCACCTCCATCTGGATTTGGGTTTTGTGCACTGATTTGGGATTTACTTCACTGCACCATTGGACAGCCACTCACTCCTCCAACCCAAAACCTATTCAAACACACACCAAAAAATATCCTTTATCAAGTTCTCTACAGACATGATTTAAAAATATTCTTAAATAATCGTAATCTTAAATAATCTTAGCCTGGCATCACATAATAATAATAATAATAATAATAATAATAATAATAATAATAATAATAATAATAATAATAATAAATTAACAAGAAATGTAAACAATGAAAATGCTTACAATAACAATATAACAAATAATTAAATAATTAGTCTGGCATCACACATTAAATAAATAAATAAATAAATGAATAAATGTAAGTAATGAAAACACTGACAAAAGAACTATAAACTAAATAAAACTAAATAGATATTTAAATAATCTTCGGTTCTGGAATAATAATACACAATAATAATAATAATAATAATAATAATAATAATAATAATAATAATAATAATAATAATAATGTTGAGTTGTGTTGTGTCCAGGAGATGTGGCGAGACACTCAGCTAATGAGACGAGACATGAGACTATTTTAAGGAAAATTTGAATTATAAAACATGACTGGATTTTATTTGACTGAAAGACATCAAGTCAAGTGCACGTAAAGTGTATTTAGTGCATCAACTGACCGGACTCTTTTCACACCATTACTGTGCATCAGCTTCTAACTTCTAATTGAAGTGTAAATCATCTCATTAAATCATCAGATTGTACATTATAAAATCAACATCTTCATTAAAACATGCTAGAGGTGTAATCCCTCCAAAATGAACAGATTTAGGAACAGATACAATTAGACTAGGATACTGGCTGAACAAATCACACCCAAAATCTTCAAATAACCCACACCTCGTCTTCTTGTTGCTTTTTTTGGGGTCATACTGGAAAAATCTGTGTTGTTGTTCGCTATATGAAGTTGGAACCATATTAGCCACCTGACTGGAGACCAAATCAGTCAATCAGCTTTCTCCATGCCTGTGATTGGCTGCTTTTTTGCCACATTTGTAACGCAGTACCAAGTGGAGTAAGCGTGAAGGTGGAGTTGAGCGCGTACAATCAGAATTGAGCACCTACAGAGGCCTACTTGCAAAAGTTCCACTGCACGCTCAAAATTTTGGCACAAAAATAATGCCTTCCTACTTTGGAAAACGTTGCACCTCAATATGAAATATCTTCACATTTTAATATCAACACAATCATACAGCCAAGCCATCCTTTAATAAGTCAATATTTTATCATCTTTTTGACCACATGTGGTGCACCAAACAGCACAGAATCTAATACTAAATGTGGTTTGTAATGCGAAGAGTCACAGCAGTGGAATAGAGAGGCTATTTTAAATGAAAGATCATATATAAATGATCGATTTTACTGGTTTATAACGTGCAGTGGCATTGATTAAATGCTTTTTTATTTCCGACTTCATTTCTAAACACTTATAAAAAACAAAAGCGACAAATGATACTATTTACACTATAAACATGCATCTAGAGTTCTATTAATAACTCAAATACCAGATTGGCTGCGTCCTGTCTTTCACAACCAGCTTAAAAATAACACTTTTAATTGGGTTGGGTGAGAATCCTGCAGATGGTCCATTTTCTAAAAGAACTAAATGCAGGACCACATTGGGAGACGTCTTAAATTTCAATTTCCAAAATATCCTTTGTGAAGTTGTCTATAAATAAAGTTTAAGATAATCTTAAATAATCTTAGTTTGGCATCACAGTATATTACAATTTAAATAAATAAATAAGTGAATTAATAAGAAGAAGAAGAAGAAGAAGAAGAAGAAGAAGAAGAAAAAGAAGAAGGAGAAGAAGAAGAAAAAGAAGAAGGAGAAGAAGAAGAAGAAGAAACTTAAACACAATGAAATTGTTAAAAGGAGAAACAAAAAAATCTTAAAATAATCATATAATAAGTAAATAAATAAAAGCTGCCTCCCATATCATCTGAGAGTAGCGCTGAGTTGTAAGTTTGCGGGAGTTGGAGTTGTGAAGCTGTTTTGACTGCAGCTCTCCAGTTTACAATTTTTGGAGATGTTTTTAGCATCGGCTTGTCACGGTGGTCCCGGCTGCAGCACGCTCAGAGAGGCGAGGCGGCTTGCTAACGATAACGATGACAAATTGTCTTCGTCGGCCGAGGAGATCCTCCCTGCTCATGGGGAGCCGGTTTTCTAAATTAAGTTTTGTCAATAACGTGCCTCCAATTTGTCTTCTCAGGAGATCTCAGCAGAAATATTGGTTACAGTAAGCGGCTGGCGGCAAATGATTTCCCTCCTCTTATTTACAGTAACATCATTAGCATGCAGAGGGACGTATCGGAAACGCTGATACGCCTTGGGGGCCTAGCCACGCGCCGTCACACCGCCACGTCTGCAGCTCTATTAATAACCGAAAAAGCAGATCGGCTGCGTCCTGCCTTTCACAAACAGCTTAAAAATAACTTTTTTGGTTGGGCTTGGTGAAAATCCTGCAGACGGTCTGTCTTCTAAAAGAAATAAACACAGTGGAACATTGGGAGACTTAAATTTCATTTTCCAAAATATCTTTATCAAGTTCTCTTTAATATAATCTTAAATAATCTTAGACTGGCATCACAGCATCATATAAATTAATAATTATAATAATACTAAGAAGAAGAAGTAGCAAAAAGTAACTAAAGTACCAAAGTTAAAGTAACTAAAGTACTTCTGTTAATGTACCCAAGTTTAAGTAGCAAAAAATAAAGTACCATTGTTAAAGTAGTAAAAAGTAACTAAAGTACCAAAGTTAAAGTAACTAAAGTACTATTGTTAATGTACCCAAGTTTAAGTAGCAAAAAGTAACTAAAGTGCCAAAGTTGAAGTATCAAAACATAATTAAAGTACCATTGTTAAATGACCAAAGCTAATGTTAAAGTACCAAAGTTTAAGTAGCCACAAGTAACTGAAGTACCATTGTTAAAGTAACCAAAGTTAAAGTACCGTTGTTAATGACCAAAGTTAATGTCGAAGTTAAAGTAACTAAAGTAACTAAAGCACTAAAACCATTCGGCCATTTGAACTTTATATCTCACAATAGTATCACAAATGACATTGTACATTATGCTGCATTATACTGCACTACATTAGCAGGTGCATTTGCTGTTTTGGGAAGAATTATTCTAACCATTTGTTGTTTTGGGCAGAATAACTATAAAGAATTATTCTCACTTCATGACTGTAGCAAAAAGGTAATTTATTAAGAACCAGTTAAAAGTAACACCTAATACTGCAGTACATTTTTTATATTGATAGCTTGCAACTTAGGTCCAATAAAAAACTCCTATGAATACAATTTTAATACAACGATTGTAACTTTAACTATTAATATTATTATTTTCTTTATACATTACTCATCAGGAAATTTAACAACAATGAAAGTAATAATAGTAATGATTAGAGTTGGGCGATACGATCTCAAATCAACATCACGATTAATTAAACATATTACCTCAATTATGATTAATGAATGATTATTTCGTTTTTGCTCTCAAATTTCAATTTAATGTATGTAAATACACTAAACTGATAACGCTGAGATGTTTTTTTCCTAGTAAAAAGAGAAAAATCTTTGTGAAAGAATTCCTTTTTCAAAAAGTATCAACAGAATTTGAAAAATAATTGATAAAATTGTCATGGGCAAGATTATGTTGTAAAATAACAGAAGCTGAAAGACACATGATTCGTTTACAATTAAAACTATTGTGAGAGCAGCTCACGCTGTCTCATTTGCCTCGAACTCAGAACTTTCTTTGCACGCAACACGTATCCAAAAAAGAGTCTTGAGTCTCTTTTGTTGTCTTTTCTTTACTACAATTCAAAGTTTTACAAGCAAGAGATGAATCCCTAAGACTACAAAGATACTTTACGTGACGTTACGTGACCTTCAAAAAACTGTAACGCTCCTGAGCTCTCAGCTCTAACAATTCAATACAAAAACTAGTTCTTTACGTTCTTGTATCACATATATATACTTCAGGATCCAATCAGATTACGACACGTAAGGCACGTATTACTTCTATTGTTACATACTACACTTATTGTACATTTAACGTGTATACGAATTAATAGAATTCTATTACGTAACACTGTACGTGGAAAGTTATGGAAGGTTCCAGAAACATTTCTCTACTTTCTACTGCAAACAGTTATAAAACATTAAATCTAAATATTCGCACATCCATACACACAAAATGGCTCTAACATCTGGCTCCCCGTCAGGGAATCGAAGTCCGGTCTTCCGTGTGACAGGCGGAGATACTGTCCACTATACTAACGAGGAATCAAGTCTTTCTGCGATTGCAGCAAAGCAGCTGAAGGAAAAAAATCATTTAAAGGAGAACTTTTCACATGGCGACTGTAACGTTAACCACTTGTGGCAGGTTTTAAACATGCTTTAAGCCTCTTAACATGCTTAAAGTGTCAGTACAAGTGCTTGGCAATGTGAAGCAGTTCCTTGTGAGACAACACAGTACAAGTATTTATTCAGGCAGTCACATACCTCTGTTAACCCTCGTCGCTTCCGGTAGCACTTGTAATGACATTTTGAGCATGTTAAGAGGCTAAAAGCATTTTTAAAACCTGCCCCGACGATTAGCGTTACAGTCGCCAGGGTGTCATTTTGTTGCTACTGACAGCATTCTGTGATGCCGAAGAATAGAGCTAAATGCTGAAATTGACCAAACTTCTCCTTTAATCTCAGTCTGGAATAAAAATACAATAATATTCAAGTCGGCCAACTAATCATAACCTGTCTTAATAATTCTCATATTTTATTTCAGATATATTTATATATTTATATATTTTATATGAGTAGTGCATACAAAGTTCAGATCCCGGGGACAGTCACAGCCTTTAACAGGGTTTTAAAAGGTCCTCTGCTCCTATTTCCATTATGTTGGAAAAAATTAACCAGCCGAGTGGAACTAATTGCTGAAAGCAACAGAGTAAACCATCACACACCTGCCTGACGTTAACTTATTGCTTGTTTTAAAATTAGCAAATATAACAGATCTGTAGCAAAGAAATTGAGATGTGCTACTGAACGTTGTTAATTAAATACAGGGGAAATGACACTAAAAATGAAATGTATTGACTGCAGGATGTTGGCAGATGTGTTTTTAAAAATGAATTTATAATACTGATTTCAGTATTGAAGAACACTTAAGTAACCTCAACATATCTTCTGGAATTTTAGTTAACAAAATTTTAAACTTTAAAATAATTTTAGAACCTGCTTACATTGACGTTAAGGATATTTATTTATCAGAATTTTATCATTTTGCTCAATTATTATCATTTTCATTTACAGTGGTCCTAATATATCATATGAAAACGGGCTCATTTAGGCCCAAACTGCCGCTTCCGCCATAGTGAGTACCGGCATATCGAGTACTGCTCTTGTGTCCAATAAAAATGAACTATCTATCTATCTCTCTGTCTCTCTCTCTCTATCAGGCTTATCAGTCGGATGACGTTATAATCATCTGATCTTGTTGCTGCCATTGTGAGCACCAGTGACGTGTTGGCTCTCATTGACACACAGACAACAGTTAAACAGCTTATTATTAGAAGCTGTGTGTGTAACATGGTTAGATGGATGGATAGATAGAGAGATAGATAGACAGACACTTAATTTTCATTGGACACAAGCGCAGTACTCGATTTGCCTGGTACTCAATATGGCGGCGGCTACAGTTTTGACGTGCGTGTGATGTCAGCTGCGTCAATAAAGACAAATTCTAGACCTATAAAAATGAGTTCTAGAAATTGCCATTCGGTCTGGAGCAAACTGTGGGCAGATAATAGATTGTAGAACTGACAATGCATTCATCAAACATCGTGACATTCAAGAGGGTTTCAATACTACTTAATGAATTTTCCAAAAAGTGCATCAGTTTGGACAAAGGACTAAAAAAAGGGACCGGCCTCGTCCTTTTGTCAACATCCATCTCTAATGAACTTCCCAAGATCTATCAGAGGGTCTTGCTGTGTATAACAAGATGTGCGCTGACAAATTTTGGAGTTTCTTAAGTTATATTTTCAGTCAGTCTGAAGTAAAGTGTGGCCATGAAAAGTATAAAATCAGATTTGTGCCCATATATGAACTAATCATTTGTTTGCAAATTTTAAGAATTTATATTTTCTTGTGGGCGGCACAGTGGTGCAGTGAGTGCCGCCTCAGAGCAAGAAGGTCCTGGGTTCAAGCCCCGGGTCGGCCATGGGTCCTTTCTGTGTGGAGTTTGCATACTCTCCCCAGGTGCTCCGGTTTCCTCCCACAGTCCACAATTGGCGACTCTCAATTGGCCACATAAGGTGTCAATGTGAGTGTGTGTGCCCTGCAGTGTGTTGGTGCCCACCCAGGGTTATTCCCCGCCTTGCGCCCTTAAGTTTCAGGATAGGCTCCGGTCCGGACCTAGACTGGGATTAAGCGGTTCGGATAATGAATGAATGAATATTTTCTTCCCTTTTGTTGGATTTATTCTCTCTCTTATATTCTTAAATTTGTTTGAAACTTGAAATGTTTTGTACAGTCATGTTGGCACAAATCTTATTCCATCGACAAGGGCATTCACACAGCATTAAGCATGGTTTTAACACTGCTTAACACTGACATTCTCTAAATAGGACAGAAAAAGCCCTACGTGTGTACTGGACATTTCACTTTTAAAAAGACAAATCTCAGACTTCTGCAACTTTTATTTCTGTGTGATTCAATCTGAAGCACAGTATGGGCACAAAAAAGGCTTCGTTCAGCTGAAAATGCATTTTTCAAAAGAACATCAATAAAAAATTTTCACATACCGCCTCTAAGATTCATCAAGGATTTTTCCTATACTTTTATTTCTGTGTCATTCTGGACTGAACAAGTAACATGACTGGCACTGCAGATTCAATACTGCTTAATTGTGTATATTCCAAAATGGAGAAAAAAAAGAACATAACTTCAGACGAAGGACATAAAAGGGGACAGAATCACGTCACATCAGACAAACACCTTTTTGCAACCACCTCCCCCTTACAGACCTTCTAAAGATCCATCCAGGATTAAACGACACCTATAAAAACAAATATCTTTCTGAAACTTTTATTTTTTGTGTCATTCAGTCTTAACAGCACAGTATTCAACACTGCTTAAATTGAAACACTTTCTAAAGCAGTCAAAAATGCAACTTGCAGGCAAAGGACAAAAAGAGCGCCAGAAATCCTTAGCTTTGACCATTTAAAAGAGACCTGTAGAGACACAGCTTCGGCTATTTTAATTTGTCTCATTCATCCTGGTTTCAGACTGGAGGAGAACAGAGGCACCTCCCCTCTTTCTGTACGATCCATCAAGTATTTTGTTATATTAAAAGACACTTTCAAATAAAAATGTGAGTTATGCAACTTTTTGTTTTCATCTGTTTTAAAACTGCTCACAACAGACACATTCCCCCCCTAAAAAGTGCATCACTTTAGAAGCGGGAAAAAAGTTATCCAACTTTTTTGACCTCTGCCTCTAATGAATGTCCGAATCCCAATCTGGTATAGAATACATCCTGGACTACTAATTCTAATTCCCAATTTTATAATCCAGGGTGTTCTGTAACCTTTTGTTTATCAGTTTCAAAACTGCTTACCACGGACACATTCCCCCCTAAAAAGTGCATCACTTTAAACGAAGGACAGAAGTTAACCCCTTTTTTGCCCTCCGCCTCTAGTGAAGTCAAACCCCAATCAGGTGTGTGGAAAATGTCCTGGACTTTTTCTTCTGATGCCCAATTTTGTAATCCAGGTCCAAACCAAATTTGCAAACCAGATTAATTTTTATGTCTGTTTTATAGAGCACTGCTTACACACACCACTTCAGATGAAGCACAAAGTTCTCTTTTTTTCGCCCTCCACCTCTACTGAACTTCCGCAGACCAATCAGGGATGGAAAACGTCCTGGACTTCTTCTTCTGATCCCCAATTTTATAATCCAGGTGTATGCAGATGTGTCTGGAGCTGCGTTCCGAGGGGAACATATGCACCTGGCCCTCCACCTGCGTGTCCTGCTCCACCTCCACCTCCGCTTCCAGGTACAGCAGCGCCTGCTTCCAGTGCGTCTCCGGATGGAACGGGGACGTGGACAAAACCACCGGCTTGTTGTTAATGCTCTCGTTTTCCTCCTCACCGGTACCGGTTCCTGTTCCATCTCCGGTAACGGAGAAAGTAACCGCGAACCAAACACAGAAAGCATGCACAGAAGCGGAACCAAAACATTCGCACCGGAACGCGCCTCGCACCGATTTCAAGTCCTCGCTCGTTACCCGGTACAGATCCAAGTCTGCAAACCGGACCGGGTGTGAGAGCACGTCTTCCACCGCGACCACGTTAACGGCGATGTCCCCGTTCATGATGCAAGTGCGGGCGAAGTCGCCCATGCACGACATGTCCACGCCGTACCGGCTTTTTACCGTGCTCCAGAAACTAAGCCGCTCCTCCACCACCGGGTCGGTTACCGGCGCGATGAAAAGCTCGGCCCTGTCGGGCAGCATCAGGCCGCCCGGTTTGAGCCACTTGTCGCGGACGAAAACCACCGAATTGAGCATAGATTCGTGAAGTAACGCGTAGCCCATCCACTCACTCACGATCACATCCACGCGCTCCGGTAATTCCGCCGTCTCCAACGTGGACCGGATCACGTGCACGCGCTCGTGTACTCCGTTTTGGCGTGCGATTTTCACGGCCTGCTCGGCGATGGAGCTCGCCTCGACCGCGTACACCCGGGCGGCTCCCATTTGGGCGCAAAAGACGCTCAACACTCCGGTACCGGCACCTGCGTCCAACACCACGCGGCCCGTGATGCGGCTCCGGTTCCTTGCGATGGCCGCGCGGTAAGCGTCGGTGCGCGCGCTGTCGGCGATCATCTCCTCGTGGATGCTCACGTCGGCGTAGCTGTCGAAGTAGAGATGGTCCTGTTGCTCCACTTTTCTCTTCTTAGTGCAGTGCTGAGACATTTTGGGGTGTTTTTGTTCCTCTCTCCTTCCTCCTTTCTTTCTGCTCGGCTGAAAGCAGAGCTTGGAGGCTGCCGTTGAGCTTACTTCCGCGTTCGGGGTTTGTTGGGAGTTGTAGTTTCTCACACGCCGGAGTTGAGTGGGTACAAATGGAGTCTGACTCATGAGAAAACTACATTTCCGGGGTTAGCTGGGGTCGGCGTGGTCTCGTAAGTTGTACGCAGCAGGAACTTTTTTTAAACTAACAACTTACTTAAAAATAATTCATAAATTATGAATGAAACACATAATTATCTCAGAACTGAGAGATATCTTTTATTTTAATTCAGAAAAGCTTTTTTACTTCATGAAAAATTTACTTAGTTAATTCATTAAAAATAGATTTTTTTTTTCCTGAGAGACGGTGAGCGAGAGAATTACATTTTAGCAAATACTTTATTGTATCAATCCAAGTTTAAAATAAACTCACTGACTGCCAAATTCCCAATCAATGATTAAGCCTAGTCCTAGACTACCTTTGAGTGTGAATGGTAAATCCCAACTGGTACTATAATTTAGTCCAAGACTAGGCTTAATCCACAAGCAAGAAACCAGCCCTAAATAAGTCTACAAAACATTAGTCCCAAGGACTAGCAAACTGTAACTCCCACTCTATTAACATACCATTGTAACACCATTCAGGTTCAAAGACATCCAGGTTGCACATTGCTTTATAAAATTTAAATTCAAACACAATCCTGGATTTTACTAGGGAACTAGAGCTAGAGGATCCTGGCCAGGTCTATTCTCCATTTTATTCTGTCATGAAATATAGATTGCAAGTTTTGCTTGACCTTCGCTTTTTTCCGCTTCTACCCTGCCTCCAAAATGAATACAGGCCCAAAAACACATTGCGAGAGAGAGAGATCCCTAACCCACCCCTAAACTGTTAGGTGTGTGTTCCTTACCTTAAATGACTTCATTTTAAGGATGGGAGGAGATGGAAAATGTCTCTGTGATCTAAATGACAAAGGCAGTCAGAGGTTTTTGCTCTTAAAAAAATATTATTTTTTATTTTATTAAAGTCTTTATTTTTCACATACATACAGGGTTCTTATGCAGTATGGAAAAGTATTGAAATACATTTGTGAAATATCCAAGTCTGGAGAAGTATCGACAAAGGACAATAAGGAACGGAGAAATCTTTGTGTTTCCAAACTTTTGCTGCATCATTGTTCTCTAAAAGTTGGTAGGGTAACGGTTAGGGCATTTGCCCTGTGATCAGAGGACTGCCCGTTCAAATCCCGGGCTGGTAAAGGTACCATTGAAATTCTCATGAGCAAGTACCATACCCAGGCACTGCTTCGTGGGTTAGCTGCCCTCTGCTCCTTCATGGATGGGTCAAATACAGAGGTCACATACTGCAACACATACTGTAAGGCATTTCTAATACATTTTCAGTAAAATTATACTCGTTACATGTTTCAGTAATGCTCGTTACAACACACTTTTCACCCCAAAATTTGTGCTGTTTTATTTTAATAAAAAAATCACCAACACTACGAGACATTATCAACATTCTCCAGTCTTTTAACAACCATGATGATTATTTCAATTATTTTTTATAAATAATTATTGCTTATAATAAACTAGTGTGTGTGTGTTGTCATGAGACTCCGCCCATTCCAGTTGCCAATACATCTGTGTGTGTTTCTTTCAATTATTTTAAAATCACAAAGATATGATTTGCACTCTTTCATTAGAAAACAAATCTCCCAGCATATTTACAGTACAAACTATGAGTGAAGTGTGAGGGCAAAGTGTGTTGATATTTTGTTAAGGTTAAAGGCGGAATGTGCCATCCATCAGCACTGGAAAAATATGCTTTGGCTCGCACCAGGCCTGGGCCGCTGCCAGGTGAACCGCAGCTGCACACCACGAAGCCGGCAGCTGCCGCGGAGCCAGCGCCAGACACATCGCCGAAGAGAAAAAACCCCCACAAATTTCTTTCATGTTTAATTCATTCATTTGTTTGGGGAAATGATTTGAAATCAACTTATGTGTCAAAGCTTGACACATTATACCATTATATCAAATTAAGCCTGGGTTTTTTTGTTTTTTTCATCATGATGTCCGGGCTAAATTTTCTCTTGCTCAACGGGCTGTGTCTAAAATTGCTTTTCGTCAAATGAATGGAGCCAAATAACATTGTTTACATGTTGTCAAACAGCATTATTACTCCTACAAGGCCCATTAGGTGCTGGTAAATGCAGGCGTGAGTATTTGCAGATGCACCTTTCTCAGTCTGTAGGTTCAACTGGTGGTTAGTAACAATACATCTGTCTACATCAATTCATTGATCAAATGTTATGCAAGTTACTTCCAAAAAGTACTAGATTATAGATGACTAGTGAGTGTTATTTCAAAGTAATTGGTTCCATTACAATATTACTGTCTCTGAATTGCAATGCGTTACACGACTCCTGCGTTACTTTTGAGTTACTTTCACTGTAAAAAAGGGGGAAGTAGGACTTTCATTCATTAATTGTCTGAACCACTGAGTCCCAACTGGGGTCGCGGGGAACCAGAGCCTATCCCGGGAGCTTACGGGCGCAAGGCAGGGCGCACACACTCACACAATCACACTCACATTCACACCTTACTGGGCCAATTTACAGTTGCCAATTAACCTATAGTACATGCTTTTGGACTGTGGGAGGAAACCGGAGCACCCAGAGGAAACCCACACAAACACGGGGAGAGCATGCAACAACTAACAAGTAACAAGTAATATGTAACAAGTATAATATTACAGAAAATCTGTTAGTAATGCCTTACATTACATTACAATTAATCAGAATTGTTGCTAAAACAAAAAAGGCTTGAAATATTTCTCTTTACCTGTAATTTCATCAGAAGGTTGCCGATTCAAATCCTGGACTGGTAAAGGTATCACTATGGTACTCATGAGCAAGCTACCATCCCCAAGCTGCTAAAAAAGCTGTGCACTGCTCCTTCGTGAATGGGTCAAATGCAGAGGTCACATTTGGTTTTGGTGCACTGTGTGCTGTGCTGTGTTCACTCACTTTAATTCACTTTTATTACCCTTCACATATGGCGTAAAACGGGGAAACTATTTAGATGAGACTTTTCAAAGCAGGACGCTCAAAACCTTTGGATAGATTTAAGGAGAAGAACTTAACTGCTGTCATTGTAGCACTTAAGAAGTGAACGTGAAATTACACTCAACAAAAAGTTTAAGCATCACCCTGAATAAAATGCTGTCCATAAAACATCATCCTTGTTGACTCTGCAGGAGACAAACAGCTTCACACTCTCAACATTACAGATATTTTCTTTCCATAATATCATCTTAGTTATAGTTTTCCATCAGTCACCCATTTAGTCTCAAGTGCTTGAGGAATTTGACTTTTATTTAGCTTCATGAAGACATTTTATTGATAGTTCATGATTGATAGATATGTATTTGAGCATTTGTTTTCAAATTAAAACCAAAAACCAAAGGGTTTTATTTAAATATTCTTTTATAAAAGTCAAAATGAAAAGGTGACTAATTGTCACAAGGGGTGGCATGTCATCAAAAAAACAAGGCAGTAGTGCAGATCATACTCTCTAGATTTATTTTAAATATTAAACAGGGAACAATGGCCAAAAGCAATGCAGAATATTCTCTCTAAATCAGCAAGCAGAACACATGCCAACAACCGGGTTAAATGTAACGTTGGACCAACAAGGCATAGCCAGACCTAAACAAGAAACAGAATAATCACGCAATCAGCAAACAGAACTTAAAGCAACACTATGTAAGATTTGCTCACAGGGTCTCCCTACAGACAAGAAACAGTATTGCCTGTAACAACTGTCGTAAAATCAGTGTTCAAACTTGAATAGTTTTTTTTATTTTTGAAATATCAGAAACAAAAACTAACTTGGCAAAAAATAACAAATAAAAAGATAGTTATAACCTGCCCTATAACTGATTGCCCATTGTGGAAATAGTCCTACTGCAATGCAATGCTGTTTGCGTGGTGATAGTAATGATATTATTCATATTGTAATACAAAACATCGTAGATCAATCTGCAAGGTTGAAAAATCAGTCTGCATTAGCCTGAGATGCATCTAAATTGTCACTTGGAGAAATATAGTTGACAACAGACATAACACCTATGGTCTGTCAGCAGTTATCTAGTTGCATAGTAGATGCTTTTGTCCATATTTGTATTATTCAGTGCTCTAAAGTCAAAATGATAATAGCATAGCTTGCTAACTATCGATAACTAGCTAACATGTTGGCTACTGACTTCATAAATTGCTCTAGGCTACTACTTGAATAACTTGATTTATGAACATAAACAGAGGGCTATAACTTCAATAACACAGCCTGACACACAGGTCACCACTGGTCCTCCTCCTTCAGCTAACGTCAGCGAGTGAAAGCCCAGGCCAATATTTACCCTAGTCCGGGCTCTTACTTTATCGCCCTCCTGTTTATTTTCTGTCTCCTCTGATAGCACTTTTACCATCCTCGTTTTTCTTGCCGCTTCAGTCATGCTTTCGTTAGTTTGTAACTTAATTTACCTGCCCCACCTTTTGAAGAGGGAGGGCAAATGTGACGTATGCCGTAAAGCTGTCAAATTTTGTGGTTCTCTTTGTGGTGAGGTATCTATCCGAAACCCACAGTTAATGTATCATCAGAACGATCTTGCAAAATATGGTTTGAAGGCTGCAAAACATAGTATTTCTTTAAGTGAAACCAGGTGACTTAAATCAGGTGAACCTAGGGGGGCAAAACCAAGCAATTAATCACATAACATATTCAAAACCAAAAAATTAAATAGCGGACCCTGGTGGCCGCCAAAATGAAACCTGGGGCCATAAATTACTGCAAAGAGTCAAATCTGTCATTTATTAATTTATTAAATTTAATCCAAAAACCAAAATGAAAAACAAATAATTCAGTTTCCTGTTTTGTACATACTTACTTTTAGTTTAATGAGGTTTTCATAATATGTGCAAATTCTGAATTCACTGATTTATGAATTCATGAGTTATGACTCCATTCTACTCTAAGATTTTGATTGTAATTTTAAAATATTTGGGGTTTAAAAACTGAAGAAACTTAATTATTAAAGACGGAGGACTTTGGCTTTATTTGTTTAAAACATTTTAATTCAATAAATTGTCCTGGAGGACACAGAAGATGTAATGTAGAAAATGAAGATCCCATACGAGTCTGCGAAGGACAGAATCCTGACAACAGCAGCACAGTTTAGACAACAGCGCTTTGACAAATCGGTGCAGGAATTGTGTGGTCGCATGGCCGTTTCAGGGCAATTAGGGCAGCACTGAGTGAAATCTCGTTAGCGTTCTCACCGCAGAACCCACTCTGGCCCGCTTGGGGTCCGCTCCGGCTGGCCGCCACGCTTGGTGTCAGTGATTAATGACCCTCCTTGAAAAATAAAGGCTCGTTTGACTCGGCCGGGATAAAATGTGGAGCTGAGATACAGGTCCGGGCGCTTTAGCAGCACTCTCGGGTCATCTGACACCAGCAATCTCCTGCATTAGGCCCAAACTCTACTGCCCTCGGAGCTGCTGGTCTTTTAGGGCGATATCATTTCATATAATGCAGGTTATTATGAAAAAACAACAAGTGAATTTGTTGATACGTAAAATGAAGTACACTGGAAAAAAAACGTTCTAACTCTTTAATCGTTTGAACGCCAATGCATTTAAAGCGCCCCCATTGTCCAATTGGCATCATTGATGCAAACTGGGCCCAATATAAGGAATGCTTGTCCATTATATGCTGTTACATTAATATAGGACAATAAATGAAGCAGTTTTGATGCAAGAACATGTCACGAATTTCATCTATATGTGACTCTGCACAGCAAAACCAGTCGCTTGTCGCAAATTTTCAAAATTGAGCTATGTTTTCATGAAAGGGCATAAATCAACCTTCAAAATGATACCTATATCGAATGAATCGGATGACATATGACTGAGATATCAACATTCAAAGGAGTCGGGTTTCTCCTGTCACGCCAAGTGAGTAACGGAGAAATCTGCCTTTGAAGTTGACTATCGACGTAGCACTCACAGACGCTTGGTGCGGTCGCAGCTACGCTTGCATTTACGGTAGCCTATGCTGCATTCACAGCCACACGGATAGCCTACCTGCGTTAGGTTAACTGAACTCGGGAGATGAAGATGGATTCTGGAGAAATATCTTCACGCTAGTCAACGAGTGGATTTACCGTAAATATTGAAGTAGAGCGGTCAAAACAGACACTTTAAACATTCTGCTGGAATTGAATTCCTCACCTCGAGAAAGTCACGTTTTTAGGATGGAAAGGGTAAGTTTTTCAGCGAAATTTCTTCACAACAGTACAGTATAGACCTTCCAATGTTTCAAAACACTAAAAACAAAAAATCCCAAATTTTACCTCACGCAACATAAATGGTCGTTTTTCCCGGAAACCTCCATTGCGACAAGCGACTGGTTTTGCCGTGGAGAGTCACATATAAAGTTTGTCGGATTCATGACTTGTTCTTAAAATGTTTTAACTTTGAAATTATGCAACCTTAGTTTGTTTCTGCATTGAGGTTTTTGTCACTCTTTCAAACAAGATTATAAATCTCAAAGTTTTTTTTTCTGGTAACATTAAGGTTTAATACTAATAACAATAAATATAGCTGCAAACAGCATGAAAAAGTTGCATAAAGAAGCACAAAAGCAGCTAATGCAAGAAGCATTGGAGAAAGGAGTCAGTAAATCAGACTGCATCTTTCTTTTGATTGTTTATACCAAATTCCAGCAATCCGTTTTGTAGAAAAAAATAATAATGAAAAAAAAATAATAAAGAAAAACAGAACAATTACAAGAGGTTTCCTGCATGCTTGGACACCTAATAATAAAATACGTGCTTTTTAGTCACATTTGTGAGGCCCACCACTGTTTGCAGGGAGTAAAAACTCCTTGTTATGTTTTCTTCTTGGTCTTGTCTTTGCATCTCAGTAGGTTGCTCATATTTGCAGATTTTTTCTGCTTGGTAATCGAATGGAATTGCAGAGCAGTGTTACTGATTGTGGAACAGCAGCTCTTCGGGGACAGCGATCTAATTATTGAGGTGATTAATGGCTGCTGGACTGACGAGCTCGGCTGCTGCCCCATGCTGACCAGACGATGTGATGGAGAGATGGAGGAGGGGAAGATCCTTCTTATCATGATGAATGTTCGCACATGTTTGGGAAGTAACGGAATACATGACTTTACGTATTCAGATTACAAATTATGGGTAACTGTATTCCGTTACAATTACACTTTAAATAGATCAGAATACAGTTACTGTGCTATGCAAAAGTTTGGCCACCCCTCCGAGGTTGCATGATAATTAGCTCTGTCTTCATAAGAGAAGATCACAGCAAGATGTGTTTTTTTTCTAGAGATATATAGACAAGGGGATGTTTATCAGACCAAAATTCTCAATGTAGCATTATTGAGTTGTATGAAATAAAATAAAGTTTGAAAAATGGGATGTGCAAAAGTTTGGGCACCCTCTCACTTGCATTACTTTGAAGACCTGCAGTCATTTAATACTGACAGTTTGCAGCACTAAATTGCTTTGATTAGCTCATTAGACCTTAAACTACAAAGACAGCTGCAACCAATTTTAAAAAATGGTTTAACATATATAAATTGCTCGTGGTACTTGTCCTTAGTTTCCTCTTAGAGAGTGGCAACATGGGAACCTTTAAAGAACTCTCTGCTGACTTAAAAACTAAGATAATGCATTTTTATGAATTAGGAGAAGGGTACAAAAGATTATCACAAAGGTTTGGACTGTCTGTCTCAACAGTCAGAAATGTAGTTGGGAAATGGAAGGCCACAGGAACAGTCCTTGTGAAGAAAAGATGTCGTAGGCCAAGAAAAATATCTCAAAGGCACAGGCGAAGACTGGTTAGAATTGTCACAGACAAACCACAGACCACCTCCAGAGAGCTACAACAACAACATCTGGCTGCTGAGGGTGTCATTGTACATCGCTCCAAAGTCCAGCGCACTTTGCACCAGGAACAGCTCAGTGGAAGGGTGATGCGCAAAAAGACGAGCCGCATGAGGTATGCAAAAGAGCATCTGGACAAGCCAGAAATATTCTGGAAAAAAATACTGTGGACAGATGAGACTAAGATAGAGTTATTTGGTCATAACCAGAGGCGCTATGCACGGGGAAAAAATACACAGCATTCCAGGAGAAGAACTTGCTGCCAACAGTAAAATTTGGTGGAGGGTCCATCATGTTATGGGGCTGTGCTTGTTAAAGTTGAGGGCCGCATGGATTCCACCCAATATCAGCAGATTCTTGAAAATAATGTTCTAGAGTCAGTCACAAAGTTGAAGTTACGCCGGAGTTGGATGTTTCAGCACGCCAATGATCCAAAGCACTGCTCAAAATCTACTAAAGAATTTATGCAGAGGCACAAGTACAATGTTCTTGAATGGCCATCCCAGTCCCCAGACCTGAGCATCACTGAAAATGTATGGATTGAGTTGAAGCAGGCTGTGCATGCCCGGAAGCCATCGAACCTGACTGAACTGGAGGCATTTTGTATGGAAGAACGGTCCAAAATACCACCAGCCAGAATTCAGAGACTTGTGAGTGGTTATAGGAGGCATCTACAGGCTGTTATTTCAGCAAAAGGAGGCTGTACGAAATATTAATGGGATTATTCCTTTGGGGTGCCCAAATTTATGCACCTGCCTATTTTTGTTTAAATGAACATTACATTGTTTCTCTTGGCCCAATAAAATATATTTCACTACTGAATTGTTGCTGTTTCCATAAGTTATCAAATATGTTAAGTTATATCTCAAGCTTAGCAAGTTATGAATTAATAGTTATTTTTTATCAGGGGTGCCCAAACTTTTGCATAGCACTGTACATTGTTAAAAATAATGGACTGTATTTTTCTGTTTCATATGTTTATCCGATCTGTAATAAATTTAGGCAATTCCAATCATTGCCAAAAGCCATTCAGAACACACAGCCATCCATTTAACATAAGTTGCTGCAGTCACAAAATAGAGGAGTCAGAGCTGAAGCCAGCATGACAGTGCCAGAGCAGAAACACATTTCTGTCTTGGAAATTCAGACAACACTTCACATTAAAAAAGAAAAAAGAGGACAGAATATGAAGGGTGGAATTGTCCAGTGTTAAAAAGCAAGACAACATGGAAATAATCCAAAATGTTCCGAATACGTTACTCAATTTGAGAAATCTAACGGAATATGTTACAAATGACATTTATGGCATGTATTCTGTATTCTGTGGTGGAATACATTTTAAAAGTAATCTTCCTAACACAAATATGTGTGTGTGTTGTGTGTGTGTGTATGTGTGTGTGCGTGTGTGTGTGTGTGTGTGTGTGTTGTGTGTGTGTGACTTAATCTGGCAAAATGAGTCAGTCACCCAAAAGTATCTATATGTATTTGTAAAATTTTATTGTGCATATATGTAGTTTTACAGAACACATTGTATTAAGTTAAGAGTTTTATATAATGTTAAACCTTGCATATTGTGATGATGAACAGTACCAATTACTTAATGATATACTGTATGTAATGCAATGTCTTATAATGTATTTTATTGTACTTTATTGATATAATGTAATTACCATTTAATTCCAGATTTTAGCATGTGTAAAAAGCGTAATTAATAAAGTCGAGCCCCTGCCACGCATCTGTGCCAAAATGCTTTAAACAAATCAGGCTGTAACCTCTTTGTAAACTCCTCTCTCACCCACGATGATGCATGTGCTGATGTTATTGGACACATGATAAAGAATTGATGTGGGGCATAGCAGGAGTATGGATTTTTTTTTTTATTTTAATCACAGTCTTATTAATCCACCAGCGGTGGAGAGGTGAAGGAGATCGCAGTCGTCATCAGGGCTCTCCTTAAAAATGCAGATCTCAACAAAGTGGCTGCGTCTAACGTACCACACTGGCTGATGGGCAAATATCAAAGCACTTCCACATCGACCGCGAAGAGAGGGATCGATTGTGTATGTGTCTGTGTTTGTGTGTGTTGTTGTACTAGCTTTAGTGAGAACCAAAATGAGTTTTTAACCAGTACAGTGAGGACATTTTTGGGAAACGAGGACTTTTTTAGTGGTCCTCACTTCTTTACACTGGTTATGGTTAGGGTTATGTTTAGGGTTAGGTGTAGTATTATTTAGATACAGTAATATAGAAGTCAATGGAGGTCCTCACTACTATATAAGTACAAGGATGTGTGTGTGTGTGTGTGTGCGTGTGTGTGTGTGTGTAAATGCGCATCATACTTACCTATGCAGTTGTTTCCCCCATTGACCTGCATGTAGTCAGGTGTAGTTTCCAATGGTGTTGTAGCACTGACCAGGACCACAGATCCCAGGCCTCTCACATTCACCAACATCTACACAGACACAATCATTTTTACAACACTCACACAATGATGCCGACCTGTCAAATCTGCCCAGTTCAACTGAACAAACCCTCAAAAAACTAAAATAATAAAACATTATGCCCAAAATATTTAACCAAATTAGACATGATTATGCTTCATTCACTTTCATTTGAATTAATTTAATGAAATAAATGAACTCTTCAACTACAAACGGATCCCTGCTAATATGAGGTAACTAATTCTTTGTTTTGGAAGTCACATGTGTGACCTGCGTCGTCAGTGATGTAAGTGCAAAAGATCGCTGACCCAAGAGAAGGGAGGACATAATGTAGCGGGATTGGACAGATAACTTTCAAACATGAAACACTAGGATCACACCAGCACAGAGATGAAAAGGTACAGATGAGCATCCAGGAAGCAGATATATTAGGAGAGAGAGAGACATACCTTCACACACTCTTGTTTCCCCATTGAATGCAAAGCATAATTGGATAACATAATTGGAGAATAACATCACATTCTTTTTCATAGCGGTGGCTAGTCAGGTGAAGTGTTTATTAGTGGCTAACCAACATGGGGTGTGCGGAGACTGATGCAGAATGTTTAGAGAGTTGGGTGTGGAGTTGCTAGATCAAGTCAGCAAATTCCCACTCAATGGCAATTTAAAACCCACACAATTCAACTGCAGGCTTTCCAGCTCAAAAAAACAGCTGTTATGCATACAATAGAAAATGTTTCATAGGCACATAATAGAAGACTGAGATGTCATGTTAAATATACACAGCAACATTTGTTTTGAATCAGATTTTTAGCCTGCTATCAAAAAGAACACTGGTTTCTCACCATGTAAATGTAGGTGTGGCCCACAATGTGCAATATTCTTTATAACAAACCTTGCTATCAATACTGTATAAATAAAAATGGGTGTGAATACTTCTCTAAAATGTCTGAAATGCTTAAGGTGGAGTGACAACTTTTCTGTGTAGATACACATTGTCAGTTATTTAATCTCCTCCCAGTTATATCAGTGCACTTACTTACAGTGAGTTATACTGTTAAACTGTTCTAGTCCTCATCAGGCAAAATATCTGCCATGCCTCCAAAGTTCCTAAAGTATGCTGATGTTATGTGACGCAACACTAGAAATATATATTTAGAATGGATTTTACCACAATCAACCATTGGCTAAAGAAACACAAAGATCTCCCTGATGCCCAAACAGGGCAAAGAGTGATAACACACCCACTTGGTATGGAGGCTACACAACTAACTGCACAATAAAACTGACAAAAATAAGCTGTCATTTGATTAAAAACTGCAATAAAATTCTTGATAATTTAGGTGGTCGGATGTCCAGGTAGCACTTTCAGACCTTGTATCTGACAGAGACATCAACACAGTCGCACACCCAGAAGGTAATCATCTCAAGGTCTTAGTTGTCACTCATTTGCAGTAATTAAACTGAAAGGTTTTGTTGCAAAGTTTTATGTGCAGTTTATTTGGTGGTTTAAAGGGAGGTTTCTTCATTTAAATAACTGGACAATGTATCAGCAAACAATATTTTCATATTAATCTAATGTTTCTTGAACAAGGCTTCTATAATTATGACTGGTTTTATAAAGGTGCATTTCCGGCTTCCTGACAGTTTTAATGGTGATCAGAGGGCACTAAGACTCACCAACACAGCCGACCCCAGTAGGATTGAGCTTAAAGTAGGGGGGAAAGTTACAAATATAACTACCCGGGGTGTTGACACAAATACCACTGATGCAGGTAGTGGGGTCTAAACACTTGTTTATATCTGCAGGAGAAAGAGAGAGAATTTCTGACTCATTTTTATGAATCACCATCATCCAAGAGTTATTACCAGAAAGTCTCAATACTTTGAGGGTGTGTGTTTTTCCACTGAAGAGTGAAATCTTTTTCCAGCCTTTCCACTGTTACGTGGGATTTGTACTTTACCGCACAAGCTGCTTTTCCACTACACTCACAACAACATCATCATGACCTGACCGCTATCGTGCAAGGAGGGTCTAGCTCACTGGAAACCCAAAATCCACAGCGTCAGGACTCGTTCCACCAGAATGCGTGATAGCTTTTTCCCACAAGCCATCAGACGCTTGAACACACTCCCTGCGCTCACACTCCCCCCCACACACACCCGGACTGTGAACTAACTCTGTTGCACCTCTGCACTTTACACCTCACCATCACTATGATGTGCATGCTGCTATACGGACTATCTCTTTCATGTTGCACTGAAACTGTCTCTGAAAAGATGTCTAAGAATAAGAACTAATGTCTATATTTACAAACTGTACAGTATTACTATTGCTACAACATTGCTCTAATATTTGCACAATTTTTGCACTGCCACTACTATTTGCACAACTGTTAAACATGTATATATCACTGGTCACTTTTTAACTACCTATACCTGCACAAATTATTGAAAAGTATTGCACAGAATGGTTCTCCAATGCTGTTATAATATCTGTACAAACTTAAATTTCAGTCAGACTTTTTAAGAACACACTTCTATTAATAGCCTGGATATCAAAATCTTTCATATTGAAAACTGTCACTAACATTCAGTAAAAAAACAAACAAAAAAAAAACAAAAAAAAGGTCAATTTCCACTTCTAACTTAAATGTATATTTTGTGTCCTATTTATATATTGTTTATTCCATGTGCCCTGTCTGTTCTTTGTTCTCTATTTCTTGTTGCACTGTGTAAACTGGAGCCTCGTTATCTCGTCTCTCTGTATATCTGTACAATATATAGAAGAGATGACAATAAAGTTTTCTTTGACTTTGACTTTGAAAATCATGCCATCCAACTTAGCTCGACTGTGTCAGAAATGTTTTGCTATGTTATCAATATCAGTAAAGAGAACCTTCTCATGGAATTTTTACCTTTAAATCCTAGATCTGAATTAAAAAAAGTCATGGAGTCAAGTCTGGCTCGATCTATTACTGAACCCTTGAGTTGCTGCAGGCAGACTGTCCCTGTAATTAGGAAGAGTATGTGGCTCTGAACAACAACATAAATAAATTTACATGCAAAATACTACAGTGTAAAGCCTGGGCTGTGTTTTAATAAGCTTTTGTCACTTGATCGTTGGAAGGGGACTTGGAGGAAGATGTAAGTTTCTAGATGTATCATACATTCAATATTATATTATAAATGGTGCATACATGAGTGTTGCGTGTGAGCATGTGGTTACCTGTAAAGTTCCCACGACTACGATGCAACTCGTAGCCGATATGACACTCACACTTGAACAAACCCGGAATAATCAGACATAGACCGTTTACACAGATGTCCACAAATGTGCACTCATCGATATCTAAATAATGGGGGACAAAGAGGCAGAGAAAGAGAACAAGAGAGAGAGAAAGAATGAGAAGACAATCTTGATGTTTGTAGAGTACTTGCTGATGACTGCATTAAAAAATGTAATAAAGAATAAAGAATAAAAAATGTATATAAGAAACAATATGCGAAACAGCAAAGTGACTCCTGTTATTACAAACTGTTTTAAATTTTTCCTTCATATATTGTTTTTTTTTGTTGTTGCTAAAACTCATTTGGACATCATTTACTGTTATGTATTTATTGGATTTCTTTCTTTATTTTTATTTATTTATTAATGACAGTTTTCTTTCTTTCATGTGCAGACCAAATAGTGGAAGGGATATATAGTCAGCGAGTGTGAGAGATAAAGAGACACAGAGAGAGAACTTTGCCATCTGTAGTGGGGATGAAGCCCACGTCACACTCATAACGGTAAGCGATGTTCAGGCAGTGGCCGCTCTCACACAGATCAGCGTCCTCTGCACACTCATCAATGTCTGACACACACACAAATACACACTCTTGAACACTCACACTCCTAGACATGAACTAAAGAACTGCAGCATATCAAAGATAAGTGAATGTGTGTGTGTGTGTGTGTGTGTGTGTGTGTGAAAGTATGTATATACCAGTGCAGTAGAAACCATCTCCGTCCGTGCAAAAGCAGCGGTAAGAACCCATAGTGTTCATGCATTTTGCGTTGGGGTTGCACTGGTGAGTACCATTAGAACACTCATCCAGATCTGTAACACACACACACACACAGTCTATGTATTACTATATTTGTGAGGTCTTTCCATAGACTCCCATAATGACTAGATGTATATAATTTTACACCTACATCTAATCCTAACCCTAACCTTAACTTCAGTAACCAAAAAATAAAACAAGCACATTTTCTATAAAGTCACTTTTCCTCATGGGGCCCTCTCAAATGTCCCCACAAAGCCCAAAAAAACAGATGAAAGTGATTTTAGGGGACAAAAAGGTCCCCACAATGTGATAAATATATAAACACACACACACACACACACAAAATGCTGGTCAATATGCCTTCTGGAGCAGAGGAGTTTTTAACAGTGGTGTTACAGAGCCCCCTTAGCCATTCCAAAATATAAACATTGTCTACTCTTCACTCAGAAGTGTGTGTTGTATGAGGGGTGTGTGCTAGAGACAGATAAAGACATACCTATGGATACAATCCGATTCCCAATCCATCCAGGTGCACAGCTGCACTTAATGCTCCCGGCTAAGTTGGTGCAGGTGGCACGTCGGGCACAGTTATGCGCTCCAATCTCACACTTGTTAATATCTGCAAGTGGCACAGACACACACATATGGAGATGTTTTCATTATGATCACAGATAATGATTAGCAGATCTGTTACTAGTAGTCATGGTCCAGGTCTGAAGACAGTTAGTAAGAGGCCTAGGAGATTAGGACAAGAGGTTATAGTGTGGTGGTGGTGTCTCCTGTTGCAAAAAAACCCCAATACATTACAGGCGTCTAGTGTCTAGAGTTTGAAAGTTTTAACTGAATGCAGCTCCCCGTCCCGATGCTGCCTGTGAGTGGTCCACTACCCCCACTCCACACACTCCCTCTCTTCTTGTCTTCAGACTTCTTTTTAATTAGAATTTTTTAGCCAGCAACTCAATCATACCAGACATCTTGGAGTCCGTAATCCAGCCCATCATAATTAGTGACCATGCACCGGTAACACTCGATTTAAGCATTAAGCAATTTAAACAACCCATGGCCAGATGGAGATTCGACACTTCTTTGCTGCAAAATCCTGACTTTAACACATTTTTCTCCAAAGAGTGGGCATCCTTCGTGGAAATAAATGATTCTCCAGAATCCTCTCCTACAATGCTATGGGAAACAGCCAAAGCAGTACTAAGAGGTAAAATTATACCATACTCATCCTACAAGAAAAAAAAAGAACAAGAACTCGAGGAAAAAAAAAAAAAACTCTAACTGAAAATCAAAGAACTAGATGAACTGTCCAAAATTAACCTACAACTTAACAGTATAATAAACAAAAAAACCTGAATTTATGATTCAGAGACTTCAGAGACATGATAATTTTGAATATAATAACAAAACTGGAAAATATCTGGCAAATCAACTTAAATGGAATAAAGAAAAATCACTTATTCCAGCCATTAAAAATGCAATGGGAAAAATCATTTAATCTCCTGAAGAAATAAATGACGTTTTCAAACACTTTTACAAAAAATTGTATACCCCAGATAACGAACCGAACTTAACTGACATTAACTCCTTTCTCGATAATATAGAATTACCCAAACTCAACAAAAAACAAACGGATCAGTTGGACATGCCATTAACATTGGATGAACTTAATACAACACTTAATAAAATGCCTAACAATAAAGCTCCCAGACCCGATGGCTTCCCTGTTGAATTCTTCAAACATTTTTGGCATATAATCTCACCATTGTTTCTCAGAATGGTGCAACACATTAAATATAGTTCAACAGTTCCTTTACACATGAATACTGTTCTCATCTCCGTACTGCTGAAACCCAATAAGGACCCATCTCTCTGCTCTAGTTATCGTCCCATATCACTAATCAATACAGATCTCAAAATCATCAGCAAAGCACTAGCGTCCCGTTTGGAAACCGTAACCCCATCACTCATACACCCAGACCAAACCGGCTTCATCAAAGGTAGGCATTCTGCAAATAACATGCACAGATTATTTAACCTAATTAATGTATCTAGAAAAAAACAAAAGGAAACTGTAATATTATCACTGGATGCAGAAAAGGCATTTGACAGAGTAAACTGGAACTTTTTTATTTGCAACACTACACAAATTTGGTTTTGGAGAATCATTTATTCACTGGGTGCAGACATTGTACAGCTCACCAATGGCAACAGTTGTTACTAACGGTATAACAGTTATATACGGTATAAAAGAGTTTCACACTGCACAGGGGAACCAGGCAAGGATGTCCACTCTCGCCATCATTCTTTTCCCTCTTCATTGAACCTCTTGCTGCTGCAATCCGGCAAAATAACATCATCAAAGGAATACAAACACTCAACACCCATCACAAGATTAGTCTCTATGCCGGCGATATATTACTTTATCTGCAAGAGCCTTTAAACTCTATAAATGAGGCTATCACTCTAATCAATTCGTTTTCCAAACTCTCTGACTACACAATAAATTGGACAAAATAATAATTCTACCTATAATTGGTGACAAATTACACAATACTCTTTAAAACCTACCTATTCAAATTCCAATTGGTAACATCAAGTATCTAGGCATAAATATTTCAGCTAGCCCATCTGAATCATTCCACTTAAATTTCAATCCCTTAACAAAAAAAAGAAGATGATTTGAACTGCTGGATAAACTTTCCATTATCACTAATTGGCAGAATTGCAACAGTAAAAATGTTTATATTACCAAAAATTAACTACCTGTTCACAATGATACCAATCACACCAACCACTAGATGGTTCAACTCACTAAACTCAATAATTAACGAGTTCTATTGGAAAAACAAACCACCCAGAATTAAACTAGCTACATTACAGAAACAAAAAACTCAAGGAGGAGTAGAAGCACCAAACTTTGAAAATTATTATTTAGCAAGACAGCTACAATAAATTGTCAACTGGATACATCCAAACCAACAGAATAACCAATGGTTAGAAATAGAACAGTCAGAATGTAAAGAGGTTTTACTTGCGGACTTACCATTTCTTAGCACTGCTCAAAAACACCACAGTTGTTTTAATAATACTGTAATCTCAACAACTTTGACAGCTTGGTGGAGAATCAACAATATTTTAAACATAAATATGAAACCTTGCAAATACACTCCAATTTGGCATAACCCAGACTTTCTACTTAACAAAAAAACACTTTTCTTTAATGCATGGAAACTAAAGGGTATCACACATCTCGAACACCTGTTCCATAACAACAGCTTTATCACTTTTCCAGATCTTACTCATATGTATGATATTGGAGACGAGCAGTTTCTTCATTACCTCCAACTAAAAACAGCCCTGAAATCTAAGATCAGTCTATCTAACAACAATCTACAGCCATCCCAATTAGCATAAGAAATACTCAAAATAACAAATCAGAAAAAAAATATTTCAAAATTATATAAACTAATATTTACCGCAAATTCAAAGATCTCCATTCCAATCGAAGCCTGGGAAAAAGATTTGTCATTCACTCCTGATAATGAATTCTGGCTCCAAATCTGTAGGAACACCTTCACAATGACTAATAACACTAATCTTCAACTTATACAATACAACGTGATCCACAGAGCAAACATCACTCAGCACAAAATGCACAAGATGGGATTTATAGAAAGTGATATTTGTTCACACTGTACTTTAAAAACTGCAGATGACTATTTCCACTCCATGTGGTCATGTCCCCCAACTCAACACTTTTGGCAAGAAGTCATCAGCACAATCTCTTGTATTATGGATCGTAGCATTCCACTATCCCCATCCCTCTGTCTGCTTGGTGACCACTCAACAATAAATCCACCAATCCCGAATTTCAGACCTTAACTTGTTGCCTTGGCGATTGCCAAAAAAACAACCCTGTTAAACTGGAAAACTATAAGCATACTAAACATCATGCAGTGGTCAAACCTCCTCAGAGAACACATAATAAGGGAAAAAATAACATTACAGCATCAACTTCCACATTTCCAAGAAGTCTGGGATTCTTTTATCATCACTTTAGACTTGCCTTTAGACTCCCAACAATCACATACATTACACTACATTCCAACTCAAAACTATTAACTAAGTAATATAATTAATTCCCAACATTCCCACACATCATCTATTTATTTATTTATCTGATATAATATACATACACCTTATATCTGTATATCTATTTGTCTGTCTGTCTGTATGTCCATCTGTCTGTCCATTTATGTGTCTATGTCCTAAGTCCTGTCAAGTCTCTCTCATCTCTCTCCCTTTCTGTTTAATTTATTATTTATTGTAAAAATGTTATGTGGTTATGTGTTGGTTTTCTTTTTTTGTTTGTTGTTGTTTTGTTTTGTTTTGTTTTTGTCATGTCTTGTCAAGGTATGTGGGTGAGGTACAGCTTCACTAGGCTTTGTAACAGAAACATTTCATTAAAAAATAAAGTTGTCCTCCAAAGGGGGGGTAAAAAAAAAAGAAAAAGAAACAGAACAGACGGATACTTTACAGTCCCAAAAACCCACTGGAAAAGGACATCAACCTCTGTGTCCTTCTCTCCCAAAAACATTCCCATCAGCCCCCTAGTGGGATGACCCCAGGTCCTGCCCGAAAGCGGGGTTGTTAGCCACAGTTACCCCAACAGAAGAGATAGAGGCAGAAGTGCTCCAGTCAACCCCAGGCTAAGAGATGAAAAGTTCACAAACCTTGATTTCACAAGCGTATCACCTTCTTTCACTGAAGATGACGCTCTGAAAAAGATCTGATGAACACACACTCTGGACGATTGCAGGTCACTCATTAGGTGTAATTACTGGCAGTGTTGACCGGAATCTCCTCTATGAGATATGATTCTGATAAAAGACACACGCAGCTGTGGCATGGACAGAGAACACGTTTGAATAATCTTCCCTTCATTAAACGGCTATCTGGTTAATGTTGAACACTATGAAGACAGAAAATCAGGCCCAGTACTGACACTGATTACAATCGGGATAGCAACTCGATCATTATGGGAATCGTGGGATGACATGGAAAACTGGGGCAGTTTTACAACACATTTGGGAAGATATGAATGGGAGACCATTATTGGTCTTGTTAATTTTTACTTACTGTAGGTCTTACATATTTACACGCAGGGTGTAAACAGACACCAACACCTTACACACCTGGCCATACTGTGTACACACACACCCAAGACCTAGGTATGAGACATAACTTCAGACTTATTACTTGCTCTCATCCTCTTTGTGTCAGTGTTAGAGCAATCTTACGATTTAATTCAATTTCTATTGCAAGGATGTGATATCATTGCAGAAAATTGGGCGTGGAAGTGCAAGGAATATATGCTCTCTTGCAACTGTTACCCAGACTGCATTGGGGCGAGTTGCTTTGCTTTGAGTGTTCAATTGTGCAACACTGATTGCCATGTGTTCATATTGAATACGGTGAAATGCCTTTGTGAGTAAAGTACGAGCCCTATTTGTACTATGGTTTTGTGTCTTACGTAAGTTGACAATGAGATTGGAACTGATAGTAAAAGGTCCTGAATAAGCATTTTAGTTTCATATCTGAATTATTTAATACAGCAAACATAATCATTAACTTAAGTGTGAAATAACAGTGTTAAATATCTATGAATGTTCAGCTTTGGAATATTGCATCGTTTTGCATATCACAGTAGGTGCAATCATGCAATATAAATGTTGAACTAATAAAATGCACTGTTATAGTAAATAACAAACTTGTTAAGGGGTTAAGCAGTGTATATTGTTGTGGTTTACCTTTGTAGTTCACAGCATGGCCTCATATGACCTTTAATGTAAAACCATTAATATAAAACATAAATACATTCTCTTATTTCAAAACCTTAGTACACAGACTGAATCCATATTGAATCGATTCAAAACTCATGCCTTGTGAATTGAATGAAATAAATCTGGAATTGTGATGATACCCAGAGCTACTCAGATCCTGACTTTCTCAGAACAAGACTCCCAAGTGAAGTGTTTTAAAAGTGGTGTAAAGGTTCCATCAGGCTCATTAGGGTGTGGGTCCAATCCTCTCCTGACATGTTTAGAAATATAGTCTGTGTGCGTGTGTATTTGCCTGCGTGCGTCCGGCAAAGGGGATCTGTGAGGAGTCTCACATGCTGGCTCAGATCACATGCTGGAGGTTCTCCAAACACGTGGCTCCTCTTTTCCCAGTCGAGTGTGGATTTCCTCCATGTTTTTATAAAGTCAGAATTCCAACGGAGTTGGAGCGGAACTGAGCGTTCCCCAAAATCCCTCACGGGCCGCTTCCGTAGGAAACTGAAAACATGAAGACTCGGTGGGGGACAGGAACAAACTGTCCTGTGTTTGTGTGTGTGTGTGTGTGTGTGTGTGTGCGTGTTTGTGTGTGTGTGTGTGACACGCGGCAGCACTGCGGTGACGGACACAGGACTGACTGGAGGAAAGCAGCGAGCAGGTGACAGGTTTGCCCTGCTGTCAGCGTTTAGGCTGCTCCCGACGGACGCACACAAACACACACACTCAGCCTGACAGCAGCTGCCCAGAGGGAATAGAACACACACATTCTCGCCAATAGAGTCATAAATGCACACCAAATATTAATACTTTACTTTGATCGACAAGTCATGTAATTACAAAAATATCCTAATATTTTTATTGTTCCATGCTCCCTCTCCTCTCACTCTTTCTTTCCTTCTCTATCTTTCTCTCTCTCTTCTTTGTCTCTTTCTCTATCCTTCTCTCACTCGCCCTTTCTCTCTCTATACCTTCTCTTAATATTTCTCTCAGTCTCTCTCCACCCTCTCTCTATATATTATCCCCCCCCCTCTCTCGTTTCCACAATCTTTCTCTTCTCTCTCATTCTCTATCTTTCTCTCTCTCCTGTTTGTCTCTTTATTTCTCTCTCTCCTTTTTCTTATTTTTTCTGTTTATGTTCATCCCCGTCTCTCTCTCTCTCTCTTCCCAAAATCTGTGTACATTATTTGACATTATTTCTCTTGTACTGTTTTTCTTTTTATTACCAGAGTCAGTTTTATTTCCCACTCTTTTTTTTCTTTCTGCCACAGTCCTAATCCCTCGCTCAGATAAGAAGTCCCGATTTCCACTTTACCACTTCCTCCTCCCTCCCTCTGCCTCCATCTCTTAACTGATCCCTGGAACCCCATTCAGTCGTCTTATCAAAAAACACAACATGGCCAACCTCCTTCACCTCCTCACTCCCTCCATCCCTCCCTTTTTCCACACCTGCCATCCTGAAAAGAAGTCATCTTTGGCAACCCTTATCGATTTTTCTAGGACATCCCTTATTGTCCAAAGCCATTGGGTTTCCTGTTGCCGAACTCATGCTTCAACGCTCCAAGACTTCCCCTCACTGGAGTCGCATTAAAATTATCTTTTAGCTTTCCGATCGCGTTTCTGGCCGAGTGAACAAAGCCTCAGAGTGCATTGGGGTTTAGATTTGCAAACAGCGATGTACAAGTTTAATTAAAGTGAGATCAGGTGCTGGTGTCTGTGCAAACATGTGCTTTTTTAATCTTTCAATAATTTCAGAATGTGAGAAGGAGTTGGGAGAGAATGTCTGTCCAGGTTATGAGGTTCCGGGGATTTTGGGACACATATGTGGGGAATTGTGGAGACATTGCTTATGGGAGAAGTCAAGGCCTCATTCATTTACGCAGGCTTGCTCTTCACCTTTGCCGGTCTGGGACGTCAACCAGCTGCCTTCCGAACACGGGGTCGACTCCTTAACTGCCACACTACTAACTGGCCCAACTGACCTCTGCATTTGATCCAACTGTGAAGAAGCAGTGTGTTTCTATGAGAATGTGTTACGATGAAACACACACTGTAAAAAAAAAAAAAAGAAAAAATCATATTATGACATTGAATTGTGTCTTTTGCCTTTGTGTTGTGACTTTTGCCTTAATCCTTTTGCATTTGTGTTATTGTTGGGCATTTGTATTGTTATTTTTGTGTCTGTGTTGTTATTTTTGCATTTGTGCTGTTTTTCTGTTTGGTTGAACCATCTTGTAATAATGTCTTACTTTTCTAGAGTGCAACGCAAGCAAGGACCAGCCAAGTCTCTATCAGCAAGGACCAGCCAAAATGACAGAGCACAGAGCACCGGACGTACATGAACATTGTTTTTAGGGCTAAATCTGGTTGCCCCATCATGGCCTTTATTTAGACCAAAATTAGTCATTGATTAGGTCCACATTTAGCCCAAGACGGACGTCATATTAAGACCACATATGACCCTAACAGAGCCATGAAAATGTATTGCAGAAAACAGGACGTTATTTCGATTAAAGCATGTTGTGTTGTGTGAACGTCACCCAAACACTGTACGTTATTGAATATAATCAATTTATTGAACTTCTGAACTAGTGGCCATACATGTATTTTACAGTGATTTCCTGTATAATCGCTGTCTTTGTACGGGCTATTTTTTTTTCTTTTTGGTAATTCCTCACTTATTAGTTTATAAACTCCTTTACAGTCGATGTCCAAAAGGTCCAGATAATTTCCCAGACTTTATTTAATTTATCTGCTGGTATTTCTATTGCTCCAGATGTAAAGTGGTCGCACCTGGCTTGGGCACGCACACACCTGTGACGTCATCAGTAGTAGACTGGTTCCAGACAGAAAGTTCTGCTCATATTTTTGCTTGTAATCATCGTTCTGTATTTTTTAATTAAATAAATGTTTTAATGCTACTTTTTGTCATTGTATTTTTTTTATTATCAGTATATGATATGAGAATATAAAATGAAAACTGTTAGTGAATACGCTGTATTATTTTATGGGTTATAGAAGCAGCTTGAAATACAACTGCAAGCAGTGATTACGGGGGCCGTGCAATTTGCAGCTTTATCCGTTTTTGATGAATCGAAGTGGACAGACGTTGAAAAATGACATGTTTCATCCTTTTATCTAGGGTGCTACGGTTCAAAACTTATTAGGCAAAACGAAAAATAGCTTATTATACGGCCACCAACTGGCAGAGTGGCGCAATTTTTTTTTTGCCTCAGTAGTGGGAGGAGTACCAGACCTACCTGCCAAATTTCAAAGCTGTAGCCCACCCAGAGCTGGATTTCTATGACACTCAGTGTGTGGCATTGCAGTCCTATGCCAAGCCCACCACATTTATTTGCATATTACAGCCAAATTAAGACCTAAATTAAAGGTGTGCTCAATAATAATTAAAGAAGAGTGTCTTGGAATTCAAATGATACCAGTTGCATGCAGATTGGATAAAAATCCAGGGACTAGTTCGCAAGAGATGGTTTTACATATTATGCAAATTAGCGAGAAATCCAATATGGCGGAAATAGATGCGAGGGTCTATAAAGATTCGTCTTAACCCAAGGAGTAAGATGGTATAAGATTTTTGAGAATCAGAGCTACGGTTCAAAGGTTATTAGGCAAAATGCAATTTTTTTTGGAAAAATGCAAAACAGCTTATATTGGTGCAATTTTTTTTGCCTGAGTAGTGGGTGGGGTACTGGACCTACCTGCCAAATTTCAAAGCTGAAGGTCTTACAGTTTTTTCTCCACAACGCATTTTAAGGCAGAAAAAAAAAAATCAGCACGATTCCAATAGGGTTCCACGCAGTGTTCCACTGCATGGCCCCCTAAAAAGACATCTTTTTACCTTCCACTTTTCAACCAAATTTAGACGTTTTTGAGACGTCTGACAAAGATGTCTTTTAAATGTCTTTTCAACAACTTATTGCTGGGAGGGACCAGACTAGACCGGCTTTATAAACCAACACAGGCCGGTTGGGACCAGCTACTTTTAAAAAGTCCGATATTTCAGCCAAGAGATTTGCTCGGACAGTACGTTCTGGTAGGCTTACAGTAAATTCCGCAACATAAATAAATAAGCGCATAAACATTTTCCGAAATAAATTGACCGAACGCGCCACGCTTTCACAGGAGGAAGAAAAGCCATTTCCTGAGCGCAGACCTGAACGCTTCCTGAGGAATTTTTGTCGAAGCATCTATTTCTCCTCAGTAACAAGGCGACGGAAGAGACCGCCGACCGCTTTCTCCCCCCGCGGACTCATAACCACGGAGCCGAGAGGAGTAAATTAGGTCTTAAAAGCCGGGCGTGAGATTTGTGCGGGGGCGAGGCGGGGACCAAAGCCCATCCGTTCATTTTTTTTACCAAATCGTCTAAAAAGCACCTTTCTGCAGAATTTCCCTGCCAATGAAATTGCAATGTGAAGACCTCGTTCACCATCAAAACTTTTTTGCTTAAATATGTTCTTGTCTGTATGGTGGGATGACAATAAAGTTCACTCTGACTTTGAAATTGCATAAATGGGGTGGTGTGGTGGTTAGCGCTGTCACATCACATCAAGAAGGTTCTGGGTTCGATTGCCAGGTTGGCCGTGGGTTTTCTCCAGGTGCTCCAGTTTCCTCCCACAGTTCAAAAGCATGTGCTAAGTGTTGATTGGTGACTCTAAATTGTCCCATAGATGTGGGTGTCTTTGTGTGAGTGTGTGTGTCCTGTGGTGTGTTGCCCAGGGTTGATTCCTGCCTCATGCCCCCATAGGCTCCAGTCCCGGCAACCCTGATGGGATTCAGCAGTTCTGATAATTAATCAATGATAGCTTAAATTATTGTTTTACGTTGAAGGAAGAGGCAGCATGGTGGTGCAGTGGTTAGAATTGACACCATACAGCCAGAAGATCCTGGGTCCAATCCACGGGTTGGCCGTAGGGCCGTTCTGTGTGGAGTTTGCATGCGCTCCCCGTGTTTGGGAGGGTTTCCGCCGGCGCCTCCGTTTTCCTCCTCCAAAGGCATGCACTACAGGTTGATTTGACAATCTAATTTGACCCCGGTGTGTTGGATCCCACTTTGAGCCTGAAGTTCCAGAATAAGCTCCCGTCTCCGCAGTCCTTATAGGAATTAAGCAGTTCGGATAATGAATGAATATAGGAAAATTGGAATAGCAGTATCTTACATTTCAGACATAACGTTCAACTGTAAAAAAAATCTTACAGACAGCAATACAAAGCTAAAACTAGGATTAAAATAATTAATACACTCTTAGAATGAATGTGTAGAAAAAATTACACAAATCATGTGTAGCAGGATTTGAAATGTGTTAAAATTAAACAAGATTAAAAAAGAAACATTGTCCCAAATCTTATCCAATAATGTGTAAGAATTTGATACAGTTTGTGTCTATTTTAACGCATCTTTTCTAAACGTGTATATTCAGTTTGATGACAGCAATTTAACTTTTTAAGTTAAACCAGACAGAATTTGTGTTGTGGTTCACGATAAGAGTTCTCGGCTCACTAAGAGCGCTTGCTTCTGCTACCGTGTGTTCACTTCTCAGTTTTCTGCGGAAGTATCGTATGTCAGAGATTCAAGGCCCAGATAGCTGATTGCAGAAACAGTCGATCCAATGTATGTTTTTTAATTGTAATTTAAATAATAAACATCACTTATCTCTATATGTTACTTATGTAATATGCAAATCCACATCAATTCACTATCAAGGCATTGTAACAGTTTTACAGTGATTTTAAACATTAAAGTTTCTGATGTGTGACAATTCTATGCATAAAATCAGATATAGATGCTAGATGCTCTGGATATATAAGTGTAACCTGATAAATATTGTTGGTTAACTTTGGCCTTAGCTATCTGAGCCTTTAATCTCTGAGATATTTCCTGTTTTAACTACGAAGCAAGCAGGAAACTGAGAAGCAACTGCTCTTAGTAAACCGAGCACTCTAATAGTGAACTCAGTGCTCTATTAGTGAATCAAACGCATGCAGTGTTTAGTCTGTACTCTCGTAGTGTTTGTTTTGCTTAATTTTACCATGTTTGCATCTGCAATCTCATATTTCATTCATTCATTCATTATCCGAACCTTTTAATCACAACTGGGGTCGTGGGGGGACCGGAGCCTGTACCGGGAACTTACGGGTGCAAGGCAGGGAACAACCCTGGGCATGCGCCAACACACTGCAGGGTGCGCTCTCGTATTTTTGACAGTAATCTCACTTTGTACTTAAGCCACAACACAAATGCAAAAGCCACAACAAGATAAAGTCACTTTTGCAGTTTTCTCACATAGAGACATGATATGTACTTCATCTCACTTATTACATAATTATAAACAAACTCACTCATGTTTCTTCATAATAACCTGGGTTTATATGAAACAGTGTCATACTGGAAAAAAACAGTCAAGATTTAAAACTGACGCTCAAAGCCTCCACAACAGTATTAAGTAAATTGGTTTTTTATGGAGCAGATTAAGATGCTGACCAGTTGAAACTTGCATGCTGGACAGAGCTGCTTTTTCAGCACTGTGTCCGGTATTGATCAGCTCTGCTTTTCTTTCACAAAGCGGCCACTCATGAAAGACAGCAATCGAAGCTGACATCTAAACCTGTAGAATCATGAAAAAACCTGAAAATCCACTTAAACAGTAAAAATAAACCAATTTGATCAATAAGTCATGTTAACATTCTTCTTTTATTTACTTCAACTTAAAACAATAATTTATAAAACTTCAACTAACTTGAAAATATGGTAAGTCGAGACATGGCTACCAGCGGGTGAAAATATCGTAAGTTGAGACATAGCTACCAGCATGAGACATACTTGGGCGTTATAATGTCAGGCTTTTTCCATTAAATTTGGCTTTGAAACACCAAAACCACACCAACTCTGCACCCTAACACTGAGACGCTGGACTCTGTCGATTGCTGGTAAGAGTGAGGCATCTGGGAGATGCGTACATCCCATCAGCGTCCCAATGTGAGGCAGCTGGTGGCGTAGCAGTAGGATGTTCACCCTGTGATCAGAAGGTTGTTGGTTCAAATCAAGGGCCGGTAAAGTTACCACTGAGGTAATAATGAGCAAGGTACCGTCCCCAAGCACTACTCCCCGGGCACTTGTTAGCTGCCCACTGCTCCTTCACGGATGGGTTAAATGTGGAGGTCACATTTCATTGTGGTGCGCTGTGTCCTATGCTGTGGTGTGTTCAGAATGAAAAATAATCACTCACTCACTTATGTATTGTACTGCATATGCTGCTACATTTATTTAAAATATTTCTACAATTTTGATGTATTGATATCGTCCTCGTAACATTGAAAAATCGTAAGAGCCCTGTGGTGTGTTTGTGCTCAGGGTTGGTCCCCACCAGAGGTGGACAATAACGAAGTACATTTACTTGAGTATCTGTACTTCACTTGAGTAGTATTATTTTTGGCATACTTATGACTTTCATTTCACTACATTTGAAAGACAAATACCATACTTTTCACTTCGCTACATTTCAGGCCGTGTACAATAATGTCCAATAAGATGTGCAATGTTGTGACAACAGTCAAGTGGGGAGAAAACAATCAGTAGTATGTGCAAATAATGTTTCATGGAATAACAATCACAGGTACAGTACTGTACAAAAGTTTTAGGCAGGTGTGAAAAAATGATGTCAACAAAGAATGCTTTCAAAAATGGAAATGTTAATCATTTATGTTCATCAATCAACAAAATGCAGTGAATGAACAAAAGAGAAATCTAAATCAAATCAATATTTGCTGTGACCACCCTTTGCCTTCAAAACAGCATCAGTTCTTCTAGGTACACTTGCACACAGTTTTTGAAGGAACCGGGTGGTAGGTTGTTCCAAACATCTTGGAGAACTAACCACAGATCTATAATCCTATAATCCTACAAAATAATATAATGACTACAAAATAATATAATGACTATAATCCTACAAAATCCCTGACTTTGTGCAAGTGTACCTATAAGAATTGATGCTGGTTTGAAGGCAAAAGGTAGTAACACCAAATATTGATTTGATTTAGATTTCTCTTTTGTTTGCTCACTTTACATTTTGTAAATTGATAAAAATAAACAATCATTATTTATATTTCTGAAAGCATTCTTTGTTTACAGCATTTTTTCACACCTGCCTAAAACTTTTGCACAGTACTGTATGTGCAAAGTATTCCCATATGCAAAAATATGCAAATATTATAGCAGCAGTCCAGAGGAGTATGATTTCAATTACACAGTTTTAATCATGAAATACAATTCCACTTTGTGCAGTAAGATTAGCAGCGGTTTAACAAATGGCAGAGTGGAACAGTTGGAACAATGGAAGAAATAATCACTTATTTAAATAAAAACTCACTTGAACATAGCTGTAGTTACAGCTTACAGTTTTAGGTTAATATGTCATATTAAAATTTTAATTTGTGTAAACTGACTTATAAACCTAAGTGGAAATTGCATACTTTTTTTTTTTTGCTACAGTGTAGAGTTGAGTCATCTCTCAAACAGCTGTAATCATGGAACATAAATGAGAACAGCCAGCATCTGAGTTTTGTCATTTTTATGGCCTGAGGTCCTTGACAATATAGACGTCTAAACGACTGGCCCTTACTGTTATCACTCGTTCTTAATTTCGCTCATTTGCGACTCCCTCGGGGCTTATTTTCCCAAAGTCGGCCAAGGTTCACCACATCCGGCTCGGAAATCGTGCCGCAAATCAACACCTGATGCGGGTTTTTTTTGGCTAAACGAGAGCGACATGCAGTGCGACCAATTAGCAAAATTGTTGTCTTGCGCTAGTGGCGTTCTTACAGGAAGAAAAAAATCTCCCTGCTGAATAGATCAAATCCCTGTATCGTTCATTCATATAATTTCCACATTTAAACAAAAACATAAAATCCAAAAAACACTTTTTTCAATATTTGTTTCCAAAACCAAAATGAGAAAATAAATGAGTCATTTTGTGAGTTTCCATTTTGCGCTCAAATAAAATATAAGAAACATCGGCGTGACCATTGACCATTACAAACAGAAAACTGTAAATACTGCTAAAATCTCAGATGAAGAAGAGTAACCCTCTCACTGCTAAGGAACAAAATTAAGCCATTTATTCTAATTAGCTGTGCATATATATTTTCTGATTGTACACATGTAACTCTCTCTTCTGGGTCATACCACTCGTGTTCAACAAAAAGCAAAATGGAATAAACACAACTCATTCATTCATTCATTCATTATCCAAACTGCTTAATCCCTATCGGGTTCGCGGGGGCAGAGCCTATCCCAGGAACTTACAGCTGCTTGGCGGGTAGGCGCCAACACACTGCAGGGCAGACACACTCACACAATCACACTCTAGTTCCTGGGATAGGCTCCAGTCCCCGTGGCCCGAATTGGGATTATATGGTTCTTGTGGCACAGTACATCGTCATACCCCAAACAACTACTCTTTCACTCATCTTCCACTCGCTGTTGCACCATCAAGATGCACACATCAAGATGCACACATCAAGATGCACACATTACACTACAGGTCTGCAAACGGGGTGTGTTCTAACCCATTAAAGTAACTTCGCGATATTGTTGGTTTACAAACGATGCATTAAAAATATTGTTCATAATGTGTCACTCGATATATCGCCCAAGCCTACTTTCCAGCTAATTAAATGAACGTGGAAAGCTTTTAATAATCAAAAAACATTTTCCAAAGTTTTAGAGCACCCTTTATTTGACTTACAGTGTTTATTAGTATGCACTTACCAACTTTAATCACATACTAGAAAAATATGTTTGGCAACAGGTCTTTTTCACATATTTTATAATATTTATACGTAGGGGCAGACGGTGGCGTAACGGCAGGGCGTTCACCCCGTGATCAGAAGGTCGCAGGTTTGAATCCAGGCCTGGAAAAAGTTACCACTGAGGTACTCATGAGAAAGGTAGCGTCCCCAAGCACTGCACCCCGGGCGCTGCCCTTGTTAGTTGCCCACTGAACCTTCACGGATGGTGCTGTGCTGTGCTGTGGTGTGTTCACGATGACGAAAGTCACTCACTCATTTATGTTGCTTGTGATAATCCTAAATTTGAACTTTACTGGATTACTGTTGTTGCTTTGCATTTCACATTGTAAGTGTAGAACCTCACTGCTATTTTTACATGCTGCACTTTCAGTCAGTTATCCATTCTCGACTATTGTTTCTGGCAAAACACACCCTTACGCTCACTCACACACACACACAGATTTTGTTCCATGTGTTCTCTCAGGATCTTCAGCAATATGATTAGTAAAGATCAGTGAAAGTGTTTCTCCTGCACATTGTAAGCTGATAACATTTCACACGCTCTGTGGCTGTTTTTGCTTAATGTGATTTTAGAATGTTAGCGCACGGTGATGCTGATCCTACACACTGCTTACTGCTTACACTGTGCTTTCACTGTCTGCTTGTTGTGTGTAAATTGTCCTTTTTATAATTGTATTGCTAACATATCATGCAAAAATAAATATGCACGATAAAAAATTTAAAAAATCTGGTAAGCCAATTTTTAATCTAAATAAATGTATCTACAAAATTATTGACTAAACATTACTTACCTTCAAAAACTTCACATTTAACTTTCTTATGGTTGCATCAGTTTAATCTGTTATTGTAACAATTTAAAGTTGGTAACTTTTATTCAATAATGTTTGGGTTTAATTTTAAATATGGTATCATTAAAAATTGTTGTGCAACAACAACAACATTTTTAATGAAACGTTGAGTAAAAACAAAAACATACCTTTAAATTGACTTAAAATGGTTGTGCAAAAACAAACAAAAATATTTCCACACATCATTAGTCTGTTTAGTTTTCATTAGTTTTAGTCTGTTTCTGAAATTATCTGATTTAAAATTAAGCAACATTTAATTACTTAAATTACTTAAACAAAAAAAATGTTGTGCAAAAACATGAATTTTTATTTAAAAATATGGTTGTGGAAAAGCAAGTAAATAAATAAATAAATTCTTCACATCATTATTTTCAGTCTAGTTGTGAATTCTAACCAGATTTAAAGTTGAATAATGTTTAATAAATAATGTTGAGGTTACCTTAACTTAAAAATGACTTGAAAGTGTACAAACAACCTTTCATTCATTTGTTTTTTAAATGGCAGCGAAAAAGCAGCAAAATATTAATTTTACATTCTGTCGAAATTCTAAATATGATTTAAAGTCAGTAATGATTGGGTTACTTTAACTTTTAAAACACAGATTTATTTTTTAAATGGCTGTCTACAAAACACAACAATTTATTTATTAAAAATAATAGTAGTTCAAATGCAAAAAAGGTCAATTCTGCACATTACTTCTACAATTCCACTTATTATTCCACTTAGTATACATGTATGTATATATATATATATGTATATATATATGCACATCATTAATTAAAGTCTAGTTCTGAATTTTAGTCAGATTCAAAGTTAATTAAATTTTAGTCAATAACGTTGGGTAAATGGAGAAATAATCAGAAAATGTGATGTGTGTGGGTGTGTCTGAACTTATGTAAATTTTCTGCCCATAAAGAATTACTCCAAATGTACAAAACCCAGCATTCATCATCTCCCCAGTTCTTTTCTCTTTAACTTAATTGTGTGTGTGTGTGTGTGTGTGGGTGGGTGTGTGTGTGTGTTTGTCTGAATGTCCATGCTGGGTCTCTCACACACACACACACACACACACACACAATTAACAGACCACGGTTAATAAGGAGGGGATCAGCACCTCGGGTGGTCTGCGCATTCCGACAAGTCGTTTGCAGAAGCTTTGTTGTCAACAGCTCGTTAAAGCCATTTACTGGGATTCCAAACCCACATCTGTGTGAAGAAAAATAGCCACGAAGCCCCATGACACCAGAGAGAGAGACAAAAGAGAGATCCTTATCCCTTGTTCCTCTCCTTGTCTAAATGAGTCCTTTGTGCTTTTCATTGTCTGTTCGTGTTTATATTCTACACACACACACACACACACACCTTGGGCCAACATCAAGGCATTCATGAGGAAACAATTAATTTGGGAGAGCTGTCATCTGGCATGATTAGGTCTCTTACTTGTTTACAAGTCTCTGTGTTGTGAAAACGCAGACACCCTGAACCATGATGCAGCAACAAGGAGTGTAAGTTGATAATGTAATGGTTTGGGATTTGGCCCCATAATCGGAAGGTCGCCGGTTCGAATCTCAGACCAGTAAAGGCACTCATGAGCAAGGTACCTTCCCAAAGCACTGCTCCCTGGGTTCCCATGTCAGCCCCCTAAATCTCCTTCTCGGATGGGTCACATGCAGAGGCAACATGTTGATGTGGTGTACTGGGTGCTGTGCTTAGAGTTGGGGACAAGACCACCTAAATGGACACTGAGGAAAGACTAAGACCAGAGTGTGTTGAGAGTCGAGAAAGAGACTGAATCAATGCCTGTTTTTCACCACATGACAAATAAGTGGAACGTGCAAAGCCTAAGCAACATTAAACATGTTTATTCAAAATTTCTCTCTTACATATCGATAATGAGGAAATCACTTCACTGGCGGCAGTTATCCAAACCGATAACGTCATATGTTAAACTCAGCAAACCACAGTGGCAGAACACTCCTCAAGACCAAACTCACTGGTTTATTGGCTTGCAGAGTTTTTGTTATGCAGAGACATTCTGTGGGTCAGTACTGTGAAGAAAAATAAGGTTAGTGCTAGGTGGAAACATTTCTTTATCCATTTAGTATCTATCTGGATAAAGAATAAAATTATTTGATAACAGTGTATTTTTTAATATCTATTTGTTCCCTATTTATTATAAAATGTTTTAAAATATTTTTAAAAAGTGAAGAAATGCTTAAGTTTTGGGTAATTTTGATTCGATTTGAACTCACTTTGGCCTATAAAATTTTGAACTACATTTTTGCACTTGATGGCATTCCATATTAGAGGAGTGTGGCTAACGCGAGTGTTTACATAGCAAATAATGTAATTAATGCTATTTTAAGCAATTCAGGGCAAACACACTCACACAAACACATTCACACCTATGAGAGCAATTTAGAGCAGCTAATCAACCTAAACTCAAGGCTTTTGGACTGTGGGAGGAAACTGGAGCACATGGAGAAAACCCACACCAACCCAACACCAAGAACCTTGCTGTGAGGCGTGCCACTGTGCTGCCCTTACTATACTCTGTGTGCACAATTATAATGCAAGTGAATTTTTTGACCATATTCATATTTTCCAACCCCAAACTGTATACTTGAATGCTTATTTGATTAAAGCATTCTTGGGGGAATTGTTTTTTTTTTTTTTATTCTTTTAAACTCTTTTGTAGGTAACCTGTATCTTTTCCTCTCCACCTGTGTTTTATGACCCTGTTGACTTTTTGCAAGTAAATGTTTGCTTTTTCAGTGATCACGCCTCAATAGCGTACAGGGACAATTCTAGGATCTGACCTTTAGGGGTGCTCAGCCCCCAGTGCTGACAGACACTCTTGGCTTGAACAATGCAGTTGCTATGTTTAGTCCAGATTTAAGATCTTTCAGAAACGGCTTACATTTTAAAACCTTCTTACAATTCGGGTGGTGGGCTAGGTATGACAGGCCTTCTGTAACGTCGCCCAGTTGTGCACAAAAATGAACTCTGTAGTAAATGGGATCAAGTTTGTTTTTATAATTGTCCAGAGAAACTATGAGTGAGTGAGTAAGTGGTTATTTGTCATTGTGAACACACCACAGCACAGCACACAGTGCACCACAACAAAATGTGACCTCTGCATTTAACCTATCCGTGAAGGAGCAGTGGGCAGCTAACAGGGGCAGCGCCCGGGGAGAAGTGCTTGGGGACAGTACCTTCCTTATGAGTAGAGGTAAGTTTACCGGCCCTGGATTCGAACCTGTGACCTTCTGAACACAGGGCAAACACCCTACCGTTAACCTACCAACTGCCCCACAACTATTCCACCTGTATTTTAATATATTCCTTTCAAGAATTCTAACTCCATTAGCCACACCATTACATTTCACAGTTGAGAACGCCAACACCGAGATGTGCTGTGTAACGTCTGCAGTACATTCAAATGTCCATTTGAGTTAAAGCAATCAGGTGATTGCAGACGTGCAAACCAGTCAGAGAAGGATCCAACTTGTGCAAGGATTTTGCTGGTCCATCTGGGCTTGTCTTAATTTATTCCAACTCTAAAAAGCAATTTTGGCAAATCTAAGGTTTGAGAACTGGCTACCTCACAAAATTGTTATTATTTTTCAGGGGGTGCTGAGTTAAAATGTATTAAAATAGCTTAAAATCACCATTGATAGCTTAGGCATTTCAAGAGTGCTACATCAAGAGTGTTACAAAGCAACTTTTCAGTGTGGGTTAAATCTCTTTTTTGGCCCATTTTGCCTACAGTAAAGAAGTCGCATAATAATTATGCACAACTTGATTTAGGCAAGGCAAGGCAAATTTATTTATATAGCACATTTCATACACAGAGGTAATTCAAAGTGCTTTACATAAAAGGAAGTAGAATAATCATAAAAACAATAATATAAACAATAGTCATAAAAACAATGATCACAACAAAATGATTTTAAAATGATTTAAAATAAGTTCAAGACAGTTAAAAACAGAATTTAGCGTGTTACTTTAGGCAACACCCTCCTTACTTACACAAATACATATCACCTGCTTAAATCCAATAAGCATTCAAGTTTATATAGCTTGTAGTTGGAAAATATGCACAGAAAAAAAGCTCACTTCCACAATAATTGTGCACACAGTGTATATTATGTGGACTAAAGTGAATTAAAGTGAGTGATTATTTGTCATTGTGAAGACAGCACAACACAAACTGCACCACAACCATAAATGTCAAATTATAGTTCAGCTGCTTTGTGATTTGATAAGAATGAATATGACATTGTTAAATCAGCATATGATATTGTCTTATTTCAATCGATCGGCTCCTGATCAAACTTTGATCTTTAGATCAAATCAAACTGTATAGTAGCAGACATTGAGATATCAGCAGATGTAGAATTGCTGGTCATTGGAAGTTGGTAGCGTAATGGTTAGGGAGTTGGTGCCATGATCGGAGGGTCGCCAGTTCAAGTCCCAGACTGGTACAGGTACCACTGAGGTACTCATGCACAAAGTAGCGTCCCCAAGGTTACCACTAGTTTGTTTAGCTGTAGTATTATTTACATCAACTCATTATGGGAGTCAATGGGAGTAACTCAAGAAGACAAAACTGTGTGTGTGTGTGTGTGTGTGTGTGTTGCGTGTGTGTTATAGACCTGGAGGAGATCTGACTCCCCTCAGTAGAGACCTGGGGATTGATCCAGACTCCAGTGGCTCGGTTGCCATCACGACCAGGTGGAGATTTTTTCGATGGTGTGAAAAGACTGAAGGTAGCAGACGCTTCAGAAGGAGTCAGATCTGATGTCACTGTCTGTCTCTTCTGCCCCCACCTGCCAGAAATCCCCCCAGTCATGAATATCAGACATCACAACCTGACATCACAAGAGGTACAAGAGAAAAGAAGATTAAAGCATCAAAAGAATAACTCAAAAAATTAGGCAATGATAATTTAGATGCTAGAGATGAATGATATTTGATGAGGTGAGATGATGCATTGTTGAGACGATGCTTCACCCAGTATTACACTGATTACAGATTATTGTCTGAACTGTGTTAATAAACAGATTGAAATTCACCATTTGAAGACCATTGTGGTTTCTGTATTATATTTTTGATAAAGGGTCTAAAAGAGCTTTATTTATTTGAAACATTAAATAACACAGAGATCATATAGTTTTGCAAAAATAGCTAGAAAAAGTTTGATTGTGAAAATAAAACTAATGCAATGATTGAGATGAAAATAAAAGAGCTGCACAAGAGAAGACACAGACATTTTGTTAATAATTTTTTTTTCCTCTTTTTTGATCCCTGAAATAAACAGTAAATTGTAAAACATTGAATAGTTTACAAACTTTCCAATGCAAACATATTAGAGCATGTTATTCCTTGATTTTAATAGAGGATTTTAATAGATTACATCAGACAGATCTGAGTAAAAAAAAAATTAGAAGATAAAATTTCTTGTGGGTTTTCCTTGTAACAATAAAAACTAACTAAATGTACACCAAAATTACCTTTGAGGTGCAAATGTGGCGATCTATTAATGAAATCTAAAAGAGACTTTAGGGTGAGGGTGTGCTCATCTTAATATTCCCTATAAGCTTTATTTAATTGTTAAAAAATATTAGTATTTTTGACTCAGTGCTCATGTAGTTGATTGGTTTTGGAAGGAAACCTTGGCAGTGGCCTAATGGGTAAGGCATCAACCTTCAGAGCTGGGGATTGTGGGTTTGAGTCTCATCTGGTTCATTCTTTAACACTAGAACGGCTGGCTGCGTCAATTGACGCAAATCAAACAAAATCACTGCTACTTCTCATTGAAGTTCTTGTTACAAAACCTGAAAAAATCTGACTTTTATTTTTTTTCATTCTTGAACAAAACATGGTAACACAAACTAAATTGCTGGTGAAATGGGTATGTTACAGCAGTATATACCTAGAATGGCAATTGACGCAGTCAGCCGTTCTAGTGTTAATTATTATGTGCTTATATCAGGTTTGAAAGCCGTCCTGTGATTCCCAAAATTATTCTTTGGTTTGTGGTGGTCTAGTGGGTAGGATAGTCAACTCCAGACCAAGAGGTTGTGACTTTGAATCCTACTTCCAGTACTTCCATCTTTGGGTGTCTGACCAAGACACTTAACCCAAAGTTGCTCCAGGGCAAAGGTAAATGTATTTAAGTGAGTGATTATTTGTCATTGTGAACACAGCACAGAACACAGTACACCAAAATCATATATGACCTCTGCATTCGACCCATCCATAGTACCTCAGTCCCTAACAGTTACACTACCACTTCCCCGATATAAAGTGATGTTACTAATATGTATGATGTCTGATCGATGTTTACGTTATGGATTGATGCTATGGGCTTGTTGATCATTGAATAGATGTTTCAATATATCTGCAACAATTGGCGATGTGGAACATGAGTTAGAAGATGAGTTACTTCATCTTTTCACTTCGGTACATGTCTGGTGAATGAATGACAGTGGTTTCCCCAGTCCATCTGACGAAAAAGTATCAAAACAAAATATACAGTTATAAAAATTAACACATTGATACATATAAAATAAAATAAAGAACTAGTCTGTCAGCTAGGATTAGTTAAGGTGTGCTTGGTTGATTGTGACAAACTATATAACTGACGTAAATCAAACCAAACAAGTTACCAGAGTTATGTTTTTCTATCAGCCCCCAGAAATCAGGTAACGTTAACTGAGGTAATTTAGCTAGCTGATAACAACTTAACCTCATAGTTGTCAATGTAAGAAGAGGCATACAACCCAAAACCTTTGTCCAGCCTGCTGTCTGGTGTTGTTGACGACTTGCAGATCCGGTGGACATCAGATGCAGAGATACGGGGAAGCTCCTGCAGACATCTACTGTAAAACTGTAAAAGTATTTGTGTAAAAAGTACCCACAGACAGAGAGGTTTCCTGCTATCGGCAAAGTTATTCTGAATAGTGACATCATGCCAGAAGAAAAGTCACCTGCTTAATGAACACGAAACTAATCTTGCACATAAGGCCCACTGTCCAGTGAACCCAAACGTGGAGTCCAAAGAACTGGGTCAAATGAACAGAAGTAGATTTGTATAATTCGTGGTCTTTATTCAGGCTGGGGTCAATACCTACAAAGTCAGTCCGCAGGGTATCCAAAGCAAAATAACAGGGTCAAAGAGAGTGTCAAAAACCGGACAGGTAACACAAGAAAATGCTCAGTACACAGTGCTAGGCATGACAATACTTCTCAAAGAATACTGGGAAACAATGGTCTAATACAGGTGTATGTGGGCGTTGTTCACTAGAACTCACGTGAGCTTAATCTGGTAATCAGTGGTTGTTGTGAAAGTCCAGAACTAGAGGCTAGATTGCATGATCCTACAGGTGCAGGAGACTTTTCCTTGACTCTGGGCTGAGGCCTTACAGTATCGTTACACCCCTACTAAAAACCGGTTTGCTGGAGTATTTTTACCCAGGTTAGGGTCTGGCATCAGAAGACCCCGGTCTTATCCCCCCCTTTAAAAAAAAAAAAATCCATTTTAGTGCATTAGCAGAAGATTGTAATTGGCAAGCTCAGTTTGTGTAATTGCTCACATTGATTTCCCCGCCCACCCTTCATCTTGAAATTAAATTAACGAAAATGGTGACGACGATAGAAAAAAGGAAAGGAGGAGCCGTGCTATAATGAGTGCTTAAGAGACGTCTGAGGGGAAGAAGAAGAAGAAGGAGAAAAAAAACCTGACAATCCTCCTAGAAGCCAAAAAAGAGGTTTTCAATTCCGCAGAGTTCTCACTCTCACTCTATCGACTTGTCTGAAAATTGCCTACAGGAAGAGAGCGGCGGCGGAAGATTGTAATGAGGAACGCTATTGTCATAGATACATATCAGATATGCAGTGTCATGTTCCTCGGGCTCGGTTATTGCGCAGTGTCGCCCTAATCTTGGAGACTCCTGGCGATAATGATCTCATAGGTAATCATTAAACCCGAGGCTCTCTCCGGGCAGCCGGCGCTAAACACACCGATGTCTGTAATATTCGGATCATTGTCATGCAACGCCGAAAAGCTGACATGAAACCGGCCAGAAAAGTTGGACAGAAGATAGTTGCATTTCTGTAGTTCTTTTCTAATTGTCCAAATAGTCACTGGGCCTCATTCACCAGCAGCGTTGGGCAAGCCACTTCCAAAATATACTAGAATATAGATTACTAGTTAGTTACTTCAAAGTCATTCATTACGTTACAATACTACTCTCTCTGAATTCTCCGGACTCCTGCGTCAGTTACTTTCACCAAAATAAGTGTGGAAGTAGGACGTGGCAGTGTGAAATAGTAATATGTAGTTTACTGCAGTTCATTCTACATCCAGTGGCGGGCGATGTAGGAAATAGCACCACATTTTTCTCTTGTGCCAAAGGTCTCTGGGTGTTGGTGATATTTTTAATAAAAACATAACAGCACTACATTTTGGGTTAAAAGTGTGCATTACTGAAATATGTACAGAATATAATGTTGCTGTTTTTTTGTTTTTTTAGTAATGCCTTACATTACTGCGTTACAGCAAAAAGTAATACATTTCTGTAATTGTGCGACTTTTGTAACGTGTCACTCCCAACATTTAATATGAGGTTAACAAAAATGTTAATAATGAAAACTAGTGGAGTTTTAGCAGGTGGTAGACAGGTGTGTGTGTTCATGCAGGTTGTGAGTGAGGGCTGGTAGGCTGGTGTGACCATCTTCCATTATTCACATCAAGCAGGGGAAAAAGTGCAAGTGTGTTTTATTAATATTTCAGGGGTTTGTAGGAACCTTGAACGCGCCTTGCATACCTGTAGAAAATAACACTGTGATTTTGGTCAGCAGGAGTTAGGGCGGCTGAGTGTCTGCTGCACTCACCGCACAATCGCTCACCAGCATGTTTCAGATTTATTTAAAGTGGCACTCTGCCCAAATTCACCAACATTTCCTACCGTGAACGAAAGCCATTGGAGAATTTTAGTACAAGCTGTGCATGATGTCAGTCTTTGTTAGTTGAGTTTCTGTTTTCTGTTTAGGAGAGGCTTTAGCCTGTAACCCATATCACCTCACAGCATGCTACTAGGGGACCAACCCTGGGCAGGCACCAACACACCGCAGAGCACACACACTCACACAATTATGCTCACACTCACACCTTACAGGGCCAATTTAGAGTCACCAATTAACCTACAGTGCATGCTTTTGGACTGTAAGAGGAAACAGAAGCACCTGGAGGAAACCCACGTGAACAAGGGAAAAACATGCAAATTCCACAAAGAAAGGCCCTTCAGGCAACTTTTGGTTTGATCCCAGGATATTCTTGCTATAAGGTGATAGCACTATCCACTGCACCACCATGCCGCCGGTCTGCCCTCCTCAGTAACCAAAATTTAGTGAGTCTAACAGCCAACAACAGCAGTTGCCACTAATACGATAATTTGTCAAGTGCAAAATCTATAGGGAGGCCTAAAAGTCCAGTTGGTGGGCCTATTTGGGAGAAAGTCCAGGGCTGATTTTTAGTCCCAGTCCATCCCTGATGTAACCGTTGTATTGTCTAGTTTGACTTTGTTTTTCAGCTTTATGGTTGTGTTCTTCACAAATGGCAGAAAAAAACACTGTTAGTGTTGTTTCCTTCACTATTATACATCTCCACTTTGCTGCAGACAAACACAAAAACATAACAACAGCCCATGACATGGAAATAATCACCGCCAACAACGGCATGCTTAACATCCAGCAAAAACACAGTGGACTAATTTCCTAGTCAAGGATTAAGGCTAGTTCTAGACTAGTTTTGAGTTTGAATGGTAAATCTCCGTTGGTGCTACAACTTAGTCCAAGACTAGGTGTAATCCATGAGCAAGAAACCAGCCCATCATGTCTGCTTATGTAAAATTTACATGAAGATTAATGATGACATCACGTTCTTGAAGGGGTCTCCCATTTCGTGGGGGTAGATTTCAACCCCTGGCCCTTATCACTCCATGGGAGACAACAGCCAAGGGGTAGGGCTAAGGAATAGGCCCAAGAGGTGAAATGGGATTCAGAGTAAATAACAAATATCATGTCAAATTCAACATTAATTTATAGGTTGATGTAGGTGTGGTCCTGCATTGTCCAGGCAAATGTCATTCACAACTATTTCTCCAAAAATAAACCAAACTGCTGTAAAGTTTTGCAAACGTGGATGAAAAACGTGCTTCATATGTTTTTGACGTTGCTTTATGCTCACCAGGGGTTTTACTGGCGCTGAGCTTAGTCGAGTTGCGTTGATTTGGGTGTGTTACAGAAGCAGAACCAAACCCAAAATGGCCTTGGGGTTCCACCGGCCCGGGAACCAGAACCAGAACAACACGGACCGAACTCATCATCACCACCGGCAAAAAACCCCATCTCCCCTAACACGCAAAACCTGCTGCCTTTCTGAAGTCGTTTACCCCACACACACTCCACACACTCAACACAACCACGCACACACACTCCCTCGTTCCGTTTCCCACGAGGTGCCGAATTCGACCTGGCAGCAGCGATGCAGCACGCTGAGTTACTTTGCCACAACGGGGGGAATGTTGCCAAAAGGGGTGGAAAAGGTAGAGGGAGAAAGGAGGGAAAGAGTGAGAGAGAAGTAAGGCGGAAGAGAGACAGAGAGAGAGAGAGAGAGAGAGAGAGAGAGAGAGTGGAAGAGAGGGGGGGAGAGAGAAAAGGGCTAAGGGAAATAGAAGAGGTGTAAATGAGAAAGGGAGAACGAGAAAGAAGGAGACAGACAGACAGACAGACAGACAGACAGACCGACAGACCGACAGACCGACAGACAGATAGATAGATAGATAGATAGATAGATAGAGAGAACAAGAGACAAAGGAATGATAGAGGTAGAGAAAGAGAAAGAAAGAGGAAGGTAGATGGGGAGAGAGAGAGAGAGAGAGAGAGAGAGAATGAGAATGAGAATGAGAGTGACAGATGGGGTGGGAGCGAGAGGTGACGTATCTATTTTAGATGAGCTAGCAAACACTACTGCTAGGTCCACGGCAGCTGAACGCTGGAACTAGACTCATTTACGGGAAAGCAGGGGATGAAGAGTGAAAGCCTAGCTGCATGTGAGATGAGAGTGATGCGCCGAAATCTCCCCCAAACCCAATGCCGAGGGACGCAGTCGTTCCCGCTTCCCACGCTCCGAGATTTCTCGACGAAAATCGGTGTTTAAGACGCTACAGACTCAAAGTCGCGACTCGTTCGGCCTGTATATCAGCTGTAATTTTACACACTGGCACAAAGTGCACGTATGGAAGTGTCTTAATGAAATTTCTTACTAAAGGTGCAAAATAGGGCTCTTTGTAGTGATGCTGTAGAGGAACTTGATCTGCTTCTACAAAGAGTCTTTTCGTGGTTCTGGAAAAAAAGCTAAAGTTAAAGCTAAATTTCTTCTTTTCTTCTTCAAATTTTGAGAGTATGTGTGTTTAAAGGGATCAGATCATATAACAAAGCTACAAACAACCACAATGGCACTGTTACAGGAACAACAGAGTCCAGAGTGATGGAATACATGATAATTAGCATGTGAGAAAAGCTAGCTGTCCTCTGTTAATTACGGAAAATATTGTCAGGGATCTGGTTAGAATATGATGAGAAAGCCAGACGATCGCAATCTTTCGGTGGCCGGGTTGGGCGGCTGTTGGACTGTTTCACGATTCGGACAGGGATCTGGTTAGGATTTGAACCGAATGCCGAACACTCGCAGTCTGCCAGTCATCTGGTTAGGATATAACAGACTGCTACGCGTTAGCCATTAGCCTGTGTAGTGTGGTGGTTAAGCCAAACACGGCTGAGAGTGCGAGTTGGTAGGATTGCCACGCGAATTGATCTAAGAAGTCTCTTACACGAAGAGCTAGGATTACACAAATAATCCGCGATCTAGCAACACACACTCGGTCAGAGAGATAAACCAAATAACTGAGAGTACTCACAGTTGACGCTGACAGGGTTGGTTGGTGGGTCGATTGACTCTATGACAGAGCGATGCGCCGCGAGGAAATGACTCCTTTTATACTCCGTGAACCGCGACCGACCACTTCCGGGTCCTGCTATCGGCCGTGGGACGCAGTGCGCGTGACAAATATAAGTTACATTTATATCATTTTGCAGACTCAATGATGGTAGTGCTGAAGGCAGGATTCAAACCCACAACCTCTTGGTTCAGAGGTGATCATCCTGACCACTAGCCCACCACCACCCCAAACAATCATTATGTGCTTCATTCATCCATTCATTTATTCATTCATTCATTTATTCATTCAGGAGTCAGGAGGAGGAAAGGAGGAGTAGGAGAACAAGAGGATGAGGAAAAGAGGAAGAGGGGTAAGAGGAGCAAGAGAGAGATAGGAAGAGAGATAAACCAGAAGAGGAGAGGAAGAGAGCAAAGAGGAGGAGGAGGAGAGGGAGAGGAAAAGAATGAGAGGAAGAGGAGATAAATAAAAGAAGGAGAAAAGGAAGAGGAGGAGAGGAAAAGAAGAGGAAGAGAAGGAGGAAGAGACAATGAGGAGGAGTAGAGGTAGAGGAAGAAGAGAAAAAAGGAGATGGAAAGAAGGGGAAGAAGAAGAGGGCAGGAAGAGGAGAAGAATAAGAGGGCGAGGAGGAGGGGTAGAGGGAGAGTAAGAGGAGTTAAAGAGGAGGAGAAGAGTAAGAGGATGAAGAAAAGGAGGAGGAGATTAATGGAGGAGGAGGTGGAAGAGAAGGGGGGGAAGGAAGAGGAAGAGCTGTGAGGATACAGTGTGGACCTCTGCCCTGAGATAATTAAGACTACAGTTTAAAAAACATTTTAGTGAAAGTAAGTGATTATTTGTCATTGTGAACACACCACAACACAGCACACAGTGCACCACAGCGAAATGTGACCTCTGCATTTAACCCATCCATGAAGGAGCACCTGGAGAGCAGTGCTTGGGGACGGTACCTTGTTCATGAGTACCTCAGTGGTAACTGTACCGTCCCTAGATTTGAACCTGCAACCTTCTGATCACAGGGCAAACACCCTACCGTTACGCCACCAACTGCAATATTCTACTTTCTCTCTTTCTTTCACTCTTTCTTTCTTTGTCTCCTCTTTTTCTTTTTCAGTATTTTTCTCCCAGTGTTTCTCCCTTTCTCTATCTATTTTTTTTCTTTGTCTCTCTTTATTTATTTATTTCTCTTTTCAGTATTTTTTATCTTAATTTACTTTATCTCAATGTTTCTTTCTCTCTGTTTGTCACACTTCACCTTCTCTCTCTCTCTCACTCTCTCTCTCTCTCTCTCTCTCTCTCTCTCTCCCTACCTACTGAGCTAAAAAGGGAACACAGATCAATAAAAGAATTTAGTTCTGTTTTTGTAAGCAATTCCAGTTCTGACAGAGAAGAGTCACTCAGAGTTTTGATGATCTGAGAGGAGGAGGAGGATGATGAAAAGAGGGGAGAAAGAAGGAGGGAGAGAGGAAGAGGAGAGAGAAAGAAGGAGGAGGAGATAAAGAGGATGAGAAGAGGATGAGGGTGAGGACAGGAAGAGGATGAAGGTGACAAGGAGGGGGACAGGAAGTGGAGAGAAAAAGAAGGAGAGGAAGAGGAGGAGGTGGAAGAACCATCAAATTATAACTCACATTTTTTCAACATAAACTAACACTAATGCTGACTTCATGCATCTAAAAAGCACAAGATCACTTTTAATTTCATTCTGAATGCGGCAGAATTTTGAAAATTGCTCATGATTTGCAGGTATGAACCAAGAATACAGAGCTCCTTTTTTCCCCTGCTCGTGTATAATTTACACACTCACTGCATTCTTCCAGCTTTATTTTGTGTCACCGTAGCTGCCGCAACCCCATCTGTGCTTAAACCTCTAATATCACCATCACCAAATCTGCTTAATACTGTGTAACGAGACCGAACGTCAGCCGGCCCCTACCCGCTGCGATCATGGTAAGGGATTTTTTCCGCTTTTTCCGCTGTCTGAATGGGATGGAGGGGCAGAAGTAGAAAAGGTCGTGATTATCAAATGTGTTTCTATTGTGGGAAGCAGTGGGACAACGGCTTCTGCACATTCATTAAAAGGTCTATTCATTTGGTCGTTGCAGAGAGCGCATTAACAAATGTCAAATGCACCCCGGCCCTTACTGTATTTATAGATCCGGAGACTCTCAGTGGTCTTATATAGTATGTCATTAAGCTGTATGAATTATACAAAGAGGCCTGATGGATGTTGGTCATTAATCACATGCTTTATGTAACATGCCTCTCATGATTTTGTGAATCGCAGATTGAAATTTGAGGTGTTAGCTTTTTGAGCAGCTCCGTGCCATTTTCGCTCAGACACTACTGGCAGAACTGTATAGGTTGCATATTTATTACGATCGGGGCAGTTGGTAGCATAACAGTTAGAGTGTTCATCCAGTGATCAGAAGGTCGCCAGTTCGAATCCTAGGACCGGTAAAGGTATCACAGCAATATACTAATCACAGGATGAACACCATAACTGTGACGCTACCAACTGCCCCGATCATAGTAATGGATATGCACGTCGCTCTGTAGATTTGTAATATTTTAAGATCATACGATTTTTTATATTTTGCAATGATAAGAATATGATACAACAATCAAATGCTTGAGTGTGGTGACTGCAGTGATTATTTGTCATTGCAAACACACTACAGCACAGTTTGTCAGGGTGCACCAAAATGAAATGTGCCCACTGCATTTGATCTGCTGCACAGATTTATGCAGTCTGATTCACTGAGGCGCTAATTATACAATGCCACTATTTGAACAATAGGGGCGCTAAAAAAGCTGCATAAATTTATGTAGCCTAAATTGTAAATCGCACAAAGCTAAAACTTGGTCAATAAGTAGGGATGGTGTGCTGCTTAGCATTTAATGAAAAGTGTAGTGATCAGCCTATCTAATCTGCAAGGACTTCTTGTTCACTGACTCTTTTCTTCGGTGCTTACTGTACATCAGCTGCTTTTGTGCTGCTTTTTGCAATTTTTGCTAACCCCGATCATTGCCGCTTGCTCCTATATTTGTTCTTATAATTATGTGTGAAAAGTATCCTCATCCTCAATTTTCTACTAAAGTTGACTGCAATGTTGGCTCATGTTATATAACTGCAGACCTATTACTATTTTTTTTAACTGAACATATACTTGAAAAACAAGAGAAAACCTGTTCTGACCCAAAAGCACCACTGCAAGATATCTCATTTTCTTTAGAGTAGGTAAAACAACATTTCCCAAGATCCCGCTGCGTCCTGATAAACTGCTGAGGCATGTCAGTCTCTCTCTGAAGACGTGAGAGACGTTTTGTTCCACCTGGACACCGTGTCACTGACTTGACATAAAAAAAAAAAATGACAACCTCACAAAGCTGCATGAGTGACAAAAATAAGAGTGTCTGGGAATTCCTGGAGGTTGAGTACGTTGCTGCGTGACCTCAAAAGGATAAGGCAATAAACTTTATATTCAACACTGCTTTACTGCTAAAACTCCAGCGAAAGCAAAGAATATTCTGAATGCAGAAAAAATAAACATCTATCGACAGGATTGGACAGTGCACACCACCCTGTTAGTCAACGTGCAGATACTTAAATATAAAGTTGTACACATTTTTACTGGAGTCATTGCTTTCAAGAATAGTTATTGATTCCAAATTACATTTTCTTTTAATGCCAAAGCAATATATTATTGCCATCACAAAGCATTTTTAGAACCAAGTGATTCTGAAACAAGATGCTGTCCGTTTCCCAAAAGCATAGTTGCCAACTACATTAGCAACTAACATAGTGTACATTAGTGTGTGTGCAGCTCGCGCTGTCTCACTAGCCTCGAACTCCGAAGATTCTTTGCACGCGACACATATCCAAAAAAGAGTCTTGAGTCCAGTCTTTTCTTTTGTTGTCTTTTTCTTTACTACAACTTAGACTTTTGCAAGCAAAAGATGAATTCTTAGGACTACAAAGATACTTTATGTGACGGTCAAAAGAGTTCTCGGCTTCAACACAGTTCTAGTCTACGTGCATTCTTACATCTTTTTATATATATTTCAGGAACCAATCAGATTACGACACATAAGGCAACTACGTATTACTTCTATGTTACGTACTAATACAGAAAGTTTATATAGAAAATTCCAGAAATATTCAAATAGCTCTAAATTCTACTACAAACAGTTATGGAATATTCAAACATTCATGCAACACAAAATGGCTTTAACAATTAGCGACTAACATAGTTTTGCTAACATAGTTAGCAATATGTTAGCAACTATGCTTTTGGGAAACACACCCCTGCTTGTTGAGTCTGTAGAATGAATGTTCGTAGAAACAAATCATTTCATTTCTAATGTTCATTGTTGGGCGTACTAGTTATAATTGCTAGTTATTTCACCCAAAAGGTAGCTGAGTTAGCAACTATGTTACAGCATTATAAAAGTAGCTAGTTATTAGGGAAAGTATCTATTGTGTTACATTTTCAAAAAATGTTCAAATATGTCAAAGAATTTGCATCTCCCTCCTTAAATGGAAGCGCGTGACGATGAGAGGTGCTTCATGAGATTACAATAGTTTACAGCCGACATGGAGAAACACTTTCTTCATAAGCATAATGTACATTTCCCATATACATCCTTGCCTCTTTTCTGGGTGAGGGGAATGTTAATGTCTGTAATTCTAGTTTAAAAATGTTACTTTTAAATTCCCTGGACCCATTGCTGTGTGTATCTCTTGGTCAGTTATGTGTGCGCCTGTGCATGTGTGTTTGTGTGTGAACGCCCACCCAACTCTGCCTCCAAATGGCTTACCATGATATTTTACGCTTTCTTAGTCAATCATCATCTCTTATTTGGTTGTCTCCTTGCACCAAAGAAAATAATTAAAACCTAGAATTAAAAAGAATTAAACAGCTTTAATGAGCTTAAGTATAGTAAGGCGCCACATTTTGTTCTTAGTAACGGTAGCAGCGTTGTAACGATGGAAAAAGCAATTAATTAGATTATCAATTACTGAAAAAAAATAATGCTGTTAGTAACACCATTTATCTGTAACGCCTTTATTCCCATGGTTTTATAATATCCATTCATTCATTATCAGAACCGCTTAACCCCAACTGGGGTCTTGGGGGGACCGGAGCCTATCCTGGAGCCTATTTTATGGGCACAAGGTAGAGAACCACCCTGGGCACACACTATGGGGCCAATTTAGAGTCACCAATTATTTATATTGCATGCATATATATATATATATATATATATATATATATATGCTATATATATATATATATATATATATATATATATATATATATATATATATGCTAGCTCTGTTATTGCTGTGTTGTTGTTTAGCTGTAATTTATTAGAGAAGCGGACAAAGGTGTGAAAAGTAAAATAGGCTAATCATGTAGCAGTATTTTGCTGTCTGTTTGTAATTCCAATTAACTACTTTTCAAACTGTAACTGTAACGGAATACAGTTACCCATAATTTATAATCTAAACACGTAACATCGGTACATGTATTCCATTACTCAACATTGACAAGGCACATATATGTGGAAGTTTAATTAATTTATATTGCTTAATTTGCCCTCCTGCAGCTCTCTGTCTTTATGTCTTACTCTACTGTTCACACTTTCTGGTTAGACACTATACTATGTTTTGTTGTAGCTGTACAATACAAGAATCTAATCTAATATAAAATCATTACCCTCTTTATGTAGCATGGCCTCTTTTTAACATCTGCCTGAATGAGGTTAAAACTTCAAATATCTGGATCAAGACTCCGGCTCTTCATTTCCCCTCCTTTAAATATGCAGTCTTGCATGCTAACTCCTCGTCTGCTTATTAAATGGGCTTTTGGAGTGTACTTAAAGCGGTGGCCAGCCTAATTTGACTTTTATTTCACCAAACCTTCTGTGGTGACGGTGGCTAGCCACCACCAATCCTTCTTCATAACATTAGCCTGATGTGGAATAGTAATTACTTAGCACCATGCACTGAAAGCGCACAGTCCTGCCTGAGCTAAGTCATCCACTGACTACACAGTTTGGCCCCTCCCTCCCCACGAGAGTGATGGAAAAAGCAGCCTGTTTGAGGATAACATGTATGAAATATGTCAAACTAAAACTAAAATGTTGCAACCCGTAACAGGAAGCTGAAGCAGAAGAAAGAAAGAAAGACATTCACATTATATATATGTATATATATATATACATATATACATAGGTATATATATATATATCACAGTTTGCAAATATGCACATAACTGTATATAACACAAAGAGTTTTATCATTTAGCATGCCTTTTTTTGAAAGCAGAATATATAGAAGACTTTTGTTGTAGCATACTGTCTATATGTGTACACGTGTGTGTGTGTGTGTGTTTGATATAAAAGAATACATTGCATGGGTGAATGCATTGTGAACATCTGTGTTCTGGTGATATGCTAATCTGATTTTTTATTTGATCCACCTGCTGAGGAGCTACTGATTTGCATACAATAAGTAAAATAAAACAGTCACTTCAGATAAGTGGACATTTCCAGTCCCGGCTTGTCCTTCTAGCACCATATAGTTTTGTCAGGTAATTACAGGCAGCAGGATGCAGGTACAGGTGTGCTGAGAGCTGGAAGAGGAAAATATAAAATGTGGTCTCGTTAGGGAACCTGGAGGCTACGGTGAGCAGCTCCTGTCTAGGGTATATGGCATAAAATAATAAGCAGAAAGAAGAAAGTTTGGGAACTATCCAGGACTACCATCTGGGACCCCTGAGCCTGAACTCTGGGAGTGAAGTAAACAAGTGAGAAAGAGAGCAAGGACTTAAAGGTTTTTGGGGGGCAGTTGGTGGCATAAAAGTTAGGGTGTTCCTGCTTTGGTTCACATGACATAGTGGTTGCAAGTCACCCTCGACTCTGATTTACTCACTCATTTCGTGGTGATTCCTCACTGCTGGGGTTTTTTGGATATTAGGTCAGTTTAGGCTGGATGATGTTATCTGGTCACTTTCACATAACCTGATTGACATCGTGTATGTTTCCAGTCTGAATAATCTACATGTGGGTTGGATTAAAGTTGCTTAAATTCTTTAATTCCAACAATGTAACTAAATTGTGATTATTATTATCTATTTAAATTCTAACTGTAGCATTCAACAGTTACTCATGATAAGTGGTGTTGAAATTAATCATATAATTAATCCATCACAGACATGCAAGATTGGACATACAGACATGGAAGATTCTGCATCGATGCAGTGGCAGACCATAGTCGATTATATTACATTTTTTCAACTGGTAGATCACGGCCCTCTGGTGATCTGTAGGTAGCATTGCAGCTGGTCATGACATGCAATCAGTTTCACTAAATCACTAAAAGTGATTTCATTTTATTCATTTTTCAGAACATTTCCAGCATGATTTGGGCGTCTTTATGAATAATGAATTGGATAAATGTTTAAAACAAATTGAAAAAAAATTACACACACATGGACTCACAGTTGACAGCTGCAAAAGCTGCAAAGTTGTGGTGCCTGGGACAAAAGCAGTCGAAAACTCCTGGATTATATCATAATGACGTTGTAGTTTTTCTGGCTACAGCGTAAACATTCTAGTTTAAAAGAACGCCCCGGTAATAACTGGCTGCCCAATCTGCGATCCATGCCAAATATGCGTGCAATGTGAAAAATCGATGCATTCACATATTGTATCGAATTGAATCGTTGACCTGATAATCATAATCAATATTGAATTGTGGGACCAGTGACTGTTCACACACTCTGCCATAATTTTTAATATGCTGAGGTATTCAAGAATTACAGAAGTAACTATCAGAATACAGCTACTCATAGATTATATTCTATACTTTCTAGATTATATTCGTACTTCACAACACCGCCCTTAGCGTCACACTAAAAAGTCCTCATCAGCTTTCAATTATTTCTCCTGCCAAGCGTCCTACAACATCCGAGCAAATTCCACGCAAAATGCTTGCATCAGTTCTCATAAAAACAGATGAGGGGGCTTCACGTAGCCATGTTTTTTTTTTCTTTTCTTTTCTTTTTCTTTTTCTTCCCTTGCTCCAAGGAGGGGGATTATATATATTTGAATGCGGCACGACACTCTGCGAGTGAAGCCGTCGGATATGAAATTCCGCAGAACGCTTTTGAAATGCTGAGAGATGAGATCTGTGGCTGGCACTTGCCCGTCTCAGGCACTCTCTCTCACTCCCTTTTTCTGTCTCTTTCTTTTTGTTGAAGACGATATCCCCATCAGGCCCCACCGCCTCACTGAATTCCTCCCCCCCATTCCCATAAATTCCACTTTCCCCACCACCACCAGCACCATGTCGCCCCAGCAAAAGAGAGTGGAACAAAGCTACCCTAACTCTGCTTTATATATATATATATATATATATATATATATATATATATATATATATATATATATATATATATATACTGAAAAACTGACTCCTTTCCCCTAGTTCCCAGCTCGAGAGGATTGCCAGCTGAGAATTTCACTGTTAACAATATTAGAATATGTGTTCATATTTTACGCGGCCCGCATTACTAAAAAAAAACACAGCACTGGCAGCTAACAGACGTCAAATATTTTTCTAAGCGCTCCGGAGATCAGCGTTTTTTCCCTCCCGAGAGTTCTCCAGTCCAGACCTCCTTTCCGTCTCTCATGTGCGGCAAAACGCTGGATTTAGCTTCATAAGACTGAGGGACAGCACGATCCGTCTCTTGAGGGCAGCCGAGATGCTCTGCTAGAGATTTTTTATGTTTGAGAATGAGGGAGAAAAGGAAGTCAAAAACAAAGGCGTCGCATCACTGGGGAGGGAAAATGGCATTAAGTGAGACGACGTGATATGAAGACGTTTCTGTGTCAGGGAAAAAATGGTTTTAGATTTGTGCCTCGTCTATGAATTAGAAAATGACTATTTGTGATCCCAGCTGACAATGTGTAGACTCTTTATTTGACCCACTCATTGAAGGCAGTGGGCTGCTAACATGGAGTAACACCTAGGGAGCAGTGTAGGGACATAGCGCCTTGCTCATGAGTATCTCAGTGGTGACTTTACTGGTCTGGGATTTGAACCAGCAATCTTCTGGTCACAGGGCAAACACCCTAACCGTTACACTACCGACTGCCTCAAATGTTCAACACATCTTTAGCTAATGGTTTACAATGTTGGCAAAGATGGAAAGAGAGCGAATACAGAGAGAGAGGTAGAGAAGCGTCTTCACACTCACTTCACATCCGATTGGGCCAGAGCAGGATGAGGGGGTGGAGCTACGTCTCCCTTTTGCTCTGAACTCTGAGCTGAAGGGACAGAAAATCATTAGAGTCACAGCGTCTAGTACCAAGGTCACCCAAATCAGGGAAATGAGGTTAGTCACCTTGACGAGTCGTCGTGGTTACAGGCCATGGAGGTGACATCCCCTCCCCCACACAGAACCCCCTGCCCCCCCAAACAATAAATTCCAACATCCAACATTCTCCCTCCATTTACACACTCATTCCTTCTTTCTGCTGCATTTTACCAACGAGACTCGAACCTCATTCCCACATCTGGAAAATGCGTCATATTTAAAATAAAGCGTCTTTCCAGATCACAAATATCTGAAACAGACCAACTGGAGATTAAACAAAGGCAGAAATTTTACGCCATATGACAATAGCACCTCGCTAATAGCAACAACCACTCCCGTTAACACGTTAGTATGTGCAAGATGACTGCTGTGAATTGGAATAAATGAAGATTTATGATAACTAAACACTGTTTTAGTGAATATGGTTCAAAACAAGATTCAGGCAAAGTTTCAGAGAGAGAGAGAAACCTGCAAAGAGAAAAAAGACAGAAAGAAAGAAAAGAAAAGAAAGAGAGTGAGAAAGAGGTAGATGACAGGTGTGTATGAGTCAGGCTGACAGTGTTCTCCATGGCTCTCCCAAGTGCCTCTTGAAGCCAAAAGGGAGAGGAGCTCTGCACCGCTCCGGAATGATAAGAGGTCGTCTTAAAATTCGACGTCGGTGAAGGGTGAAGGGAAAACGCCGGTTTACAGCATGTACAGCACACGGACGCGCAAAAACGACAAGCTGAATCTTACGGGACACAATACAGTGCTACTCCCCCTCTGTGTTCAAAAAGGCTCTGATTGAATGAGAGAGAAATGAACTCATCACACTAAAGGCTGGTTTACACTACATAACTTTCACATATTTTACCGCCAATTCTCAGAGGACCCGAGTCGCTTCTCGTATGCAGATTTTGGAGAGAGCCTTGGAGCAGAAAATGGCATTTAAAAAAGACAGAGACTCTGGTGTTTGGACATCGAGTTTTGGAAGAGTTAGTTAATTAAACCGTTTGAAATTCGCGACTGGAGTCGAGACACAGCATTATAGTGCCAAATGCCCAAATCATATACAAAACGTCATCTCTGCAGACTGGATTTGACTTTGTATAATTTTTAAAACCTTAAAATATCATGAGCATGAGCATGTGACACTTTCTCATGAGCACCTCATACTTTCTCATGAGCACCTCATACTTTCTCATGGGTATATGAGACTTTCTCATGAGCATGCAATACTTTCTCATGAGCACATGATACTTTCTTGTGGACACATGATACTTTCTCATGAGCACCTAATACTTTCTGTTGAGCACATGATACTTTTTTGTGGGCACAAGATACTTTCTAATGAACATTTGATGCCTGTGAGTACTTGATACTTTTCCATGAACACGTTACTTTCTCGTGAGCATGTGAAACTTTCTCGTGAGTATAAAGTACTTTCTTGTGAGCATGAAAATTCGTGTTTATAAGTCTCTCACTTGTCCTTTGAGAGCTCCTTTAAAATTCCCTATTTGAGTCTATTATATTGACTACATGCTGACAGTAAGGTCACCAGCATTAAATGAACTCTGAAGTGGTGGAATTAAACCCAAATAAACTCTACAAATGTCACTTTTACTCACTTGAAACCTGAACGAATTTATTCTCAGTTTCTTGGCTCCTTATATACTAACTGATGCATCAAAGACGCGAGTGTTTGCACGCAGTCCTTTCTACCAAGATTCTCAAAAAATTTTGTGAACATATGAGATTTATGAACGTGGTGTCTTTCCTTCCTGACCTTAGCTCGCTGTACCTGTGCAACCTGACATTTAGCTGGGCCCTAATAGCCGTAAAGCCCACAACAATATTTAGATGTGACTTCGCTCTTTGTGCAGCACCGATTAAAATGAGAAAAAAATTCTCCCTGAGTCGGGCGCGAGCTGTATTAAAATGTTGGGCTCTGGGTGCTGGGGATGGGTAAGGCCTCGTCGGTTGTGTCCTCGGTGATGGATAGGCAGGATTTCTGCGGGGATTAAGGTGAGCCCGTCTTTGATTTCTTTTTCATATCTTTTAATGCCAGCTATCTGTAATCTGTCATTGGGCTTCCTGATTGCGGTGTGGTTGGGGACGTTTCAGCAGTGAACCGCCATCATTCCGGCTTATTTAAGCCCAGGCCTCTGCGATAATCAGGTTTTATATTTCTGAGCAGGTCTCGGTGTCAAGGCCCACGTTAGTCTGAACTGCACTAACACGGTTTAATTTTGGTGTTTTATGAACCGGATCAAGCTGCAGATTAAATGTAATCCTGGAAATCAACAAAGCAATTTGGTTCATGACGAGGCTCAATAGATAGTTTGAGAAGCAATAACCGCACTTTGATCATATATATTTATGTACATAATACACATTTAATATATACTAATGGTGCCGATATAAATATTCATTTCTCACTTTACATACTTGTTACATAGTTTATGTATTTATTTTTTAATATATTTGTGTATTTATTTCACACTTCATGTATTTAAAATGCTTTTTATCTCACACTTTTTGTATCTATTTCAAGCTTGATGTATGTATTTTAAATAAACCAATATTTTGAACAAGTTATATTTTTCTTTATAGTATTAAATATTTTAAAATAACATTGTAATTTAAAAATATGTTAGATATCTTAAATATTTATTTCCCACTATGTCAGTTTTTCATACTTGTGCATTTTAAAAATATTTATTTATCTAAAAATGTATGTTATATTTTATATGTATATTTATTTAATTATTTTTAATATTTTTACATGTTAATAGGTATTAATAACACTTTTATTTATTTGTTATTTTATTTATGCTAATACTTTTAATGTGATATTTCTTTATATATTTCTTTATTTTAAACCCTAGATAGTTTTGTTTGGTTTGTTTGCCTTTTTGTTTTTTTTACATATAATTTTTATTTTTGTTCATTATATATTTACTCACTTTATTTTATTTTTCCACTGCCTGCATATCACAGCAATGGGCGTTTTATTGATGCAACTGGAGGCAGTCTGCAGAAAATAGAGGTAAATGCTTCTCTATGGAGAGGATTTATGGAGGATTTTGCTGGAGCTCCTTTTTCAAGAATGCAGAGGTGGGGATTTATTAGGGCCCAGTCAGGGCTGGATTTGGAGAGGAGGAGGTGGAGTTGTTGAAGTGGTGGGTGGATGTGGTGGATGGTGGTGGAGGTGGGGGTGTGTTTTCAGGTCTGGCCCTCAGGCAACGACTGCTCGCTGGTACCATCACTCCTCCTTCTGGCTGATTTAATATGGCTAAAGCTTCCTCCAGGCTAATCCCATTCACATCAGCACTCCAGACGCTCCACTCACAGCCTAGGCTACTGGAGGATGAGGATGAAGGAGGAGGAGGATTGAAAAGGGTGGAAGACAAAGCAGGAATAGGATGCAGGGTTGGGGAGAATGGAAGATGTGGAGAATGGTAGATGGAGGATGAAAATGGAGGATGTGGTTGGAGGATGGAGGAATAAAAGGATGGATAGAAGGAGGAGGATGAAGAAGGAGGAGGAGAATGAGGATGGAAAAGGGTGATGAATGAGGAGAAGAAGGATAGAGGAGGAGGAATGGAGTTGAAAGATGAAGGAGGATGGAAGACATGGAAGATGAAGCTAAAGGTTGGATGATGTAGAGGAGGAGAAGAATGGATGTGGTTGGAGTACAATGGAAAAAAGATGGCGGATGATGGAGGACAAAGTAGAAGGATGGAAGAGAAAGGAGGATTGGAAGCAGATGGAGGGTGAAGATGGAGGAGGAGGAGGATGGAGGCGGATGGATGATGAGAAAGGACAAGGATGGATTTGGAGAAGTTTGTAGGGAGATGGTGGAAAGGAAGGAGGATATGATATATAGAAGAGGAGGAATGTGTAGGAGGAAAAGAATAGAGGAGGATGGAAGTGGATGGATGGAGGTGGAGGGGATGGAAATGGTGAAGGGTGGAGGAAGATAAAAGGCAGATGGGGTGGGGTGGTGGAGAAGAGGTTGGAGTGGGCAGGAGAGGATGGAGATGGAGAAAAGGGATGCAGAAAAGGAGGAGAATGGAGGACAGAGCAGGAGGATAAGCATAGATGGAAAAAGAGGATAAGGATATATGGAAGAGGAGGAATGTGTTGAAGGAATAGAATAATGGAGGGTCCGGATGGATGGAGAAGGAAGAGCAGGAAGGAGGAGGATGAAGATGGAGGAGGTGGGAGGAAGGATGAGGAATAGAAAGAAGGATGGCGGACATAGATGGAAGATGTGCTGGATGGAGGAGAAGGAAACAATATAGGAGGAGAACGAAAGAATGAGAAATGAGGAGGAGGAAGAGAAGGATGGTGGGACCATACAGTACTGTGCAAAAGTTTTAGGCAGGTGTGAAAAAATGCTGTAAACAAAGAATGCTTTCAAAAATGGAAGTGTTAATTATTTATTTTCATCAATCAACAAAATGCAGTGAGTGAACAAAAGAGAAATCTAAATCAAATCAATATTTGGTGTGACCACCTTTGCCTTCAAAACAGCATCAATTCTTCTAGGTAAACTTGCACACAGTTTTTGAAGGATCTCGGCTGGTAGGTTGTTCCAAACATCTTGGAGAACTAACCACAGATCTATAATCCTATAATCCTACAAATAATATAATGACTACAAAATAATATAATGACTATAATCCTACAAAAACCCTGACTTTGTGCAAGTGTACCTATAAGACTTGATGCTGGTTTGAAGGCAAAAGGTAGTAACACCAAATATTGATTTGATTTAGATTTTTCTTTTGTTCGCTCACTTTGCATTTTGTAAATTGATAAAAATAAACAATCATTATTTATATTTCTGAAAGCATTCTTTGTTTACAGCATTTTTTCACACCTGCCTAAAACTTTTGCACAGTACTGTATATACACTTTATTTGTATATAATACTTTAATAAACACGTTGCCTAATAACTTAATTGGATATGTTAATAACTTTTTCTTTATCTAAAGTTGCTTTACTTACTCTTCCTGCCTCTCATCACATTACAGGTTCTTGGTTGTTGTTCGGAGCCCACACCAATTGATTATTGTCAGTGCGTCTTTTCACAATATGGAGCCCGAATGAGAACAGCACTAATGGCTATCAGTCATTACAACATTTTCTTTACTTTGATTAACTAAAATGCTATCTTAATTTTGGATAAAAATTACCAAAATATCATTTAATGAAAGAAAACTAATGGGGCAAGTAGCACAGATGATTCAGCCATACTGTGTGTGTGTGTGTGGGTGGGTGTGTGTGTGTTAGTGTGCGTGTGCACCTCAGTAATCCCTTTATAATGATCTGTGATTGAACTGAAGGTGATTCAACAACACCTGTTAGAGTCTGATTTATGGAAAAATAAATAAATTAACCTACACACTCATCATATATAATCTATGTAGACACACACATACAAAGAGCAGCGCCAGCTTGTAGCCTACCTAACACGCTTAGTATGGGTGTGTGTGTGTGTGTCTGTTTTTAAGCAGGGAAAGTAAACAGCATTAAGATTATGATGTGTAATTCTAAATTACAGCAGTGAAATCTCATTGTGGAGCGTCGGCACTGGTGAGCTTTTCAAGATTATACAGAGATTCAATCAAATCACAAGCCATAACCGAAAAGTGCTGAAATGAACACAGACATTTCACACTGAGATAATGGAGGGGGATTTATTTATTAGGTGTTGCATTATGTGCAGGAATCAGGGATAAATCAACATCTCGCTTCACAGAGACAATCTCACTCTTTGAGTTTGTTTTTAACTGCTTTGTGATACACACTTTCTCCCAAATTCCCATAAGTTAAGCAAAGCTAAGCAGAAATATGAAAACTTCTGACCAATCAGTGCAAACCTCAGCTTAAGATGTTATGTTTTATAAATTTGTTTTCAAATCAGACTCAGCAAAGATGCATTTTTTTTGGGCATGTGAGTGTGTATGCGTGCATGTGTGTGTGAGTCTGTGTCTGGTGTTTGCATGTATCAGTGTGTGTATTTATGAGTTTATGTGCGTGAATTTATTCGTGCATGTGTGTGTGCATATGTGTGTCTGTTTGTGGTATGTGTGTGTGTGTGTGTGTGTGTGTGTGTGAGAATGGGGAGAAAGGTATAGAGGAAGGATTGAGAGAGAATAAATGAAAGTAAGGTAGGGAGAAGTATCGGGGGTGGAGAGGTAAAGGGGGAAAGAGGGGTAGAGGGGGCAGACGAGAGAGAGAAAGCGAACGCGAGAGTGAATGAGAGAGAGAGCGAGAGCAAGCATGAACACCGTGACACAAAAAAGGTGTAGAAATCTCTCAGAATCCCAACTAGTCCCACTGAGCATGACTCGGCATTACATTACCCAAGACTGCCTGAAATATCCGTCTATTCATCCATCCATCCCTCTTGCTCTCTCGCTCGCTCTCTCTCTCTCTCTCTCTCTCGGCACCTTTAAAATTAATTCCACATCCAGTTGAAACCTGATCTGAAATGGAAGGTAAAAGGTAAAAATACACATAGAGAAACGCATGAAAATTTCATGTAATTTTTCACTTTTACTCAAAAGCATGTTTACACACACAACACCTTTACATGCTGCATGTGCACAAACTCACACCTTTTATTAAAATCCGCAACATGCAGATATGCTGCTATGAGAGATTATTATTATCTTCCTCCAGAGACTTGTGTTAGAAAATTTTGTGTTATTTCTGCCGAGTTGTCTGTCAGTCTGTCTTCAACTACGCAAGCACACATATGGAAAACACGATATTAGCAAGTGCAAACAGGAATTATCACTAGCTCCTGGAAATTTGCATTACATAACAAGTGTTGGCCAAGTTACTTCCAAAGTGATATCCATTACAGATTAATAATTACTGTTATTTCAAAGTAATTGATTCCATCCCAGTATTATTGTCTGAACTGTAATACATTACCCGAATCCTGCGTTCCTTTTGAGTTACTTTCAGCAAAATAAATGTGGAAGTAGGACGTTACTGTAAGGTAGTTTACTGCAGTTCGTTCTATATCCAGTGGAGAGCGATGTAGCATAATGACTGTAGCCGTACACTCTGTAGGAAATAGATTTTACCCACAATTTTTCGTCTTGTGAATTTTTTTTTTATAAAAATAAATCAGCACTAGATTTTGGGTTAAAAGTGTGTTGTAACTTAATGAAATATGTAACAAGTATAATATTACTGAAAATGTATTAGTGATGCCTTACATTAATGTGTTACCACAAAAAGTAATACATTACTGTAATTGTGTTACTTTTGTAACATGCTACTATCAACAGGTTAGCAACGGGAATTTGTGTTTTATTATACACTATAAACTGTGAGTCAACTTTGGTGAATGTTTTGTCCGGTTTTCAAAATTCATGAATTTAAATTTTGCAACTAAGTATTGCATTGTATATTGTATTATAATTTTATATTATTGTACATATAATTATTAATTGTATATTTTGCATTGTATTGTACAGTATATTTTGCATTGTTAGTGCTCATTATGTATTGATCTGTCTTGTAGTATATATTCTCATATATCCTCTGTCTATATTAGTACTAGAGAGACACTAATGACCGGAAACAATTTCCTTGTAGGTTTTACTGACTTACACTGCAAATAAATTTAAATCCTGATAATATCTTTTGAAATGAAATGTCAGTATTTTCATATTAACATTACATAACAAGTTTAACAGCAAAAAGGAAAATGGCAAAATGAATGACCAAATTCCACAACAACGGTCTGTTTTAGCACAAACACAGGCATGGAGTCGCCAGCAACACTGGTCAATTGCCTTATCAAAAACGCTTTGTGGTTTTTAACAATATGTTGGGTTTTGGCAAAGTATTGTAGCTACATGTTTAAGGTGTGAGGGGTAATACAATAATCACGTTGTTGCAAATGTATTTCTGAATGCAACAGGGAAAGGTGTTTGTCAGCATGACCGCTGGTGTAAAACAGGGAAGAGAGGCAGCGGTGCAAAATATCCAAAGAGCAAACTGAACTGATACAGGTAATACAGGGGGCTGGACAAATGGGATGACTGACAAGACAAAAAATACAAAATCAAACCGCAGCATCTGGTGGTCGTTTGGGGAACAGTCTGTGACAAATTCGGAAATTGGTCAGCATTTTTCGAAATTACAGATAAAGATGCAGAGCTCAGTTTAGACACTACTCCGTTGAGGTCTGTCACGGTCGAGTATGATAACGCAGATCAATGTAATGTCTACCGATCCGGTCTGATCTGATCCGATCCACGCCGGTGACATTTTGAACTCCGGTGCTGGGTTTCAACCGCAGCCACTGGGCAAGAGCTAATGCATGGCAGCTGCAGATGTTTTGACACGGAGCCGGAGCATCTGCGATCAGGGGCCGAGATCGATTCCGGGTCAGGTTTTCCAAATAAAGCGAAGGCCGGAGGTTAAGTAAACAAGCAAACTGATCGTCTGGCATTTAGCAGCCGGATATGGGAACGCCGTTAAGGAATGCCGGAGATGGATAATTGTGTTGAGTGATAAACAAGGCCAAGATGCTCTACAACGGACCTGGAGTAAGGGACGAAAATTTCCAAACTGCCACATTCCCACCAGTTCTCCTGCATATGGAAAATCTGATAAAAGTGTTGCGTTTGTTACTCTCTTTCACTCCCGCTCCCACTCCCTATCTCTTTTTCTATTTTTCTCACTCCCTCTCTCTACATCTCTTTCCCTTTCTGTTTCTCATTCTTTCGCCATCTCTCCCTCTTTCTTTTTCTCACTCTTTTGCCATCTCTCCCTCTTTCTTTCCCTCTCCCTTTTTTCTGCTTGGTTATTTTCCCCTTTTTCAGTGAATATTCTTGCTGTCTGTTTTTCTCAGTTTGAAGCATCTGAGTTATTTTCCTGGAACTATGTATTTCATCCTCTCTCTCCCACTCTTACTTTTTCTCTTCTCTTCTCACTTTTCTCTCTTCCTTTTCCCTCTCCATCTCATTTTCTATTTTTCTCACACTCTGTCCATCTCTCCCTCTTTCTCCTCTCTCTGTTTTGCTCTCTTTATTTGTATTTGTTTTTTAGTCATATATTCTCTAGTCTCTCCTCTTTTCCCTCGCTCTCTCGTCTTTCCTCTTTTTCTCTCTATCTTTCCCTCTTTCTTCCACTCTCACTCTCTATTTCTGCTTGTCATATATTCACATATCCTCTATTCTCTATTTCTTTCTCCCTTCTCCCCCTTTTCATCCATCTCACTCTCTCTATCTCCCAGGTTTTCTTCCCCTCTCGTGCTTGTTGTTCATTGGTTTATTTCCTACTTTTTGAGCATCTGTTTTTTTCTCTCTGCCTTTCTCCCATTTTGCAGTATCTTTTTCATCCCCCCCCCTCTCTCTTATTCACTTCCTCTCCACTTTATTTTATCCTCTCTCATTTTGGATCTTTCTCAGTATATTTTTCAGTAAAACAGGTCTGAGTAGCTGCAGCAAGGTCGACACACACACATGTCCCAGACGAGAGGATGAGGAAAGGAACTTCCTGTTTTCCTCAGCGGCTTGCAGCATCTTTTTTATTTATTTATTTTATTTTTATTTTTTGTGGAACAAAGCCGGAGCAGTTTGTGTTGAGCTCCGGGCTGCAGACGCCTGCAGCTGTACAGCACTAACGTCATATTCCATTTCATTCTCCCCCGCGTGGAAACTCAGACCCAGGTGTTGCGTGTCTGTGGCAAGTGTGTGTGTGTGAGGTCTGTTTTTTGGAAAGAGAATGAATAAGGCTGCATTTCAAATGAGTAGTGGTGTCACGATACATCAGTCTACATTGATACATCGATTCAGCAAGCAATGAGCCCACAACATCAACCAACATGTAAACATTAATCACTTATCATATGTATTGTAGCGTCGCTTTATATTAGACAATGACTGGTTGAGCTCATCAATAAAATCGTTAAATGAGTTGGGTGGAGAGGATGGAGAGCATTTCAAGGGGGAGTGGGATGGATAAAGGATCGCCATAGCGATGTGTGGAAAAAATATGGGTAGAGCGGTTGAAAGCATTTCAGGTGGCGAGGGGTGAGTGGAGGATCACCATGGTGATTTGTAGAGCACATTTGGGTGGAGCATTTGGAGAGTGTTTTGGGAGGAGAGAGATGGGTGGAGGATTGCCATGGCGATGTGCAGAGCAGATTTGCGTGAAGAGGTTGGAGAGTGTTTCAGTTGGAGATAGATGGGTGGAGGATCACCATGACGATGTGAGGAACAGATTTGGATGAAGGAAATGGAAAGCATTACTGGTGGAAAGGGGTGAGTGGAGGATCACCATGATGATGTGTAGAGCAGATTTGGGTGGAGCTGCTGGAAAATGTTTTGGGGGAGAGAGATGGGTGGAGGACACCATGGTGATGAGTAGAGCTGGAGAGAATTTTGGGTGGTGAGGGCATGGGAGGAGGATGAGGGATGGGAAGATCGCCATGACAATGTGTGAAGCAGATTTGGGCGAATAACGAGAATACCGAGAGTAAGCAGAGTGATGAGGCATCGCAGGTCATGCTGCAGGAGAACTGCAAGGTCACTCCTCCCTTCCCTCCTGTATCCTTCCCTCTCTTCTTCTCTCTTTTTTTCCTCCACCTCTTTCTCACACACACTCTAAGCCGTATAAATGATGTATGCACACACACCTACTGGCTCCCCGCTGCAGCTCCTGGTGCTGAAGTTCCTCCAACACACACACACACACCTCCAACACATGGCTCCTCCGTCCTGACCTCTCCAGGTGACCTCCACCTCTCCCGCAACCACATGCAAGCAGATTACAGCTATGATCAATGTGTGTGTATGTGTGTGTATAAGAGAGAGAGATGGAGAGTGAGAAGCATAGACAGACAAATCGTAAAAGTGAGAGATTTTATGTCACTGTGAACAAACCACAGCACAGCACACAGTGTACCACAATGAAATGTGACCTCTGCATTTGACCCATCCATGAAGGAGCAGTGGGTCCTGGGAGTAGAAACGGCAACCTTCCGACCACGGGGCGAATGCCCTAACCGTTATGCTACTAAGTGCCCCTAGATAGATAGATAGATCGTTGAGATGTTACACAAGATAGAGGTTAACAAGAGTGAGATGAGACAAGATGAGACAAGATTTTAACACAATTTTAACGAAAACCTAAACATGGAATATAGCCTTTTATTCGACCGAAAGACACAAAAAGTCAAGTGCATGTGCAGTGTATTTAGTGCATCAACTGACTGGACTCTCTTTTGTATGATTTCTCATGTATCTGTCACGCGCACTCCATCCCGAGGCCGGTCGCGGTTCAAAGGGTATTTAAGGTTTCACTTCCTCGCGCTGCGCCGCTCTGCCATTAGAGTCAACCTGGCCCTTCTTCTGCTTCTCATCGGCATCAACTGTGAGTACTCCAGTTATTGGGTTCATCTCTTTGTTAGAGTGTGTAACGCAGATTATTGTGGTAATCCTTACTCTTCGCGTAAGAGAGTTCTTATATCAACTTGCGTGGCTTTCCTGCCTACTCGCGCTCTCAGACGCGTTTGGGTTAACCACCACGCTACAAGGGCTAACGAGTAGCAATTCGTTACATCCTAACCAGATCACTGTTGAATTGTGAAAGTGTGGCATTCGGTTCATACCCTAATCAGATCACTGTCCGAATCGCGGAGCATTCCGATAAAGTTTGTTCGTGTCTGCTTTTCTCATCAAATCCTTACCAGATCACTGATGAATCTGACAGTATCTCTTCACACCATTACTGTGCATCATCAGCTTCTAACTTCTAATTGAAGTGTAGATCATCTCATTAAATCATCAGATTGTACATTATAAAATCAACATCTTCATTAAAACGTTAGAGGCATAATCCTGCAAAATGTAAAGATTTGGGGAACATTAACAGATGAAATAATCATGCCCAAAATCTTCAAATAACCCACAACTCTTCTTCTTGTTGCTTCTTTCAGCGTCGTACAGAAAAAAAAAGAGCATTGCTATTCACTATATGAGCTTGGAACCATATTAGCCACCTGATTATAGACCAAATCAGATAATCAGCTTTCTCAAACCTGTGTTTGGCTGCTTTTTGCCACATTTATATTTATATTGAAGTATCAAGTGGAGCAAGCATGGAGTTGCGTGTGTACAGTCAGAGTTGAGCATGTACAGATGCCAGATTTTGTACGCTTAGAATTTTGGCACGCTTAGATTATTACAGCAGGCCCATTTCTACACCCAAAACCCACCCACACACACATTTTTCCTACCTTAACACCTGTATTAGAGCCGTGACACAGAGAGCGAGGGCTAAAATAATTCTGCATTGCGCCCTTTAAAGTTCCCGCTGGCCTCTGCACAGTAAATAACCATTAAATGTCTTTAGGAAATGGGACAGCAGGACTTACTTTAACCTTGTGTGTTGGGGCCCTGGTGTGCTCTAATGCAAATTAAACATTACTTACCCTGTCTGTAAGACAGATCTCTCTAGTCATTATTGCCTGACCCTCTTTTTCCTTTCTTTTTTTTCCATCCAAGCTCAAAATTCCGAGGCCTCGAGTCTGTCGCCCGAAGCCATATTCTAACATTAGAACTCTCTCACAGAGCTGGCCCAAGCTGGGCTGAGCTGAGCGGACATCTCGGCCTTTTCCCCGGCTCCAGATTAAATCAGTCATGTTGTTTGCTCATCTAAGAGGAGAGAAATATGCAGACTTATGTGCCATATGTGTTAACGTCTTCGTTGTCTAAGTGCCGGTAGCTGAATTAAAGAGGCTCTGTGTGAAATATGCAGAATTATGTTTGCATCGGTGCTCAGGCAAATGTGGGGCTGTTGTATTTGTGTATATATAATATAAATGTAAAGAGACTTACAGGAATCTAAATCTAGACAAATAAAATATTGAGAAAAATAAATAAATTAACATATTTATTTATATTTGTATACTTGTTTAATATTGAATTTTTATTTACTCTATTTTATTTACTTTAGTTATTCTCTCAATTTATTTATACTGTTTCCCCCCAATATTTCCAAATATCTGTTTATTAATTTTTATTTATATTATATTTTTTATTATTTATATTTAAAAGTCTTTGGAATGGGTGCATTTCACTAGATGACAAACAGAATCTTATTGAAGTCTTGAGCCACACCTCATTTTTCAGTTTGAGAGAATATAAATATAAATATAAATTAGTTATTTTACAGAACACATTTATTACAACTTTGGTACACAGAATACATATACCTACATACATGTTTTGTCAACATATTTCATATTTATTATTCAAGCTTTTAATAATTCTAACAAGCCACATAAGAGTAATAAACACACTGAGTAAAGTAACTAATTGTAGAGCTTATCTAATGATGTAGGTCAGCATTTAAAAAATAAATAAATAAATCATTAAAATTGCACTCGTTGCTCACACATCATGTTGCTTTCCTCTTCAGTCTGGCTGGAAGTGAGTCTCGTGATACCCGATGAGAAGGTGAGAATGGAGGAGAGACGTTTGCATCTCAGACGAAAGCTGGAAGTGACGGTCATCCCGGACATTTTCAACATAGACTTGTTTTGTCTTCTGTGTGGCCTTGTCTGTGCTGTATGTATGGTCGTTCCCGAGTCCCAGGAGCCCAACGAGTGCCTCAACTGGCATTTTAGTGAAATATTAACAGTGAAGGAGATTGTCAGTGACATATTGTAAAGGCTGTCAGCGCAATCTTCGAGTCAGTGGACTGAGAGGAGGAAGCAGGGAAGAAAAGTGTGTGTGTGTGTGTGAGTGTGTGTGTGTGTGTGTGTGTGTGTGTGCAAGACTGTGTGTGTGGTGTTTATGTGAGTCAGTGCTCCTGGCTTCCTGGGAAAAGGTACAACAAGCCGGTGCGGTAACTCGGAGGTAGAAGATGGCGGTTCGGAGGAGCGGAAGGAAATGGTATTGACATCAACTCCATCCAGGACCTGCTACATCTGCCCCACCTCCACCTGCTTCCCCCACAGTCCCCCCTCCACCGGCCCTGGCTACACCTGCCCTCTGCCTCCACCTCGCCCCCCAGCCTTCCACCTGCTACCCCCAGCCACTTGCCTCACCACACTTGACGACCTCCACCGACCCCTGCTACGCCCACCCCCTGTCTCCACCTGTACCCCACTACACCTGCCTCACCACACATGACCCCTTCCACCGTTCCCTGTTACACCTGCCCCCTGTCTCTATCTGTCCCCTGCTACACCTGCCTCACCACACCTGACCCCCTCCACCGGTCCCTGTTACACCTGCCCCCTGTCTCAATTTGCCCCACCACACCTGCCTCCATCCAATCACCCTGCTAAGGGGCAGTGCTGGATTTTTGGTTTTTACCAACTAGACAAAGAAAGAAAGAAAGAAAGAAAGAGTATATATGATAAAAGGGAGAAAGGAAGAAAGAAGGAGAGAAAGGGATAGATAGATAGATAGATAGATAGATAGATAGATAGATAGATAGATAGATAGATAGATAGATAGATAGATAGATAGATAGATTTATGAAAATGACTGATAGATTTATAATAATAATAAGAAGAAGAAGAAGAAGAAGAAGAAGAAGAAGAAGAAGAAGAAGAAGAAGAATCAGCATCAGCATCATGGTTTTACAATAATTTTTCATTCCCTAATGTTCCTCTAACAGATTAGACCACCAAATAAATAAATAAATAAATAAATAAATAATGTCTCAATCTACGTTTATAGTCTTGAAAGGTAATATTGCTTGACTTTTACAGTCATTACAATTCCTGTCAATAAATTCAAATTGGTTGTTGTCAGTCTGTAATCGATGACTTCAATTCGGGTGCATTAAAGTCACGTGGCATCTCATCAGATCCTTACCTAAATCCGTGTTTGAGATGGACTGAAATCAGCGATACATCTGAAATGTGCTCCCATAAATACATTTACTCCAGATCCGTATTAGACTTTAACGTTTTCCGTCTGTTTGCAAGTCAGCGCCGGGCCCCTAAATCCGTAATCACCGGCCCTTATTTGGCAGAAACATTTCATTTGCTCTAAAATAATCCTCTTGCCGGCGTATTTGATCCGGCGCTCGAGCGATATTGTTTTGGGGAGAGATTTGTATAAACAGCTGTTTCCTAAACAGACACACAGCAGCCATGACACTGCGCTCGCTGATAATCCCTCTGCAAATTCACCTCGCAACATCTGAATACCCGGGCAATGGCGGCATGGCGACCTTCCCGCTGCAACCTTCCCATGGCAACCAGCCCATGGCGACCAGGCCACCACACCTATTTCCCACCTCTCTCCAATCTGATCCACCTCTCCTCCACCCACCACCTCTCTTCCACCTCTCCCCTTCCTCCTCCTCTCTTCCACCTCTTCACCTCTCCTCTTCCTCCTCTCTTCCATCTATTCACCTCTCTTCCACCCTGTGCCTCTCCTCCACACTCCATAACCTCCACACTCTTCTCCATCTTCCATAATTCCTTCACCATGCTGACTTACACCTCTCCTCCACTCTCTATCTTTCCTCTACTACATATATCCCATCTCCACCATCCTCCTCCTCTCTTCCTCTTCTCTATCCCACACATCACCTCCACTCTCCTCCTCTTCTACAACTACCTCCTCTATTTGACCTCTGCTCCACCCCTGCCTATCTACCTCTCTTCCACCTCTCCTCTACTCTCCATCTCTCTTCCATCCTTCACCAATGGTCCTCTACTGCTCCACATTCCGGCTCTATATCTCTCCGACCAATCGTGTGTATCATTGTGTCATGTTTCTGAACGATAACGATTAGCAGAAAAGTGGGAGATTTTTATCAGCGTGTTAACTGTGCAGGAAGTGCATTGGTCTCTGCACTGTGTATGTGTGGTTGAGTTACAGCGGCTCGGCCTCTGATCCTGTCACTGGCTCAAGTTCCTCAGCATAAAGATTTTCTGCAAACCGCACAACCCTGTACTTCGTCACTCGTGAAGCCGTCCGCATGCGAGCAGAGGAGTGAGATTTCCTCAAGTGACCACACCGGGGACCGGCAGCAGGATGAAAGGAATGAGATCGCGAACACCCTTCTCCACTCCCTTACCCTCCACCTCTCCTCCATCCTCCATCTCTCCCCATCTTCCTCCTCTTCTTCTCCACATCTCCTCCATCCTCCATTTCTTCTCAGCATCCACCTCTCATTCACCATCTTCCTGTCCTCCATTCTTCTCCTCCTCTCCTCCAACAGCCAGCTATTCTTTACTCTTCACTTCTCTTCCACTCTTCTCTTCTTCACCTTCAACCTTTCCTTTCTCCCTCCACCTCTCCACTCTCACTCTTTTTCTCCATCTCCCTCTACGACTATCCTGCTCTCTTTCTCTCCGCCACTCCACTCTTTTCCTTTTCCTCCACCTCTACGCTTTTTTAACAGCTCCACTTCTTTTCCTTTTCCTTCCACATCTCCTCCATCCTTCTCCTATTCTTCCAACAGCTTTACTGCGACTTTTCTTTTCTATGTCTCCTCCCTCTCCAAAGTATTCTCCACTTGTCACTTTTCTTCCACCTTTCCTTCACCTTCCAGCTTTCCTTTCTCTCATCACCTCTCCTCCACTTTCCATCATGCCTCCTCTCTTCCATTCTCAACCACACCTCTACCCACCACCTCTCCTCCATCCTTATCCGCTCCTTCACTCTCCCGCCACTCCTCCACCTCTCTCCTACACTCTACCTCTCCACCTGGAGCTAGAATCGGCTTGGTGTTGGTTTTGTAGGTGCATCTCTCTCTCTCTCTCTCTCTCTCTCTCTCTCTCTCTCTCTCTCTCTCATGGTCAGCTAATGAGATGTGCAAGCTGAAGGAATGCAGAGAGAAATTGCATTTTCTAACCGTGATGTACTAGCTGTCATCACATCAGCATGGGCTCCTGCATTTCTCACCCTTTATTTCTTCTCTCTCTCACACACACAAAATGTCAAATAAAAACAAAATTTTTAATGAATTAAAGAACCATAAAATAGATGTAAAAATAGAAATAGCTAGTTGCTTGATTTCATGTGCAGTATACTGTATATAGAATTATTCTAATAATAATGTTCTTATCAATAAACGTGAATGTGAACTTCATGACGTGAATGTCATGACTTCTTTGTCAATCTGTGAGCAATTCAGGTGAATTCCGTGTCTTACTATATGGCTTGGACTCTCTTTCAGTATCTATTTTTGCATTATTACGTAGATTCCAATTTATTTGTACTATTTATTTGTGTATTTTTAAAAATCTTTTACCTTTACTGCTTTAGCACCAAAAAAAAGTATTTGTATGTGAAGACTTGGCAATAAGCTTAATTCTAATTCTGATTCTGCCCTGTAACCAATTAAATTTATGGTTATTCACCTAAATATTTTACTGTAGTTTCACAATATAGTAAAATACTGTACTTTTTAAAGAAAGACTTTCACAGTCATCTTTACAAATACAGTACTGTACATTTACAAAACCCTTAAATATGTTTGTGTGTGTAAATATTTAAATAAGAAGTCTCTTTTCTTCATATATGTTTTTAAAGAAGTTGTGCATTCCTAAAGTGTTGTCGACGTGGTGATGGAGCCACAGGACGTTTTTATCTCTGGGCCATAGGGGAGTTTCCTGTGACCGGTAAGATTGACGTGAACGCATCACAGGCCGAGACGTTTTTCCAGATAGTCAGTGTGATGGTTTGACGTTTGGACGTGAGGGACAATTAGAGGAGCGTAGGGGCTGAGGGACGCGACGTAACGGCCGTCAGATGTGAGGGAAATGGAGAAGATGTGCAGCTGTCTCCTGGGTGGGCTTGAGTTCTCCTTCCTCTACAGATCTGATCAGGGGATGTCTGGAGGAACGACGCTGAGTGACAGAGGAGGAAGAAAAGAAGAGGAGGACAAAGAGGAAGAGGAGAAAGAGGAGGATCACTCAAGAGGGAGAAACGGGAGTGTTCTTACCTTCATAACACATAACTCAGATTATACAAATATCACATACTCAAAATTTTAATCTAATATAAATAATTTTTACAGATGTTTATCAACACTGGACATCTCACTGACCACCAACATTTGAAATGTACCAGTTGTATTGTTGACACTGTCACCTTTCCCATTACCATAAACATCATGTATGTTTGCATGTTTGTATGTATGTATTTATCTTTTGTTTTACTTTGCACCTTTTTGGAGATACATTATAATTTTACAACACTACAGCACAGTGACAATAAAGGCATTCATTTTTCCCATCATCATCATCATCATCATCACCTTCACTACATTCTTTATTTTCATTTTCCATCATTTTCATGATCTTCGATGTTATTCGATGTTAGTCATCATCATCATCATCATCATTATCATTTCCATTATCATCATTATCATCACCAATATTGTTCTTATAATCATCCTCATCATTGTCATGGTCATCATCATCATTATCATTATCATTATCATCATCATCATCATCGTTGTCATCGTCATCATCATCATCGTCATCATCATCATCATCATCGTCATCATCATCATTGTTGTCATCGTCATCATCATCATAATCATTATCACCTTTAATATTCATCCTTCACAGGCCCAGGTGGCACAGTCTGCTCCTCATCATTTTTTGGAATTAAAGGAATTTTAGACTTGATCATATTTTGAAAATGAGGAAATAAAAAAACTTTGACTCAAGTATAATACCAGCAAAATACATCTAATACTTGAGTATTTTTTCATAACTGATACTTTAGTACTTTTACTCAAGTAGTATTCTAATGCACGAATTCTGCCTTTTCTCTTAACCTTTATTTATACAAACATCAGGCTTTACTCTACATACCAGAACCCCAGTTAAATTTTTGCATGTTAACATCAAATCATTACAACATGGTTGTAAATGCACTAACCCCCCAAAAGGATTATTGAATGTTTTAACACCAAAAAAGTCTTAACAAATATCTAACAAAAGTTAACATGTAGAACTGAGTGTTTAACACAGTCAGGGCGTTGTGAGCTTCCTCCATGGGGACGGAGCGATTTACGAGCGACGTCTTGCCGGTCATTTGCCGTTCCAGAGTTACTCAGAGCCATTTCAATCCTCAGACAATAACCGAGTCGAATCTCATCCCCTCTCTGATTCGTGTTTATGGTTCTCCTGCCTTCATAATTGCTACCAGGCTTGGCGAATGAAAGGAAACGGAATTATCCCCACGGCTTTCCCCCTGCCACCATTAAGAAACGGCATTTGGGAGTTTCGGCGTCGTCCCCGGGTTATCAATGAGGCCGTGCGTCGCCCCGCCGCCCGGGCTGAATAGCGCTGCCTCCGATCGGCCACGTGAAAGCCTGTAAATAGCAAAGGAGGCGATAAATTGGGCCTGCAGGGACAGAGATGGGACGTATCACCTTCAGGAGAGGCGTATTTCACCGAGCCCAGGGTCAGAGCAAGCCGCAATATGAAAAAAAAATCCACAAAAAAGCACAGGCAGAGTTTACGGTCCGAATGAATCCGTCTCCTGCAATCTCTTTATTTCCTCTGCTCTCTTTTTTAAAAAACCTAATCGGCAACAGAGAGGGGCAGGCTAAGGCCTGGGTTAGACACGATAACATTGAAAGGTAACCAACCAAAATGGAAATGTATTGAACTGGGAGTCAGCACGTTTTTGTGTGTGTCCTGATATCTAATGTACACATTTTACAATAATTTCCACACTTTTATGGTTTCCACTTTTTTAAATGTGAGCTTTCCCACCATGTCCCTAAACACATCAGTTAACTTTTTGTCCTAAAATACTTCATTCTTTATGCAAAAGTATACAGAGAGATAAGATGACGTAGCTCCAGTTTTACAGAGTACAAAAAATACAAATAACACATAGAATCAGAGGTGGGCAAAGTAGCTAACTTCGTTACTTAAGTGAAAGTACAGATACCACTAGTCAAATGTAAATGTGACTTTACAAGTGAAAGTCGTAAAGTCAAATTTTTAACTTAAGTTAAAGTACTGAAGTACTTGTTTGAGAAAATACTTAAATATTAAAAGTACGTCTTCTTTCACCACATTGTTGCATTATTGCCACAACACTTAGAACATCTAAGACCTCTGACTAGCTTGTAGACGCTGTAGAATATGGAATTGGTAGAATGTTCCTGAATGAAACACAACTTAAACTGATAAAGAAAACCAGTCATTAGTTTATTTTATAAATTAATCATAAGACTACACACCCCCACAAAACAGCATGGTTCTGACACAGCTCTGGTAGTGTGTGCACACATATATGTGTATGTTAATCAGGAGGACAGTGCAGTAGCTGTAAATGCAGCTCAGAACATCAAATCAACATTTCAACCTGCTTAAAACCCAGGTTTACACCTCTAGCGTCATGACTTTCCAACAGCAACAATGTTAATCAAAACAAAACGGCAAAACTGTCTGAGCTTGATTTTACAGTTCCAGTCTACAGGCTGGATACTGATTACTGACAGACTGTCACCTGCCAAACAACCAATCACCTTTTAGAAAAGGGGGAAGAACATCCACTTTATCCCCAGATTTGAAAGTAATGAGTAACGAGAACCTTGATAGAAATGTAGTGAAGTAAAAAGTACAGTATTTGTCTTGAAAATGTAGTGAAGTGGAAGTCAGAAGTTTCAAAATAAAATACTACTCAAGTGAAGTACAGATACTCAAAAACTCTACTTAAGTACCGTACTCAAGTAAATGTACTTAGTTACTGTCCACCTCTGCATAGAATAGGCATATATACAGTATATAAAAATAAAATATAAGCTTATAATAACAGTACCTTTAAGTTAACTATGTGAGGGAATCAATAGTATGTGTAAGTTGTCATAACAGTAGTCAAGTGGAGAAAACTACAATCAGTAATATGAAAAAATAAATGTTTAATATTGCTAATATTGTAACAGTAGTGGAGAGAACTACAATCCTATTTAGTACCAGGTTTTGGTACCCAACCCTAGTCTTGTGTTTTAAGAAAGTTGACATGGCTTTGATAAATGTGTGAAAACGATGAAAAACTGTAATACATTTGAAGTTGCGCGAGTCTGTGTGTGTGTGTGCTTGTTAGTTGGAGGCTAGCTTCTCTTTAGGGGATGACGTTTGGTGACGTAGCGGGACGAAGGAGCAAAATCCACCCTCTTGGGAAGGGGCTCGAGCACCGAGGCATCGGAATCCCAGCATCCTTCAGCCTCGGCGGTGTTTCACAAACTGGCCAAGGTCCCGCGGGGGCCTGCAGGGAGGAGGGTTCGGAGGCCCCAGACAGAGAACTGGGGCGGTTCGGCGTCTGACGGCAAACCAGACGTGATGAACGACTCAATCACGGGTCAGAGAGGAAGCATCGGCAGCTCGGGAGGAAAATTCCCAACGACGGCCGCTTTGTTTGGGCTCGACTGCGAATGGCCTCCAGATACCTTTGTTTTGACAAATGAACGCACGGCGGTGATGAATCTGAATACAGATGAGGCTTTATCTCTACAAGTGAGGGCCCTGGTAATTTGTTTGTTGTACTTCTGTTTTTCGTAATGAGCTCGGGGCTCCTGCCAGGCCCTTACACGCGTTATGATAAATGAAGTTTACCACCACCCCACTTTTTTTTTCCCTTCTGCCCACATTTCAAGGTTAAGACGTGAAAATTACCGAAACGGACCAAAACGAAAACGATCGAGGAGGAATTTTGTGGGAGTTCTCACAAACGTAGTACCAAGATATAAAATAAAACACAAGGAACAAAAAACAAAACATTAAAAAATTAAGATGGGTCAAGCTTAGTGGGCCTCAGTTTATCTCTTGTATTATTTGTTTTACTTCATCAGGTGACTAAGAATTTGTTCTCCAGATTTTACAAGCAGGAGTGTGTGCAACAGAGGGATTATGAGAAGAATAAAGGTTGAGTCTTAAGGCTTACAGCTCACAAGCATATGTCTTTCAGCCTTCACTAAATTGACCTTTTCTGAAAATCAAGGGTTGCGTTTCCCAAATATTTAATTATTATCACATTCCGATCACATTTCTTCTTTCACTGCGTTCATTAATATGCAAATTTAGTTCCAAAATGCAAACTATGAATGTATGGATTAAATTATTAGCCCAGGATTAAGTAGGAATATCCAACAAGATAATCAGGGATTGTGGTTTGCTGAAAAGGATAAGTGCTGATTAACTATGTGATGATCTAAACAACCTTTAGTTGAAATGTGAATGAGACTACAGACTATTAGGATATTAGTGGTTAAGTTTGTGGGCTCAAATCCTAACTCTGGCACTACCAGCCTTGGGTCCCTGAACAATAGCCTTAACCCAAAGTCGCTCCAGAAACACTGCCCGTGTAAATAAAGTTGCTTCAGACAAAAGTGTCTCCTAAATGTGTTATATTGTTTAAATGTTCGAAATGCTGTTGAGGTCAAAAGATTTCTGTCAATGATTGTGGTGATAATTTCTTGACTGGCAACATATCTTTATGGGTAAATAATGTTCATTTTATATCAGAAAAAATCAAACAACTGAAATTATTTTATTTAAAGACAACAGATTGCCATTGAGAATTAAATCTAAAAAGGAGGCAAGCAACTAAACAGCTGGAGTGTAAATAAGTGTAAATTGATATTATAAAAACACAAATTAGTCAAATTAATAGTAAATAAACTAAAACAAATTAGAAAAAGCTCATTCATCATCCATTCATAATCAGCAGTGTGATCAGAGGGTCACTGATTCAAGTCCTGGATTATTAAGGGTACCATTGAAGAACTCATGAGCATGACACCTACCCCAACTGTTTCCCCTGTGCTGTGTTCACAATGACAAATAATCCCTCACTTAATCCAGATTGGCATCACAGAAACCAGAGCCTATCCCATAACTACAAGCGCAAGACCAAAAACGTTTGTATTTACGGTAGCCTACGCTGCATTCACAGCCACACGGATAGCTTACCTGCGTTAGGTTAGCTGAACTCGGGAGACGGAGATGGATTCCGGAGAAATATCTTCACACTAGTCAACCAGTGGATTTACCGTAAATATTGAAGTAGAGCGGTCAAAACACAAACTTTTAACATTCTGCTGGAATTGAATTCCTCACCTCAAGAAAGTCACATTTTTAGGATGGAAAGGGTAAGTTTTTCAGTGAAATTTATTCACAACAGTACAGTATAGACCTTGCACTGTTTCAAAACACTAAAAACAAAAAAATCCAAATGTTTACCCCACTCAACATAAACGGTCGTTTTTCTCGGAAACCTCCGTTGCGACAAGTGACTGGTTTTGCCGTTGAGGGTCATTTTTTTTTATTTTTTAAAAAACATTTCCAGATGATTTGGGCATCTTTATGAATAATATATTTAAATATCTAAATGTAATAGAAAGAATATACTTCCCATCACATACAGGGACACAGTGGGCCGCAGACTACCACTTAGTCCATCCATCCATATCGGAATCCATGCCATACACCCCACAAAGTAAAAAGTTAAAGAAAAAGTGTGTCAGAAACAAAGCATGCTCCAGTTTTTCTCTTTTCCAGTAATGGAGCATTTTTTGAGGTTACTCCTGAAATCAAACCTGCACAGAAATGAAGACTCTCAGACAATAGGCAGCTTCAAAATAACGAGCTGCTGCGTGACATCCCCACCCCCAAATCCGCACCCTATATACTGTACATCCACCCCACTCCAAAACCTCGGCCCTGAAAACACGACGTCCATTTATCACAGGCCCTGCCTCCGACTCGGGTTACCCATAATGCACTTTACCCGTACGAAAAGCAGGGGAAATCAATAAGCGTGCGAATGGTCCGGGATCGCGCCAAGCGACCGATCAAACTGGGACGGGGTGGTGGGGGCGGTGCTGTGAGTAGGAGTCGGACCCTTCCTCCTCCTTCTCCTCGCCCGGAACGGGTCTTCATCTTCATCGTAGAGCACAACAAGAGCTTCCTTCTGTCACCGGACCAGACTTCGTGGCTCCATTTGTTTTTTCATGGGTGGAATGATGATGCCTCTTGCCTATTATTAACCCTTTTAAAGGAGAAAAATGACTATATCTGCCATTTAATATAATATTCCCCTTAAATAGCCAAACGTCTCGTTTCCACTGTTGAGCATCCTGAGGTTACTAAGGGACAGGGCATCCCGAAGCATGGAAATTCTCTACCGTTTTCACAGTGACAGCAAATGCATTTTACATAAGTACCATTTTTGTATTTATGTTAAAAGAACAAATGTGCACCAGCGCTTGTTCAGACACTTTCAGAGTTTTATAGCCAAACACAAGCACAGCAGCCCCTGCAGAAGTTGGTAGCATATCGATTAGGGAGTTTACCCAGCGATCTAAGGGTTGTCGGTTTAAGTCCCGCACTGGTAAAGGTCACACTGATGTCCTCGTGAGCAAGGTACTATCCCCAGGTACTGCTCTCCAGGCTCTGCTCTATAGCTGCCTACTGCACCTTCAGGGATGGGTCAAATGTAGAGGTCACATTTTAGTGTGGTGTGCTGTGTTCACAAAGAGAAATTCAGGTATTTCTCTCATAAATACTATAGAAGGGATGCAAAATAATATCGGAAACGTATCGGAGTCAATAAATGCGTTTTTTTAAGTCATCATCAGACCGATGCTTAGATTTGCCTGATATTTCCAGCTGATATTTGGTGACGCTTTTATTGCACACCAGAAAGGTAGCACTTGTGCCAGGCATGTCCGAAGTCTGAGGTGGAATTTTATAAGGCCTGTGCCTTCGAACTTAAAATGGCATTATTTTGTGCTAAAATTCTGAGCACACAGTGGAACATTCACAAGCAAAATTTCTTGTCTTTACGCGCTCAACTCTGCCTGCAAATGTGAAAATTTGTAACTAACTAAGTTGCGTGTTTGCCTCACTCAGCAAATGTGAGCTTGCGCATGGGCTGTATCCTGAGCTGCATTCAACCGCACCTAATAGTATAGATGGTTAAGGTGCTCTTATCATACTTTTCTATGCGATAGTATGCATCTCAGGAAATAGCCAGGGTTGTAGCTGAACGGTTCTCTACACACCAGGTAGTGCACATGGAGTGTCACACACGCCCTATTTGACTTAGTACACCACATAAGTGACTTTTTCTTAAAATGTTGTGCACTATGCTCGAAGTACTCTGCTCTTGTTCCACTCTGATTTCACGCTCACTTGACTTGGTGCTGTGTTAGAATTGTCAGGACTATGGCACTATTTTTGTGCCAAAATTCTGAGTGTGCAGAAGAGCAAAATATTTTGTCTTTAAACGCTCAACTCATCAGCTTCACATGCTTCCTCATTTATCGCCACCGGCAGATACAAGCATGAAAATCATCCAATATCAGCATCGTGCATCTCTAATAAATACCTCTTTTCCACTGTGCTGGTGCTAGTGCTCGGCTAGTTCAGAAGTTTAGAACCAGTGCCACTTTTTTTTGGCAGCGCCCGGGAAGCAGTGCTTAGGAACGGTACTTTGCTCATGTGTACCTCAGTAGTACCTTTACCGGTACCAGTACTGGATAAACCTTGTGCCCCTGATAAGGGCCATTAACCTTCTGGAATGTTGTCTCTCTAGTTAGGAATGTGATAATGTGATGAATGTTGTGAATGTAAGTGTGTTTTGATGCTGGATTGGACATCAGATCACCTGAACTCTGAATCCAAGTTCCACTGTGCTTCCTGGTTACCTGATGCTGTTGCCACAGCAACCACCAGAAACCAACAGCCCCTGCTCTTATTGGTTGTCGCCATGCAACACTTTTTGTGAGATGGAACAGTGTAGAACGTCAAGGAGTGAGTTCTCGAAAGGCAGGAGATCAATGTCCATCTTGTTATTGCTCTCATCAGAACACGTCTTTACAAGACTGAATTAGTCCGAACTATGGTCTCACGGTTTCTCTCTGTTTTTTACTCTCAGTTTTATTCAGTTGAAGGTGTTTTACTGGTATGTTAAATAATGACACATTTCTCTTGGCAAATCTGGGCTACATGCCGAGAATAGTGTGTGAAAGAAAATAAAATCATTAAAAATAATGACATGCAAATATATATTCTTGCATGAAAATCATAACAAGAATCAACAGAATGACTGGAACTGTCATTCTCTCTGTTCTTTTGTCTTTCTGTTTTTCTTTCATTATGTCTGTGTCTCTTTCTGTCCGTCTTTATTGCTGTGTAAATCTCTCTCACTCTCTCTCTATAGCTTTCCTTAGTTTCTCTTTCTTGCTAACTCTCCTTTAATACTTTGTGTATCTGTTTTTCTCCTTCTTTTTTTCTGTTTGCGCGCTCTCAATTTTTTCTCCTTCTTTCTCTATCATTTCCTTTCTTTCTCTCTCCATTTGTCTTCTCTGTATCATCATTTCTATTTCTACATCATTTCCACTCTCTTTCTCTTTTCCTGTTTCTCTCTCTGTCTCCATCTTTTTCTGTCTGTTGTTGTCTCACCCCCAAGTTCTCCTGCTATCTCTCTCATTCATGTTTTCTCTGTCTTCCTCGCCTTCCTTTTCACCTCTCTCTCTTTTACTTTGTTTTACTCTTTCTCTCTCTCCCACCATTCCTTCACTCTCTCTCAAGTCCTATAGCTCTTTCATTATTTATCTTCATTTCTCTCTCTCTCTCTCTCTATCAGAGCTCAGGTGAACATATTATTCTCTCAGCGTGTGTGTTAGAGCGTCATTTCGTTACTCTATCTATCTCTATCTTATTTCAGTTTCTATTTCTTTCTCCTTCTTTCTATCAATCACTTTCTTACTTTCTCTCCATTTGTCATTAATTCTCTTTATTTCTCTCTCATGTTCTGTCTTTCCCTCTGTTTCTCTCTCTAGCTCTCTTTCTCTCTTTATCTGTCTGTGTTGTATGTAACTCTCTCTCTCTGTCTCTCTCTCTCTCTCTCTCTCTCTCTCTCTATCAGCACTCAGGTGAACTTATTATCCTCTCAGCATGTGAGTGTTGGAGTGTTGTTTCGTTTCTCCTCCCCCACCCCCCTTCTCTCTGTCACTCTCTCTCCCCCTCTCTCTCCCTCTCCTTCCTTACCCCTGAGGTGCTAATAATGATGGACTTCACATCGTCTCCCAGTCCAGGTTTCCCGTCTTTCACTTCGGGGGGGTTGGAGAAGAACCCCTCTTGCTCTCTTTCTCTCTTCCTTTACCGTTCTCTCTCCTCTTTTTTACTCTCACAGACACTCCTCCGGCCTTCTCCCCCTCAGACACATGCTTACACACGTCCCGTCATTATGTACATGCTGTTGTGTGTGTGTGTGTGTGTGTCTGCCTCGCCGTCTCACCCCCCCCAACACCTAAGGAGTGACAGATGGTGAGAAAACGAGTGCGGCGGACGGACGAGTAGCTGCTCACTAGCTAATAATAGGGCAGCCTTTGGGCACGGGAGAGCTTTTTCCTTTTTAAGCCCTTCTTATTTCACATTCTCTCAGTCTCTGAATCGGGCGTGTTAATTGTTTTTTAACAGGTTAACGTGAGATGCGTTTGGCTGATTAAAGCCCTCATTAATGGAGTGTCGAGAGAAGGACGATGATGGCCTTTTTTTTAAACTAACGAAGAGCAAGCATGCTAATCGCTGCCTTTTCCATTAAGGGTCATAACGAGTGACATGACATAAAGATGTTGCTTACGGCAACTCAAATTCCCCTGGCAAACTGTGTCACAGACAAGTTTGTCAGAGAAAATCTACTCTTTTCACATTATGACCTTTTATTCGGCAGATCGTTTATTGTTTTTATTCCAGCCTTGAGGCCTCAGACATTTAAAGTCGGACAAAATAGCTCAGAAAATGCTGCAGTGTCTAGGAAAATGTAATGATTACAATGGGTGTAAGTAACGAGTTTCGCCACGATACAAAATTTGACGGATGATGATTCACAAAGTCTGCTACAATACGATTTCCATTTCATGTTCATGTGAAAATTTTTCTTGCTCAGACAAAACCATCTCATGGGAAAACATCTCATGCTCATTCTACAACATCTCATGCTCATGCCAAAACATCTCAGAAGAAAACATCTCATGCTCACACAAAACCACCTCGTACCCACATGAGAGTGTCTCATGCTCATGTTAAAACATCTCATGCTCACGCTAAAACATCTTATGAGAAAATATCTCATGCTAACACTAAAATTTCTCATGTTCACACAAAACCAACTCATGCCCACATGAAGATTCCTCATGGTCACGTGAAAACATCTCATGCTCATGCTAAACCATCTCACATTCATCCCAAACCATCTCAAGCCCATGTGAAAGTGTCTCATGCTTATGTTAAAACATACATACATACTCACAGTAAAACATCTCATGTGTAATCATCTCTTGCTCATGCCAAAACATCTCATGCCCACATGAAAATATTGTATGCTCACTCAAAAACATCTCATGCTAACACAAAACCAGCTCATGCTCACGTGAAATTGTCTCATGCTCATGTGAATACCTCTTATGCACTTGCTAAAACATCTCATGAGAAACCATTTCATGCTCACACAAAACCAGCTGGCACCCACGTGAAAATTTCTCCTGCTTATAAAAAAAACCATTTTTTTCACGTAAAAAACATTTTATGCTCATGTGAAACCATCTCATACTGATGCCAAAACAAACTATGCTCACGCAAAGTATCTCATGCTCACACACAACCAGCTTGTACACACATGAAAATGTCTCATGCCCACCCGAAAACCTCTTTTTATGACGTTGTTGGGACATTGGATCAGTCCCCATGAGGAAGAATGATTTGAAAATAAGTAAAATAAAGCTAAATTATTTGCTTTTGGATTTAAGTGAGTATTTTGGTCATTGATCACAGCACACAGTTCACCACAAACAAATGTGACCTCTGCATGTGGCCAGCTCTTTTGGCAGCACCCTGGGTACATTGTACATTGTACATGAGTACATTGAACTGGCAGACATCTAATTATGGGGACAGCTTTCTAACCATTACTATACCAACTAGTTATCAACTGGTTACTGAGGTTAAGGTTAGTGTTGGGTGTAACTGTAGTATCATTTACATTTAGTGGAATCAATGAAAGGACAATTTTGGGTATCAATGGAAGAAAATCACGAAGATAGTAATTCAAATGTGTGTGTTTGTGTGTGTGTGTGTGTGTTTGTGTGTGTGTGTATATATGTGTGTTCGGCAGCGTGTTGAGGCAGATTACACGCCCTCGCCACTCCTTGTCATCGCGATGGGGGAGAGACGAGTCGAGCCAAGTCAGAAAAGCTTATTGATAAGGGGCAGCTGCTCTTTGCTGATTTCCCAGGAGGGAGGAGGAAGAGGAGGAGAAGGTAAGAAGACCGGTGAGGGAGGGGTGCAGGGCAGATACGGGGACGAGGTTTTTGGTGTTTTACAGCAGCGGGGGGCAGGTAGGGGCGGGAACAGGGCTCCATTATCTGATAGACAGCTTACAGGCGGTGAGGGCGAGAACTTGTGTCGGTGGGCATCACAGGGCTTAAGGGGCTGTATTGTAATTGGATTCAGTGACCCAGACCAAAAAAGAATCAACCGATTCAATAAAAAAGAAAAAGACAAAAAGAAACACGAAAAGAAGGGGAACAAGAGAAATTGGACAAGTTATGTTCTGCCTAGTGGCGGGTATGTTAACGAATTTAAACATGAACATCAGCTTTTTACCACTACAATTTCTATGCAAATAAGTACAATTTTCTGGTCATGTTTTAACCCTCAGTTTGAGGGAATAATTTCTTGAACACTTTTATTTGTTTGTTTGTTTGTTTGTTACCAGCCCTTGGGCAAGTGATGCTTTTAGAGTTCATGCTATCTTTACTCTTCTTTTCCCTCCCTCTGTTTACCCGACGCTGTGCGAACATGAAATAAAAAAGTGTTTTTACTTTTTTCTCCAGCACAGCAGCAGCAGCAGTCTCCAGGACGCATGCATATATTCTTTTTCATTTGTTAGCGACTCTTAGCGCACCAGCGACTGAGTGCGCGAACGAGCCATCACCTGTTGTGGGAAGAGAAGAGAGAAGGGAAGACGGCAGCTCTGAAGGCTTCTTTCGGCAGAAATCCCACCGTCTCTCAAAGCCAGAGGTGTTGCAGCCTCACCGCTTTGATCGCAGCCATGTGGAATTCCCTGCAGATGTTTGGCCTAGCCGAGCTCCTTCTTAAAAGCTGACGGGCCTCAAGGCGAGCCGGCTGGCCTTCTTATTATTGAAATGCCGTGATCAAATGTGCGTTTTTACTCTGTTTACATGCATGGGAACTTTTTGCCGAGCCGAAGGTTCCCGGGTCACTGGGAGGGCTGACGGTTTTAGTTTTGCTATTGTCAGTGTTGGGGAAGTTACTTATAAAACAGCAACCTTTTAAGGTATAAGCTACTGATGATTAAAAGTAGCCACATCCAAGCTACAGACACCCAGCGCTTGGGGACGGTGCCTTGCTCATGAGTCCGGAATTCAAACTGGTGACCTTCCGATCATGGAGCACCCTAACCATTACACTATGAACTGCTTTCATCTTCACCAAGGTAGACTAAGTTCTCCAACTTCATTTCACAGCTGCAAGTATGATACATTAAGCATGATAGCCAATCAGATGCAACTTCTGCCCGTTCAACACATCAGAAACTAGTTGAAAATATGTGTCTTTGTAAAGAGACACAATACACAGACATTGGAAAAGTTAAAAAAAAGTTAGCCATTAAAAAGCTACACCTTTTTTAAAGCTTATAAGGTACAGCAAAACATAGTTTAAGTTGGTAGCAACACCCCTTGATGATCACTGGCTACTTAAGCTAGAATCTCCTAAACCCATCACATATGTGTTCAGTGAACGAGTGAGTGTTTCTTTTGTTACTGCGCTGTTGGTACAGGGTTTTAAGTGAATGAAACTCTGTGTTGGCCAACCTACAAACTACGTTTAAGCTAAGACTAGCTTTGACTTTTGGGCAGTTGGTAGTGAAGCAGTTAGGGAGCTGTTCGTGTGATTGGAAGGTGACTGATTCAGGTCCTGGACTGGTAACGGTGCAACTGAGGTACTCATGAGCAAGGTACCATGCACAAGCACATTTATGGAAATAAGTAGACACTTTATTCATTTCCTAATTACAGAGAATTGGGGTTCAGCGTGCCACCTTTTAGGCCCTCCTGGGATCCAAACATTAAGTCTTATGGGGCTAGTTTCTTGAACATGGTTTAATCCTAGTCTTGGACTAAATCACAGTGGTAATGGCGATTTACCACTGAAACTCTCTACAAACTGAGGCAATTGGTAGTATAAAGGTTATGGTTTTCACCCTGTGATTGGAAAGTTCTTGACTGGTCGAGGTACCACTGAGGTACTCATGAGCAAGGTACCATCCCCAAGCACTGCGCCTGGCACTGCCCATGTCAGTTGCCAACTGCTCCTTCACGGATGGGTCTTGTGCAGAAATCACATGTCATTGTGGTGCACTGTGTGCTGTTTTCACAATGACAAATAATCACTCATGTTCAGATAGTGATTTAATGACTTAAGTGAGTGATTATTTCTCACTGTGAACACATCATGTGAACTCAGCATTTTGGCCCATCCATGAAGGAACAGTGGACAACTTTTTGGTAGTGCCCAGAGATCAGTGCTTGGGGATGGTTACTTGCTCATTAGTACTTCTGGTACCTTTTCCGGTCCAGAACTTGAACCAATGACCCTCAGATCACAGGACCAGCTCCTTAACCGTTACACTACCAACTGCCCCAAAACTCAAAGCTAGTCTAAGCATAGGCTTAATTGGCCCACTATGTCTCCACAGATTGCATACAATTACAGTAGATAGACACCATTACAGAATGAGATTAGTCACTTCATATGTTTTGTATGATGACAGAAAAGAGACTTGGGCTGAAATTATTACGCAACACTGCCTGGAGACGATAGTGAAATATTCATGTTCTGCACACACGCACACACACACACACACACACAGCACGCTACTGGCCGGACTCGGAGATGAAGCTAAATAAGGGATCATCACTAATCACAGCCTCCCTCTTACTCCAAAGCCTCAGATAATTAGAAAGACTCGGAGCTCACAATGCTTCAGTCTGACGCTGCTCGGATCCATACAGTCAGGAGGAGGTTGGGCTGGGCCGGCCAGCTAATGCTGAGTGTCTGACTTCAACTAAAATTAATATGTAATGTTTAATATGTCATTTTACCCTCTTACTACGTTTAGTAGTCATCTCGGCCCTTAAAAGTGACATATGAATGTGATATTTGCTAGAACCATCAAACTAAGCTAAAGGAGAGAAATTGGTGCAACTATAGAGCTGAAAAACCCTCAGAAAGTTAATGTTTTGCACCAATATGCATGTAATAAAATTTTCATAAGGGTGGTCTTCAGTTTGGAAATTGTAGAATCTTCAGAACTGTCTAACTGTGTTTTATAAACAAATTTCTTCTTGGTGAATAAGGTCCGTTATCTTCTGTTGCGACAGACAATCTTTGAGTTTAGTCTAAGACTAGGCTTAATCTATGTTCAAGTAATTAGGCCTATATTTCCAAAAGAATTGGGACACTCCTCCAAATCATTGAATTCAGGTGTTCCAATGGGGGTTGTTGTTTAGGGGTTGGGTTTGGCCCCTTAGTTCCAGTGAAAGGAACTCTTAATGCTTAGAGATTTTAGACAATTTTTGCTCCCAACTTTGTGGAAAGAGTTTGGGGACGGCCCTTTCCCGTTCCAACATGACTGCACACCAGTGCACAAAGCAAGCTCCATAAAGACATGGGTGAGCGAGTTTGGTGTGGAGAAACTTGACTTGCTTCCACTCAATTGACTTCAACTGACTTCAACCCAATAGAACACCTTTAGGATGAATTAGAGCGAAGACTGTGAGCCAGGCCTTCTTATCTAACATCAGTGTCTGACCTCACAAATACTCTTCTGAAAGAATAGTCAAAAATTCTGATAAACACACTCCTAAATCTTGTGGACAGCCTTACCAGAAGAGTTGAAGCTGTTATAGTGGGAAGGGGTGGGCCAACACCATATTAATGCCTATGGATTAAGAATAGGATTTCATTAAAGTTCATGTGTCTGTTAAGTCAGGTGTCTCAATACTTTTGCGAAAAAGTTCACAAGTACATTTTAGACAGGGAAACAAACATTTTCATCTTCACTATAAAAATGCAGTGTTGTAAATAAATAAATAAAGTAAGCTGAAGGCAGAAAGACAGATCCAGCTTGGGCAGGAAGCGCATCACTAACTGCAGAGCTGGACAGGAATGTCTGGACGCTGGTGATGTGATTAAAGTGGGTGAGCGTACACAGCTGGTTATGGCTGATTTTATTAGCGTCAGACGTTACGCGATCACCATGTCACCATTCTCACTGGAGAAGGACATCTCTGAAGTCTGCTCTCTGACTCTCCACATCAATTAACTTTCATTAGCATCACATCTTCTCGTGTCTGTTGGAATACATGGAGATGGGCAGAAACGTGACGACGAGGACAGCGAGCCTCTCATCTCTTGGGGAAGAAGAAATCTGTGCATACATAGGTTTAAGCTGATTCTGGACATTTCCTGGCCTGCAGTAATCTCCTGGTTATTTCCTGCCAAGACGGTCAAAACAAACACTTAAGTACATCGTGGGTCAAAAAAGAGAGCTCTGCATCCTTGCTAATAACTTTTGCAACTGTTAACTAATTTTAGAAATTATTTCTTGGTTGCATTCTAAATTATTAAATATTAAAGTATTTAAGTGAGTGATTATTTGTCATTGTGAACACAACACTTCACAGCAGACAGTGACACATCTGTGAAAAAGTATTTAGCAGTGGGCAGCTTTTTGGCAGCGCTCATGGATCAGTGCTTGACGATGGTACCTTGTTCATGAATACCTCAGTGGTATCTTTACTGGAACTTGAAACCGTGACTCTCGATTCACATTTACATCTTTTATCCAGGGGTGCAATCCCTAAAAGCATGATTGCTAACTATGTTAGCAACAAACATAGTGAACATTAGCAACTAACATAGTGTTGCTAAAATAGTTAGCAATAAGTTAGTAACTATGCTTTTGGGAAATAATCCCCAGAGCAACTTCCACTTCCTAATTGCAGAGAGAGTGCCCCTGAGAGCACGTTAAGACGTTAAGGGTCTTGGTCAGGAACCCAAAGATGGTAGTGCTGCATGTAGGATTCAAACCCACGATCTCTTGGTCTAGAGGTGAGTATCCTAACCACTAGATCACCACCATCTTGCTCTCAGTTACCTCAGTGGTACCTTTACCAATCTGGGACTTAAACCAGGAACCTTCTGATCACAGGGCCAACTCCTTATCTGTTATGCTACTACCTGTCCCAAATTAAATGACTGATGGTTTTAAAGTGGTTTAAAGACATTGATCTCTTGACCAAGGTTGTGGTTTCATATCCTGCCTCCAGCACTACCATCATTGCGTCCCTGAGTCCTCAAGTTGCTCTCAAGAAAACTGGAAGTAGCTTTGGATAAGAGCATCTGCTATACACCATAAATGTAAATACAAATACAAAGTACAGATACTTGAAAAATATATAGTACAGTACTTAAGTATTTTTACTTCACTACGTCTGCACCAGGTAGGGTGAAAAACCTCCAGAATACTGACATTACTATATAAGAAAATCCCAGTCAAGTGGAAAATGGTGCTTTATGAAGCAGAATAAGCTTTATTAGAGCTCAGTTTGCAAACTCTGTGAGTTCTTGCACTCTTCAGTAACTTTGTACAGGAAAAATGCACGTACATGAGACACATATTGCTAAAACTCTTGAGCACTTTCCGGTTATAAGTGTATACGCGCTTATCTAAGTTATGTTCCAGAGATTAGCTCATTATCTACGGGCAAAAGGCATGTGCTTATATCTTTATAATAAGCTATAAAATTCCAGCTTGTATATTTTATAATCTTCACTGAGCACAAAATATTTTAAATAAAATTAAGGCAACATAGCAAGAAATCAACAGATGAAAACCAAAACTTGCTCATCAAAGATATGATAACAGACTTGTCTTGGTACTTTCACATCAAATACAAATGAATAACTCTGGGCCTTCTGTTAAACAATAGAAGGCATGTATGACAAGCATATGTTGTTCCATTAATTTGAGCCAATAAATAGGAAAATAGATAGGGGCAGTTGGTAGCTTAATGGTTAGGACATTCGGCCCTGTGATAGGAAGGTCGCTGGTTTGAGTCCCAGGCCAATAAAAAAGTTACCACTCAGGAACTCATGAGCAAGGTACTGTCCCCAAGCACTGCTCCCTGGCACTGCCCGTGTCAGCTGCCCACTGCTTCTTCACAAATGGGTCATATGCAGAGGTCACATTTTGTAGTGGCTTCCTATGTGTTATGCTGTGGTGTGTTCACAATGACAAAGAATCACTCACTTTCAATAAATAAAGGGATAAAAGAATGCTCAAAAATGTACAAGTTTTAGGAAGGTTAAGATGGTAAAATAAGTTAAAGTGTACAGGTATAGCTAATAATTTCACAGTCGTTTTAAAAAGTGGGGCATAATTTTTGCGGCAGCTCATGAGAAATTCTGTGTTAAGATGTGGTGGGAGTAAAACAGACATGACATTTTGTTGCTGGTGAGCGCATACACACCTCCAGCTCGGCTGTTTCTGTTGTATCTCACCCCAACCACAGGCACGGTGACAGTTGGCTGTCAGGGCTCTTTTTTCTGTTACGAACTGCGATCTCCAATGCCGAGTTTCAGTTGTACCTTCACTGGCCTGCCTCACCGACACAACCCAACACACACTTCCAGGGTCGCGCTCAAAGGCTCATAAAGCTTCACATCTGGCTTTAAGGAACTCTGTCGGGAACACTGATTTTTGGTTTTCCAAACACACAAAAACACACATTTCCTCCTTTCTGTCTTCTGCATCAGTCACTTCATTTTGTCGTATACATACCATACACCTGTACAATGTTTGTATATTGTATTTTGTATTGCATATTGTCTATTATTAAAATTATTTTCTATTTGAAGAATCTTTACTTTTAGATATTTCAGGTCCTCTAACACTGAGCAAAATCTTGATGGTACTGAAAATAAAACCTCCAGTTCTATTTGATTAAATGCTATTTTCTTTAATCATAATTGGAATTGATAACCAATCAAACCTGATTAAAAATCCAATCTCAGACATGCACTGGCATTCAATTTATGTTCTGATCCCAATCTTTCAAAATCAGGTAAAAATGCCATTGATTAATTGTTTAGTCAAATATCAGACCATCCTGCAGGCCTCCGGAGTGATCCCAGGATTTAGAAAGAAAACGAGTCATTAATGTTCATTTGTGTGACTCATATCACATCTGTAACAGCTAAAATGGATGTGCAGTAATCAGAGACAGTGCTATTAATTATGTGAGTTGAACATCGATCATGTTTTAAAGTGCTATACCATGATAAACCCATTTTACTCATTTGGAGAAATATCACAAACACACGGGGGCATTTATTCCAAAGCCAGACATCCATAAGCGTATCATATTCGTACGGATGTCGGGAGGAAGAGATGCGATCTGGAGCAGAGGGCGAAGAGGAGGCTGGAGTCGGGGCAGTAATGGCTGGGGTAATTACAACGCCCGAAATATGAGTATGCCACATAAACTCTGAGCAAAACCTCAGAAACACGAGCGTGGCATGTTTTAGCCAGTGTTGGGGAAGCTACTTCTGAAAACTGAAGAACTGACAACTATATATGGTTTTTTTAATAAATATTTTTCTATATAATTTATAATAGTTTCTATATTTTTAAGTTAAACGGTTTTGCATAGTCTGGTCTGGTCATGTACAATGTAACGAATGAATAAATGAACAAACAAACAAACTAATGAACAAAAAATAAAAGAACAAATGAACGAATGATGGAAGGAATTAAGGAATGAACATACAAATGAATGGGGCTGTGCGGTTGCGCAGTGTTTACTGCTGCTGCCTCACTGCGAGAAGGTCCTGGGTTCGATCCCCAGGTCGGCCGTAGGGCCCTTCTGTGTGGAGTTTGCCTGCTCTCCCCGCGTTCACATGGGTTTCTGTGGGGGCTCTGGTTTCCTCCCAAAGTCCAAAAGCATGCAGTATAGGTTGATTGGCCCTGTAAGGTGTGAATGGGAGAGTGTGTATGTGCCCTGCGGTGTGTTGGCACCTGCTTATGGTTGGTCTCCGGGGATAGGCTTCGGTCCCGCCCCAACCCTAGTTGGGATTAAGCTGTTCGGATGATGAATGAATGAATGAATGATACAAATGAATGAGCGAACGAAATAACAAACAAACAAATTAATTTGTAATGTATAGTCTCCACTGTTTAATGTTGTGTGTGTATTGCATATTAATTTGCTTTGCTGTGTCTGTATTGTATGAAGAACTGGACGAATCAGAAGCAAACTCCATGCATGTAGCTAACATTTTGGTTGTCTCCGTTATTTTAGGAGCAAGGGACAGGGACAGTGCTCCGGAGCTGAGCGTTCCTGAGCTGATTCTTAAAGATGCTTTTCAATTTTGCATGTATGTTTGGTGTGAGTGATGCAGGACGAGATCCGACCCTTTCTGATGTTCTTTGTCAGTAGTGTCAAAGTGGCATATGGTCCTGGCATGCTTTACTGAAGAGATGACAGTCACACTGTAGCTAGATCTACCCTCTCTCTCTCTCTCTCTCTCTCCCTCTCTCTCTCTCGCTTACTCAATCTCTTACTCTCTCATTTTCATTTCTCTCTTTCTCGTTTTCTCTTTCTTTCTCACTCTTTTTCTTTCCCTCTCTCACATTTTCTTCTTATCTCTGATTTTCTCTCACGTTTCTGTCTTTTTTCCTTTTGTCTTTCTCTCTCACGAACACTTTCTCATTTATTATCAATCTTTCATTCTTTTTCTTTCTTCCATCCTCTCATTTTCTCTTTCTTTCACTCTTTCTCACTTTTTCTTTTATTCTCTTTTCTCTCTGTTTTCTCTCTTTTTTTCTCTATCATTCTTTCTTGCTCCTTCTCTCTCTCTCCCCCTCTCTCTCTCTTTCTCTCTCTCTCATATAGCATGCTTGTAACTGCAGTGTGTTTGCACATGAACTTTGTTGTGACCCCATGACCAGAATGTTACCGAATGTTCAAATCCCGGACCGGTAAAGGTACCACTGAGGTACTCATGAGCAAGGAACCGTCCCCAACCTGTCCTCCTCAGGCCAAAAAACTGCCCACTGCTTCTTCACGGTTAGGTCAAATGCAGAGGTCACATTTGGTAGTGGTGCACTGTGTGCTGTGCTGTGTTCACAATGTACATTAGACTGATGAAAGTGAAACAGAGGAATCCAAAATCCATTAACTGGAGTGTGAACAACAAGAGTGACCTCTGTTCATTGTATTGAGTGTGTGTGTGTGAGTGTGGAGAGGGGGGAGGAGTTTAATTGCTTATGAGAACATGAACAGAAACGCTGTATCTTCTGATCAAAGAGCACAAATTCTTCTGAAGATGTGATGCTTATCTAGACACAGTGCTCAGATAACTAAAGCTGGATTAACAACATTACAGCCTCATGTTCATTCAGATTCAAGAGTGTAGTAGAAATGTGTGTGCACAATGAGGATGTGTGATCTTCAGCAGCAGTGACATAAGACTTTAACAACTACTTTCTGAGTACTTTCCCTGAAAATTGGACTATGCATTAACATCAAGAAAACAGAAACAATCAGCATTGGTACCCAGAAGAAATTACAGCTCGTATCCAAGCGGCATCTTCTGCATTAGACAGAGTAAGCACTAACGTTTTCAGCTGCAGAGACCTTACAACAAAAACCAAGATCATGGTGCACAACCACTGCATCTTCCTGTGCAACTCCAGCTCCATGATCAGGACACCATCAAAGACAATCCAACACCAAGAAGAGAGATGAGCACCATCACTAAGATTTCACCAGTCACTAATTTTCACATGGTTACAAGCGATACCTGTGTCAGGTTGCTGGCAATGATGATCTACTTGAGGTCCACCTCCCAAACATGCACCAATGTGACTGGCTTTTGCAATTTCCTTTAGTCGTGTGAGAGACTGTAGCCACTTTTCGTTGGTGTTTGCACCAAAGACGAAGCAGAGAGATGATGGGAGTAGATTAGCTCCATTAAGAAACTAATGACTTTATGTTACTGTATTTATGTCACTCGGTTGGTGTGACTACAACACACACCATACATTATTTACATGCTGATGTATGAACAAAGCTAACATATTACTTTATTCAGAATGGATTGTCAGTTTTATATTTATCTCTTTCTTTCTCTTCCTTTCTCTCTTTCCACCTCTCTCTTTCTTTCTGCCTGTCTCTCACTCTGTCTTTTTCTCACGCTTTCTCTCACTTTTTCTTTCCCTTCCTTTTCTCTCTCCTCCTCTTTCTTTTTTCTTTCTTTCTCTCACTCTTTTTCTGTCTCTTCCTTTCCCTATTTTTTCTATCTCTTTCTTTCTCTTCATTTCTCTCTCTATCTCTTTCTTTCATTTCTTTCATTGCCTCTTCCTTTCTGTCCTTTTCTCCATTTCTTTATCTCTTTCTTTCTCTTCCTTTTTTTTCCCCTATTTTTCTCTTTCTTTCCCTCCCCTTTGTTATATGTGTGATTTCAGTGGCACATTTTATAATCTAATGCTTCATTAAGTTAACAGTATATTCGGGGGATTTACAAAACTCTATTAATGTGTGATGAAATGGGAAAATCTGCCTGATTAAGAAAATACAAATGTTCTAACAGTGTGTTTTATGTATGTGTGTGGGAAAGAGAGATCTTGTTATTTTGCATTTTAAAATCAGAGATCACACTGTTTGTTGTCACCTCTTGAGTTCTCACATTCTCAAAGAACTCATTTACGTTGCTACATTCTGCAAACTGACACACGAAAACTACATGTTACAAGATAAAATTTAAATAGCAATTCATTATTGATAGTGTCATTCAATTTCTATTTTGGCTAGCAGAAACTAGCATTAGGTAGCCAACATGAGGCCAAGTTCCACAACTTTCACTTTCACTTTCAACTGTCCAGGATCATCCCAGGACTATGATTAAGTCTAAACATAGACTATCTTACAGTTTGAGTGGTGAATCTCCATAAGTACCATAATTTAGTCCAAGACTAGACATAATTTATTTTCAAGAAACTAGGCCTAAAAGCCTAAAGGAAGTATTTTTACTTTTTTTCCCAGGAGAGAAATTCTTAGATTTTTTTCACCTTTCATAATATAATGGTCAGCATTTTGACTCGGTTGATCTGATCTCATCTGATCTGTTTTACAGTCTGAGATTTTCTTTGATGTGTTCTCACTCTTTCAGGTTCATAATACATCAGGATCATGAGCTGCTTATTTTTCCAAAGACAAGCAGAACAGTTTGACAGCAAAACTCCAAGTAACTCAGTCCTTCATTCAGGATATAGTTAAAATTAGCATGGACAATGTCAAAATTTAGAAAATGCAGTATAGTCTGTAAACTGAATGCATATTAAAAAGAGAGAAGAGCCAAACACAAATTGCATGTTTATCTGTTTTTACTTACGTACAGCATTTGTAACATTGAGCCAATTAATTCAAAAATAAATATACAATAGGATAAAAACCATTAAAACACACATGAAAAATCTATCAGCATAAAAAGATATAATGCAATGCAAATTTAGTGTGTATTCAATAAAAATATGTATCATTTAATTTGTTTTTCACATTAAAACCAAAAACTCAAAACATATTTATTTTTAAATATTTGTCTTCAAAATCTAAAAGAAAAACAAAATTGTCTATTTTGCTCTCAAATACAGAATGGAAAAAATGGGGGAAATTGTTCACATGGAAATCAGAAAATAAATATTGAAACAAACAAAAAAAACTTTTTGGGGGGTTGGCTTTTTTGTTAATAAAGTGCAAAATAAATAAATGAACAATACACAAATTTAATTGTGATAATTCTTGTTTCCTATCATAACAGACATAAGATTAACTGTTAGTTTAAGTTTTACACATATAACAAGAAAATCCAGCTACTGTATCAAGCTCTGTTCTAAAGCATTAAAATTCCCTTTGCCTGAGATTCCACGGTGAAGCTAATCTCTTTACTGGGGAAAGAGATGTCTGCTTTCTCTTTTTTCCCTTCTTTTCTCCAGCAGAGGTTCTGCATGATGTAGCCTAATCCTCCCCCCGACTCACACCTGACCGCCGCTTTGATCAGCTTGTGTTTGCTGGGAGATATCGACAGACCTCATCCCACCGCTCAACACGCTTGGCCCGATCAGATTTAATAGAAGAAAAAAGAAAAAAGAAAGGTGTGGAGCTACAGGATAAAGCAGAGGTGAAGCTACAGCTTGGTGTGGCGACATTACCGAAGGCAAGGTTAACTGAGTTGGAGGCGAGGACGAAGCGTCGCACGATGAGGGATTCTGCCAGAGGTCACAGCGCCTCAGGTGACGAAGTGACATTTTCAGACACTAATAATGCTCTAATGGACTGAGCTAATCAGAGGGTCGTTGGGCGATGCTGCTCTTCAGTGCGTGCAGAGATTTAATCAGAGCTCAAGAAAGAATATAGCCAAAGATTTGTTCCAACTATGTCAATTTTTGAACTGGGAGCCTTGTTTTATTGTTTTATATGACTCGGGTCAAGTCTCACACTGGCCCGAGGTTTTTCTTTATTGTCTATAGGGAATGCTAGAGTTGGAAAAAAGAGCAATTATACAGAGTCAAATTCAAGAACAAAAGCTTGAAGCATTGAGGTTGAGTCAAGACCAAGACATCTGGGGAGGGGAGACCAAGTCAAGACTGACATTTTGGTGGTGGGGTCAAGACTGAGTCAATACCAACACTTTGGTGGAGGGAAGAGTCAAGACCATAACTTTTATTGTGGGGGTCAAGTCTGATTTAAAACCAAGAATTTTTGCAGAATGCAAGAATGAGTAAGGACTGAGTGGGGTGGAAGTCACAATTAATTATAAATCAAGAGTTTGGGAGAGGCAAGAAAGAAACTTCAAGAAAGTTTGGAGATGGGGTGAAGACTGAGTCACTACCAAAATTTTGAGGAAGGAAGATTAAGTTAAAGCCTAAAGTTTGGGCGTGGGACTCAAATCGTGACATTTGGAGAGGCTTGACTTGGTTAAAACTCAAAGTTGATGGATGGGGATCAAGATTTAGTCACAACCAAGAATTTTGGGCAAGCAAGTCTATGAGGTCAGGAGGTGAAGACTGGGCAAGCAAGAACGAGTCAAGAATTTTGATTATTAATTCAAAACCAAGACTTTTGGGTAGGCAAGACCAACTAGAGACAGGAACTTTGGCGGTTAAGTGTCAAGATTGGCACAAAACCAGGACCTTTGGGAAGGCAAGATCTAGTCAAGGCCAAAACATTGGGTGTTAAGTCTAAACCAATATTTTTGGAGAGGCAAAACTGACTTAAGACCAAAATATTGTTGTGTGTCAAGACAAAGATTTTTGGGGAGGCAAGACAGATTCTGAACCATGGGTTTAGGAAGGTCAGTGTTTCTAGACCCTTCCAACAAATGACTAACCAAGAAAACAAATGCAACACAAACTTCAGGACAGTACACAACAGGTCAGTAACTTCAAACCAGTTGATGACAAAATTATGCATCCAGAACTTAGTTTTGAATTTGAAGTTCCCCAACCTTTGAAAGAGACCCTCCAAAAGAAAGTGCAGTGTGTGGGTATGGTGAGGGATTAACAGAGGAGAAGGCATGCAGGGTGATATATTTCCTCCTGTTCTGAATTGCACATGTCTGAGATTGCTTCTGCGGCATTGCTATTCATGGGGATGAGAGAAGCTTTTATCCGTGACTGGGAGACGTGTGGCTAACTGTGAAAAGTGACAGAGCGCGTGGGGCAAGTGACCTCTGAGCTGTCCTGCTGGGGTTACTGGTCCGTGTATGAGGGGGGCATAGAGGGAGCATAAGTGGGACACAAGGGTCACCTCCACCTTCAATACACAGAAAATAAAAAGGGGAAATGAGCTTCACGCTAAACTGGGCGTCATGTTTAACCAAAACGGCTTCTCTCTCTCTCACACATACTCACACTCGCACACAGACCACAGTATAGTCTATTTTTGCAAGGTTCTTCCATTGACTCCCATAATGTCTAGTAAATATACTTTAGAATGTAGCAATAAGTAAATGTAAACATAGTAATATGCAATTCATACTAAAATGATTGTTTATAAAAAAATGATTTTTGAAAAAATATATAGAATAAATGCATATCTCAAGCAATCAAACACACACACACTTGCATCTTGCTATACAAATAGTTTTTTTTTTTAAAAAGTAAACATTAGATGTGTTTATTGTGTGTATTATTATTATTATTATTATTATTGTGTGTGTGTGTTAATGCAACAATCTGACAAATCTTAAATTATTTAGAAGACCGTAAGGTCCTGAGAACCTCCTCAGAATTTTGTCTAGCGTATTTATTGTGGCCATAGCAGGAGGCGGTGGCTTCAAATACACCGAACAGAGCATGCCAGGCGTGGGGGTAGAGTAATGGTGGTTGACAGAGACAAAAGGGAGAAACAAACTAACTAACCTGAAACATAACCAGCCAAAAGCAACCAACAGAGTAACAGAACATTAACAAGCTGGGCAGGGACTAAAACAGAAACCAATTTAACGAGCAGATCAAGAAACTAAGTACACACAGGTGTAACCACTAATTAGACTAACTAACCAGTCAGGACACCAGGAGCAGGACAGAGTGAAATGACAGACATACCACAATAGACAGACAGGACAGGACAGGGGCGCCCTCCGGTGGAGGCGGTGACTGGGGAGTAAAGTGAAAGTGGTGATTAGTTGTCTTGTGAACACCTCCTAACACAGCACTCAGTGCACCACAATGAAATACAACCTCCGCATTTGACCCATCCATAAGGGAGGAGTGTGTAGCTAACAAGCGCCCAAGGAGTAGTGCATGGAGACAATACCTTGCTCATGAGTACCTCAGTGGTAGCTTTACCGGCCGTGGATTCAAACCTGTGACTTTTCTGATCACAGGGGCGAACACCCTACCATTACCTACAAAAACAGCCATGAAAGTATTAATTATATTTGTTATTAGAATGTTTAAGATAGACTAAAATCAAAACTAATGTAACCTTAATAGCTCAACATTATTCATAATATTCATTATATATGTATATGAATAAAGTTCTATATTAGGGAATATATTAAATATATAATAGTATTTTTGAATATATTTAATAATAATAATAATAATAATAATAATAATAATAATAATAATAATAATAATATATGTATCCTTTATGCAAAGAGAACCAGAGGACTAGAGAACGACTATTAGATATATAGACATAGACAGACAGACAGACAGACAGACAGATAGATAGATAGATAGTCACGGGTATTATATTTTTCTGATTCACATTTTTATGTTTCATTTGGTGCTCATAATTTTAGCTACATCTACCACACACCCTCGCACACACACACAGAAACACATACACACATACACTCACACACACACCCTGTGAGTGTGAAGGATCTAATGCACTGTCGGCATGGTGTGTGTGTGTGTGTGTGTGTATGCGTGTGTGTGTGTGTGTGTGGCCTGTACCTCTCTCCTCTCTGAATGGAAAATACGTCTGGAGCGTTTTTCCAATTTGTGCCTGTTTGAGCAGATTGGCGCTTTCTGAATGCCAACGAGCGCCTGCCTCTCACGCATTATTCATGCGTCGGGCCTCGACAGCGGCACAGGGACTTACAAATTACCCAAAGAATTTTAAAAACAAAGTGCTCTTGAGCCACTGCTGCTGGCCGCAGGGACACGGTATTGATTATTTTAAGCCCGGCGTTGTATTATGGATGCAATTTAATATCTGAGAGAAGAGGGATCAGGCTTTTCATAATCTTATGATAAGGAAAGGGATTACGGCAGGGGGGAGGGAAAAAAAGAGGGATTAATTCTCAGATGTGCCAATAAGGTGGACCAGCGTTTTTTTTCCAGGAAAAGTGATATATCCCTGCAGTACACAAGCGCCCCATATAACCCAATTACTCCTTCCCCTCGGAATTTCATTTGGCCGTGACACGCCGCAGATGGCTGACCTTAGGTAGACTTTCACACCGCGTTAAAAGCCACATCTCACCTGCAGGGAGCCTGTCACCTGCAGAGCTGCACAGGAAAATCTCTTAGTTTTTAGTTTACTGCACTAAAAAAAATGGAAATGACACGATAAAGCTGCAAACCAACATGGGTATTAATCCTGGAGCTCAATAGACATTTGCTGGTTATTACTGGTTTGATGCTGGATCTAAACACTGTTGGCACTGGATCTAAGATTGTTTGCAAAGTTTGCACCAAAAAGACATCTTTATCATCATTTATCAGTCTTATATAGTAACTTGTATCAGTATTATATAGTAACTCAAACCTTTTTAATCCCAAAACGTGTAACAAGTGAAGTTGATAAGTTTTTATTTAAAATTGTTCACTCAACAACTTTCCACTGCTTTCGATTTCCAAAGAATTATATTATATTATGTTATATGCTGCAGCAATTATTTTTATTGTTGATTGTCCTCTCCTTCTTCTTTATTTCTTCAGTTTTTTTTTCTTTTCTTTCTTCTTTCATTGCTTTCTTTTTTTTTCTTCTTTTTCATCACCATCACCATCACCATCATAATCATCATCATCACTGTCATCTTTGTCATTGTCATTATCATCCTTATCATCATCTTTTTCTTAGTTTCCCTCTCTTTCATCATCATCATCATCATCATCATCATCTTCTTGTTCTTCTTGTTCTTGTTCTTGTTCTTCTTCTTCTTTTCCTCCTCCTCATTTTTAGTTATTTTCCTTCTTTTTTTCACTATCATTTCCATCAGCATCTTCATCATGATTGTCATCATCATCATCATCATCATCATCACATCATCATCATCATCATCATCATCATCATCATCATCATCATCATCACCATCTTCATTATTTATATCTCCATCATCATCATCATCATCATCCTCATCATCTTTCTTTACTTCTGCATTTTCATCTTCTTCTCCACCATCATCATTCTTTTCATGATGATGATGATGATGATGATGATTGTTGTTGTTGTTGTTGTTACTGAACAAATTTAAAAGGGCTCTTTGAAAACATGGGATAGACGTTGTTCAGAATCTTGTCTCTCCTCCCAAATGCAACCTCTGTAACTCCTCTCCAAATCTTTATTGCGATGCTGTGCACTGAGAGCAGCAGATATTCCGGAATTCTGACTCCACCAAGCAACTCTGTAGCTCTCATCTCTCATCTCAGGCCTGCGTATAGATGGAGCTAATTATCAGCGTCAGAGCCCCAGGCCGGAAATTATGCTAAAATAAACGCCATCTCCTTTATTCTCTGTTACATAAAACAAATATGTGCCGGGTTTAACATATTCCTTGTGGTGAAATGTGCAGAGAAAGAGGAAAAGGACAAGGAGGGACGAAACTGTTGACTTCAATCAATAAAACCTCCAAAGCGCTCTACACTCATGTTGTCAGAGAACAGGTCAAAATCCAGATGCTTTCTGATCAGACTGGTGGATGACCGAGTTCAATATATAATTTACATTCACAGCATTTTGCAGACGATCTCATCCGGAGCAACATAGTTCTGATGGCATAAGGAAGTTGGTTCGACTACTGGGCAGCCAACACTGTAAAGAGTCTTGATGCAGGTCTTCCTCTTCTTTTGAGTATTGGTGGTTGGAGACAAGCAGTCCTTGATGCTCTGAGACAACAAGTGACATGCTGACTTAATCAGTGCTGATATGTAAGGAGGTTTCAGTTCCATTCTTGGCCGTTAAGGATTTGAATCTGAGGAAAGCCTGGAGAACAGTGCTTGGGGACAGTACATTGCTCATGAGTACCTCACTTGTACCTTTTTCCAGGCTGGGTCCTGAACTGATTGTAAGGCCTCTGTTCAGAGCCAGGTAGGACCTGAAGAACAGCCCGTCCTAGACTCCAGTTCTGGAGCCCTTAATTAGACAACAACCCTTAACTAGAGCAGGGTCACCTGAGTTTTAACTAGCCATGCCTTTGTTTTTAGCTGCTCCATCCTATCTGGCTGAGTTATTGTTCCTGCATATACCAGTTCGCTCTCTTTGTTTTTCAAAAAATCAATTGCTGGTTGTGACAAAGTCAAAGAGGAAGAGCAGGGATGATTGTGGCTTTGCAGTTTTAGCACCAAAATAATGGAAGGTTCTGCCAACTGAAATTAGGTCAGCAGCATCAACTCAAATGTTTAAATCTAGACTTAAAACTCACCTATTTGCGATTGCTTTGTCCTGTCCATGAGCAATTTCTTTGTATTTATTATCTTAGCATTTATGTGTTTGTTTTGTTTTATTATAGTTATATATTCTTTGATTTTATTGTACAGCACATTGGTATCGCACTAATGTGTTTTCTTTTGTTCAAGGTTTTTTTTTTTATTGTTGTTTTCATTGACTTATTTACACTAATATACCAACAGAACAGAGAGACAAAGCAGTACCCACCCATCCCTCCCAGGCTTTTGTACATTTAAAATAAAACCTAGTGAAGATTCAGGACATGACATTAGTGTAATAGCTACATTTTAGACAAAATAAAATAAAAAACAAATAAATATGAATAGAAATAAATGTAAGAAAAAAAAAACAGGAACAAAATACTGTCATACATTACAAGGTTCTAACCCTTTAACAACATCCAAAAATGGCTGTCAGGTACTATAAAACTTTAACGAACACCCTCTTACACTGTACCGAATTTTCTCCAGTGTCAAATAATACATCATATCTCTAACCCAATGTCTAAAAGTAGGGGGGTAGCTTTCCTTCCATTTTAACAACACCAGTATTCTTGCTATAAGAGTTGCAAATGCAAAAACATCCCTCAAATAGTGACTAAGGGACAGATCTTGAGGAGTAACGCCAAAAACTGCAGTGACACCAGATGGTTCCAGTGGAGTCTGTAAAACATCTGATATCACTGAAAATATCAACTGCTAAAAATTCTTAAGCGAGGGACATAACCAAAACATATGTGCAAGTGTGGTTGGTGTTTGTTTACATCGATCATAGTCAGGGGTGATATTCTGTGTAAATTTAGCTAATTTAAGTTTAGACCAGTGTGGCCGATGGACCACCTTAAACTGAATGACCGTGTGTCTTAGGCAAATTGAACTAGAGAAGATCCTTTTTACAGCCCTACCCCACATCTTCTCAGAGAGTACCTCATCCATGTCTTCCTCCCATCGAGTCTTTAGGGCTATCAGAGGTTTCACATTATGGGAGCTTAGCAAGTTGTAGATAGACCCGATTAGCCCATTTGAGCAGGAGTTCAATTCCAAAATGGTATCTAAAAGAGAATTTGGTGGCCGCAAAGGAAAGTTAGTGAGGCAGGACGATATCCAACTCCGAAGCTGTAGAAACTTAAAGAAAGATGATTGCGGGATATCACATTTCAATCTTAATTGATCAAAAGAGATGAAGACATTATCAATAAATAAGTCATTTAACCTTGTGATTCCATACCTAGTTCAAATGCGAAAAGCTTCATCGGTCAATAATGGCACGGCCATAGGATTCTTTAATAATGGGACGTGTATAGAGAGATTGCGGAGTGAAAAGGACCTCCTGAACAAAGCCCAAATCTTAAGGGAATGTTTAATAACAGGGTTCGATGTATATCTAGTAACAGGATTAGGCAATGGGATTTTAGAACAAAGTAGAGCATACAAGGAAGTGAGACATGATTGGTTCTCCAGGACCAGCCATGCAGGTGCCATACTATCTTTGAAAGACTCCTTCCAGTGCAACATAATTCTTAGGTTTGCAGCCCAGTAATAGTATTGAAAGTTGGGCAAGGAAAGACCACCATATTGGCTATGTGTTTGCAATCTGCCCTTACCTATGCGAGGATTCCTCCCTTGCCAAATAAAACTAGAAATCAATGCATCTAATGTCAAAAAGAATGATTTTGTCAAGTAGACAGAGATACATTGAAACAGTTATAAAAATTTAGGTAGGACATTCAAACCCTGAACTACCGTTCGAAGTAGAAGTTGATGCTTCTGAAACCGGTGTTGGAGCGGTTCTCTCACAGCGGCAAAGCAACCCCTGGAAACTCCACCCTTGTGCGTTCTTCTCGTGGAAACTGTCCCCTGCTGAAAGGAACTATGGAGTAGGGGACAGGGAGTTGCTAGCAATGAAACTAGCCCTCGAGGAGTGGAGACACCTGCTTGAGGGAGCCAGTCACCCGTTCACCGTATTCACAGACCACAAGAACCTGGAGTATCTCTGAGAAGCAAAGCAACTTAACCCCCGACAAGCCCGGTGGGCCCTGTTCTTCACCAGGTTCCGGTTCACAGTCACCTACCGCCCTGGATCCAAGAACATAAAAGCTGACGCTCTGTCCCGGCAACATGTAGGTGAAGATGCCATTTCAACTCCAGCCACAGTCCTCGCTCCCGATTGCATCGTGGGCCCCATCAGGTGGGAAATAGTGGACCTGATCAAGGAGGCCAACCGACAGAACCCTCCTCCAGCTGATACCCCGCCACACAAGATATTTGTGCCCATCGAGCATCGGAACACCTTGCTACAATTGGCTCACTCCACGTTGGGCTCTGGGCATCCTGGTGTCACCCGCACCATGGCTTTACTAGAGAAGCGCTTCTGGTGGTCATCCATGAGAGACGACGTTAGCAACTTTGTCCTGTCCTGTCCTGTCTGCGCCCGGTCAAAGACCCCACAGCAACTCCCCAGTGGTCGGTTAGAACCTCTCCCCATTCCTTGACGGCCCTGGTCCCACCTGGCCGTGGACTTCATCACTGACCTACCCTAGTCAGAAGGCTTCACTGTTGTGGCTGTCGCAGTGGACAGGTTCTCAAAGATGTGTCGGCTCATGCCTCTCCGCAAGCTCCCCACTGCCCTGGAGATGGCAGACTTGCTGGTCAGGGAGGTGTTTTGCTTCTTCGGAATCCCGGAAGACATAGTCATTACACATTAGTCTCGGTCCCCAATTCACGTCCCGGGTGTGGAAGGCATTCATGTCTCAACTTGGGGTCAACATCAGCCTTACCTCGGGCTACCATCCCCAAAGCAACTGTCAGGTGGAGAGGCTCAACCAGGCAATTGGCCGCTTTCTCAGAGCCTACTGTGCTAACAACCAGCAGAACTGGTCTAGGTATCTCCTCTGGGCCGAATATGAACAGAACTCCCTCCGTCACTCGTCGTTGTCCCTGTCTCCCTTCCAGTGCGTCCTTGGGTTCCAACCCCCATTCTTCCCCTGGGAGGCCGAGCCCACCGATGTCCCCGCAGTGGATGAGTGGTTCCTGAACAGTGGCAAGGTTTGGGAAGTCTCCCATATGCACCTCCGTCGGGCCATCCAACAGCAGAAACGCCAGGCAGATCGGTGTCAATGGCCAGCCCCAGTGTTTCGGACCTACACCTACGGCTTCCCTCCAAGAAGCTCGCCCCCTGTTACATTGGCCCTTTTAAGGTGGTTCGACACATTAACCTGGTATCCTACCGGCTACAGTTGCCCCCTTCCTACCGCATCTCACCTACCTTCCACGTCTCCTTGCTGAAGCCAGTGCGCTATAGCCCTCTACACTCTCCAGTCCCGACTTCTCCTCCTGCGCCCCTAGAGTTGGATGGTGACACTGCTTATCGGGTCCGTGCGCTCCTGGAGTCACGCCGTCATCAAGGCACTCTCAAGTACCTGGTGGACTGGGAGGGATATGGTCCGGAAGGAACAGTCGTGGGTGGCGGCGAAAGATATTTTGGACCCCAGCCTGCTTGAGGACTTGCACGCCCAGCACCCGGATCGTCCTGGTCCCCACCCGCGGGGTCGCCCCCCCACACACCTGCCTTGGCCGTCAGGAGCCGCCTGTGGAGGGGGGGTACTGTGAGAGGCCAGCCCAGACCCAGGGAGGAGTCCGCCTCATCAGACTCCAGCTCCAGATCGTCACACCAACCTCAGCGCACCAGATCTATGTCACCAGAGTATTAGCCAATCATAGATGACCCTCCAGTATTTAAAGACCCTTAGTTTCAATTGTTCTTTGCGAAGTATTGTTATGCCTTGTGCTACGTACCGAGCATTTCTTGTGTTTTCCTGTCTCCGTTTTGACCCTTGCTTTCTGTTTTTGGATTACCCCTCTGCTTCTGGCGATTTGGATTTGTTTGCCTCGTGGACTGTGTATTTTGATACTCCAAGATATTTGGAACAACCTAGCAGACGAGTTCCTTCAAAAACTGTGTGCAAGTGTACCTAGAAGAATTGATGCTGTTTTGAAGGCAAAGGGTGGTCACACCAAATATTGATTTGATTTAGATTTCTTTTTTGTTCATTCTCTGCATTTTGTTGATTGATGAAAATAAATGATTAACACTTCCATTTTTGAAAGCATTCTTTGTTTACAGCATTTTTTCACACCTGCCTAAAACTTTTGCACAGGATTGTAAATAAAAGCATGTCATCAGCATAAAGAGAAATTCTTTGTTCAGTCTTCCCTCTCAGTATTCCTTTTACAGTGACCTCCCCATGCAAGGCAATTGCTAGGAGTTCAATAGCTAGAGCAAACAGAAGAAGGGACAAAGGACATCCTTGTCTGGTGCCATGGCCAAGTGGGAAGTAAGGAGACGGATTTGAATTGGTACGAACTGCTGCAAGTGGAGAGGAGTACAGCAGCCTTATCCAAGCTATAATTCCAGGGCCAAAACCAAATTGTCTAAGGGAAAGAAGAGGTTGTCACACTCCACCCAATCAAATGCCTTCTCTGCGTCAAGAAAAATTTGTACCTCTGGAGTATCAGGTGGAGAGGGATTATAAAGAATATTATACAGTCACCTTAAATTAAAGTATGAGTGTTGATTTTTAATAAAACCAGTCTGATCGTTTGATATAATAAGAGGCAAAACCTTCTCAATTCGTTGTGCAATCATTTTAGACAGTATTTTAGAGTCCACGTTCAGTAAAGAGATCAGCCGATACGAACTGCATTCTAAAGAGGGTTTGTCTCTTTTAAGTATAATGGATATAACTGCCTCGCGCATGGTTGGAGGCAAAGAGCCAACCTTTAAGGATTCATCATACACAGAGAGAAGTATAGGAGTCAGTTCCTTGACAAATATCTTTAAAAATTCGCAGGGGAAACCATCAGGACCTGGACATTTTCCAGACAGCAGTGATTGCACTGCAGTCACCAGCTCCTTGTTGGTTAATGGCTCATCCAAGTCTATCCTTGTTTCTTCATTAATTTTTGGAATGTCCAAATTCTCAAAGAACAAGTCCAACATGCAGTCCATCCTTAGCGACTCTCAAGTATATAATTTAGAATAAAATTTTTGAAAGCAGGCGTTAATTTCAGTGTGATCCGTATGGCTATTGCCCGAATCATCATTAATCTGAGAAATACTTCGATCAGCAGTTCTTTGTCGTAATTGATGAGCAAGAAGTTTCCCTGTCTTCTCCCCATGTTCATAAGTTTGATGCTGTGTTTTATTGATACGATTTTCATCATATGGTGTGGACAAAAGATTAAATTCTGTTTGTAGAAGTACTTGTTGTTTAGCGAGGTCAGCTGACTGAGTGTGAGCAAATGTTGCATCCAACTGGCTAATTTCATGTATTAACTTTTGAAGACGTGTTGTGTGAGCCTTCCTAGGATGAGCACTATATGATATAATTTGACCCCTTAAATAGGCCTTCATTGATTCCCACACTCAACAAGGGAGACATGTTGAATGTCTGATTGTATTCCAGAAATGTAATGATTTGTCCAGAGAGAAATTTTAGAAAGCAACGCTGTATTAAAACACCACGGTTGGTAGATGTGGTGTGATATAGGAACACATAAGGTCATAGTCAGAGGTGCATGGTCTGAAATGACTATGGCTTTATAGTCACACTCGCTGACTAAAGGAATGAGTTTACTATCAATTAAAAAATAATCTATCCGTGAATATGATGTATGAACTGGGGAGAAGAATGAATAACCTCTTGCTGTAGGGTTTCTGAACCGCCATATATCCACCATACCATATGTTCTGAGGAAAGAGCTAATAGTCACTGCTGCTTTAGATATTGGTATAGATTTGGATGGACTAAGAATCGGAGACAAGATCAAGAATTGGAGACAGCACACAGTTCATATCCCCACCCATTATAAGATGGTATTCATCCAAGTTAGGAAGCCGTGTGAATGTTTTCGTAAAGAAGGCGCTATCATCCCAATTTGGAGTGTAGATATTAGACAAGATTACTGGGGTGTTAAACAGTCTGCCCACCACAATAACATATCGACCATTGCTATCTGCCTCTACTGTTGAAGTAACAAATTGAATGTTTTTGTTAATAAGAATAGCTGTTCCTCTGGATTCTTTGTGATTCAGGTTAGAGTGGTATGCCTGGCCTACCCGTCCTCCTTTAAGTCGTATATGATCAGAGTTACGTAAGTGCATGTCCTGGAGGAAAGCTATACGTTTTTTTCAGATGTGTGAAAACCTTTTTACGCTTAATAGGGTGATTTAACAACTTAACATTCCAGCTTATAAAAGTAACTGGCCAGCCACTATATTGAAGTGTGTCAGTCAAAGTTGAGGATGTAAAAAGTAAATGAATCAATAATTATTAGACATTTTGTAGGGACCCAACCTAACAGATTAGAAAGTAGAAAAAAGAAGAAAAAAAACAATATTTGGTACAAAAGCCATCCGCTCCCAAACACCTACCAGAACTAGATGAACCAAAACCCCCATGTACGCTACTCCACACATTGCTGTTTTTGAAATGAGAAACGCTAGTCTACACAAAGGTGCGCTGCACTAAACAATTTATATATATAACAAAAATAGAAAGCGCTGTATCAAGTATAACAACATCAAAGAATACAGTCACCCAAAGACTTCAGTGGTACTTTAAACAAGGGTATACTTAAGCGGAATAATGCTGGATAGTCATCATGTTAAGTTTTGTAAAATGACAATTCAACATCCGTTCAACACCAGTTCGATTCGTATTAATATTCTTCCATCAAACAAAAGAACATACAATTCTGGCCAAATAATAATAATAATAATAATAAAAATGTTCTTAAAAGAAAAAATATTTTTTCACCAGCCAACAAACAGGCCATTTTGATCCTGATTGACCAGAGTAATGCCAAAGTAAGTCAGGCGTAGTAAGAACCATTAACACATGTTATTGTTTTAAAAAATATTAGACTTCACATACGCCATAGCCTTGTTGGAGTCTTGAATGATTCTCTCCGTGCTGTTATGTGTGATGCAGAGTTTTGCCGGGTGGGAGATGCCATACCTGACGCCATCACAACCGCAGAGAAGTTTCTTCACCTCATTAAATGCTGCTCGAGCCCTCACCACACTGGAAGAGAAGTCAGGGAAGATGAAGTCATCCTGGCCTCGGTATTTGAGACGGCCGAGTTCCCTGGACCGCCAAAGCACGTTAATACAGTCTTGATAGTAGTGAAGCTTTGCCACTATCACTCGGGGTCTACCATCCTGCCTTTTAGGTTGAACTCCTCTGTGCGACCTGTCCACCAGAATATCTTTTTCCAAGCCCAAAACGTCTTTTAGAAATGCGGTAACCGAACCTGGGGAACTCGAACCAGGACCCTCTTGAACATTCAGGATTTGGATGTTTGATCTGCATATTCTTCCTTCCAAGTCCTGACATTTCATCGATATGCTAGACAGTTCATTTTCTAATTTTTGTACCTTGGTTTTCAACGCAGTCACCTCATCCAACCAGAAAGAGCCCGCATTCCACTTCAGATACTGTAACCTTCATGGTTTCCAGATCGGTCCGCACAGCAGCCACGCTGTTTGAGATCTCTGCCTTTACCGCTTGTAGCTCGGATTTTACACTTCCAAGTTCCTCCGTCACTAAAGACCGCAGCTCCGTTTTAAATAGCACTGTTAATTCCTCTTTTAGTGAGGCAAGAATTTCATTTTTAAACTCCAACGTGCGCACTGGACTATGCTCGGAGGCACTTTCAAGAGCACAGCCACTTTCTTGTGGAGGGCTATTAGAGGTAGCTACTGTAGGCCTGGTAGACGAATTGCCTCCCGTATATTTGTATTTACACAGATTACTCGCCATTCTTGTTACGACAAGAAAGAAAATGTACTCCAAGAGTAGCACCAAGGCTTTGATTGATACTTTACAGTCTATTATGGGTCTTTTATGCGCAAAATATGTAATTTTAGTCAAATTTACTGCAGAGCTTGCCAACACACAACCTACTCCATTGTCTTCTCACTAGCACCCCCGCACTGATGTGTTTTTAATTGTGTTTTATGAATGAATTTGACTTGATTTAGTATTTACTGTAACACTCCATGTTTCCCATGTTTCCTTGCCAAGTATTGTCATCCCTAGCCAGTGTTGGGGAGTAACGGAATACATGTATTGGGGAGTAACGGAATACATGTACGTATTTAGAATACAAAATATGAGTAACTGTATTCCGTTACAGTTACCGTTTAAATAGGTGATAATCAGAATACAGTTACTTTGTTGAAATAAATGGATTACACAGTGGTCTTTTCCTGTTTCATATGTTAGACTATCCCCTCTCTAATTTTGGTAATTCCACGCATTGCCGCGGGAAGCACCCCCGACGCGGGCGCGCGCATTTGATGACTTCCGCCTTTTTACGAACTACCGTCCATAAACATTAACGTTCAATTCGTTCCTACACTCTGTTAACGCCAATGAGATGAGGACAAAATTACTCATATTCTTAAAAATAAAAACCTTACACAAACTTGTAAACAATAACGTTTGTATTGCTGAATGTTGAATGTAACAGCATGATAGGCAGAGTTAGAAGGGGGTGCATTTCCTGACACAAAGCTGCTGCTGTTAAAATATTCACTGATATTTCACCTCACATTCCTGCCTACAGACCTGCGGAAGATAAAGAGGGATATAAAGATGTTTACCCTCCATCAGTGCCAAGTCTGAAGTCTGGAAGTAAAAGAAGTTTAGTTTTCTGATCAGACAAGGGCCTTTAAAAAAGTTGTTACTGGAAAATCACATTAATATATATTTAGACAGAGAGATTTCTGTGCTCAGAAGAGGCTACTGGAAGAGGCTAAAATTGGGAATAGCTAGCTAAAAATAGAAACACTACTAACTAAAGGATTTAGCAGTAGCAAAACTGCTTTTAAAATGATGTAGTTGTAGTGTATAAAAATGCCACATTGTTATCTATCTATCTATCTATCTATCTATCTATCTATCTATCTATCTAT